>CM022298.1:732477840-732619690 GCA_011799875.1 Thinopyrum elongatum | reverse complement strand
CTTCAGATTTTTGTGCATTCAGTATGCACCCATCAAAGCCACTTCATCAACTTTCAACCCTTTCTGACATCATTTGCTATTTTGCTCAGTTTACTATTTTTTTAGGCTAAATGACCCTGAAAGTTGAAAAGCAATACAAAGAAATTGAAAAAAGAGTTGAAAGTTGGCATGTATTCATTTCACCCACATAGCGTGCAAAAAAAGTAGAGAGGGTTACGGCAAAAACTGGATGCACTCGTGTACAAAAAAGGGACATATCTTTCGAGAGTATCAGGGTTCGGACGAAAAACTCATCTGTTACAAAGGCATTTCAGTTTTTAAACTTATACAACTTCAGACTTTTTGTGCATTCAGTATGCACCATTCAAAGCCAAGTGTATCAACTTTCAACCCTTTCTGACATCATTTGCTAATTTTTCAGCTCATTTACTATGATTTTTTTAGCTAAGATGACCCATGAAAATAGAAAGCACTACAAATGCAACTCTAAAAGTTGAAAGTTGGCATGTATCATCTTTCACCCACATTAGCATGTGCAAAAAGTAGAGAGGGTTACAGGCAAAAACTGGATGCACTTCGTTACAAACTGGACAATCCCTTTCAGAAGTATCAGGTTTCGGACACGAAAAAAACTATCTGTTACAAAGGCATTTCAATTTTTAAACTTATTACAACTTTCAGCACTTTTTGTCGTTCAGTATGCACCATTCAAACCACGTCATTCAACTTTAAACCCTTCGGACTATCATTTGCTAATTTTCAGCTCATTTACTGATTTTTTAGCTAAATGACCCTGAAATAAAAGCACTTCAAATGAACTCTGAAAAGGTTGAAGTGGCATGGTATAATCATTTCACCCACATAGCATGTGCCAAAAAAAAAGTAGGGTAAAAACAGGATGATCAGTGCACAAATGGACACTCTCTTCGAAATATTAGGTTCGAACGTAAAACTCCCTTGTTACAAAGGCATTAGTTTTTTAAACTTATTACAACTTCAGACTTTTTGTGCATTCAGTATGAACACATTCAAAGCCACGTCATAAACTTTCAACCGTTTCTGACATCATTTGTAAATTTCAGCTCATTTAATGATTTTTTAGCTAAAGACCCTGAAATGAAAAGCACTACAAATGAACTCTGAAAGGTGTTGAAGTTGGCATGGTATCATCATTTCACCACCACATAGCTGTGCAAAAAAGTGAAGGGTTACGGCAAAAAACTGGATGCACTTCTGTACAAAATGGACAATCTTTTTCGAAGTATCAGGGTTGTGGACGCGAAAATCTATCTGTTACAAAGGCATTTCATTTTTTAAATCTATTACAACTTCGACTTTTTGTGCGTTCAGTATGCACCATTCAAAGCCACGTCATCAACTTTCAACCTTTGACATCATTGCTAATTTTTCAGCTCATTTACTGATTTTTTTAGCTAAATGACCTGAATGAAAAGCCCAATCTACATAGATAACTTGAAAAGGTTGAAAGTTGGCATGGTATACAATCATTTCACCCACATAGCCATGTGGCAAAAAAGTAGAGAGGGTTACGGCAAAAAGTGGATGCACTTCGGTACACGAACTGGACAATCTCTTTCGAAGTATGACGGGTTGGACGAAAATCATTGTTACAAAGGGCATTCACACGTTTTTTAAAACTTTATTACAACTTACGAACTTTTTTGTGCCATAGTATGCACCTTCACAAGCCACGTCATTCAACTTTCAACCCTTTCTGACATCTTTGCAATTTTCAGATTATTTACTAATTTTTGCCTGAAATGACCCTGAAATTGAAAAGCACTACAAATGAACTCTGAAAAGGTTGAAAGTTGGCATGGTATCATCATTTCACCCACATAGCATGTGCAAAAAAGTAGAGAGGGTTACGGCAAAAACTGGATGCACTTCGTGTACGAACTGGACAATCTCTTTCGAAGTATCAGGGTTTCGGACAAAAACTCATCTGTTACAAAGGCATTTCAGTTTTTTAAACTTATTACAACTTCAGACTTTTTGTGCGTTCAGTATGCACCATTCAAAGCCACTTCATCAACTTTCAACCCTTTCTGACATCATTTGCTAATTTTCAGCTCATTTACTAATTTTTTTAGCTAAATGACCCTGAAATTGAAAAGCACTACAAATGAACTATGAAAAGGTTGAAAGTTGGCATGCTATCTTCATTTCACCCACATAGCATGTGCAAAAAAGTAGAGAGGGTTACGGCAAAAACTGGATGCACTTCGTGTACAAACTGGACAATCTCTTTCGAAGTATCAGGGTTTCGGACGAAAACTCATCTGTTACAAAGGCATTTCAGTTTTTTAAACTTATTACAACTTCAGACTTTTTGTGCATTCAGTATGCACCATTCAAAGCCACGTCATCAACTTTCAACCCTTTCTGACATCATTTGCTAATTTTCAGCTCATTTACTGATTTTTTTAGCTAAATGACCCTGAAATCGAAAAGCACTACAAATGAACTCTAAAAAGATTGAAAGTTGGCATGGTATCATCATTTCACCCACATAGCATGTGCAAAAAAGTAGAGAGGGTTACGGCAAAAAATGGATGCACTTCGTGTACATACTGGACAATCTCTTTCGAAGTATCAGGGTTTCGGACGAAAACTCATCTGTTACAAAGGCATTTCAGTTTTTTAAACTTATTACAACTTCCGACTTTTTGTGCGTTCAGTATGCACCATTCAAAGCCACGTCATCAACTTTCAACCCTTTCTGACATCATTTGCTAATTTTCAGCTCATTTACTGATTTTTTTAGCTAAATGATGCTGAAATTGAAAAGCACTACAAATAAACTCTGAAAAGGTTGAAAGTTGGCATGGTATCATCATTTCACCCACATAACATGTGCAAAAAAGTAGAGATGGTTACGGCAAAAAATGGATGCACTTCGTGTACAAACTGGACAATCTCTTTCGAAGTATGAGGGTTTCGGACGAAAACTCATCTGTTACAAAGGCATTTCAGTTTTTTAAACATATTACAACTTCTGACTTTTTGTGCCATCAGTATGCACCATTCAAAGCCACGTCATCAACTTTCAACCCTTTCTGACATCATTTGCTAATTTTCAGCTCATTTACTGATTTTTTTAGCTAAATGACCCTGAAATTGAAAAGCACTACAAATGAACTCTGAAAAGGTTGAAAGTTGGCATGGTATCATCGTATGGCTGAACCATCAGCTCCCAAGCCTATTGACTCAGACTATGAGCGCCAAATCAGGAAGGCATATCAAGCAGAAAAAAAGGAGTCGAGCTCGAGCTCCAGCCAAGCAGCTGCCAAAAAAAGCGGGAAAACTGTTCCCCAGCTGGGAGAACAGGCGGTGCAATCGATCCCCCCGCTCATTGTACCAACACATGTGAGTACCGGCGCCAATCAGCTGGTAATAACCGACGATCATAGAAGGCAGGTTGAAGAGATCGGATGCACTATAGAACAACTCCTAGGCATCGAGCCCATGGAAAAGTTTACAGAGCAGCAACTAAAACGAAAATATGCCCGCGGCGAACCTTTGGTCAAGCCTGATGAGGTGAAGAAGCTCTCAACGAGAATGTATGAATTGCATGAATGGTACATGAAAATTGCCAAGACTACCAATCGAGAGTCCCTCATGGTGAGAGTCAAGCCAGAGCATTACTATCATGAGAAATGCTTTGTATGTTGAGTTTACAGAACTATTTCAGTTATTCAATCAAGACGCACTCAACAAATCTATCGTCAGTTGCTATTGTCAGTAAGTGATTTTTTCTGTAATTTAAGTCTCAAGCTAGCTATAGTGCTCATTGATCATTACCTGTAATCATCCTCACTATATTCTTTTATGTGGTATTATGCAGAATGAAGATCTATGAAATGAAAAAAGCTGGACGCTATGGCATCGGGTTCATTGACCCAAATACCTTTAGTTAAGAGATATGGACGCGTGAATGGGATCGAAAAGACACAGAGAAAAGCTTGCTAGAGTTCTTGAAGCGCCTAAATACCTGTCCAGATATACTACTTCCTTACAACTTCGGGCAAAAACTGGATGCACTTCGTATACAAACTGGACAATCTCTTTCGAAGTATCAGGGTTTCGGACGAAAACTCATCTGTTACAAAGGCATTTCAGTTTTTTAAACTTATTACAACTTCAGACTTTTTGTGCGTTCAGTATGCACCATTCAAAGCCACGTCATCAACTTTCAACCCTTTCTGACATCATTTGCTAATTTTCAGCTCATTTGCTGATTTTTTTTTTAGCTAAATGACCCTGAAATTGAAAAGCACTACAAATGAGTTTTTGTGCGTTCAGTATACACTCATCTGTTACAAAGTCATTTCATTTTTTAAATAACCTAAGTATTACCAAATTGAATATAATGATAAAACACAATAATATTAAACATAAGAAAATAGAATCACTGTAAAATCTATTTTTAAAGTAAAGTTATTCCCAAACTAGTGATTCACACAAATTTCAAATAATTCAATTTTAAACTATTCAAGTTTGAAAACTACTGGCACTAACAGAAAGTTTGTAATTTTTTGTACCTAAAGCAAAAATATTCACAAAGAAATTCTAAATACAGCAAAAAACAACTTAGAAATAAATAAATAAAAATAAATAAAGCAGAAAAGATAAAACTAAATAAAAAAAAGCCCGCCTACTGGGCCACAGCGGCCTGCATACGACTAGAAACCCAACCTGTAGTAGGGCCAGGATGCAGGCCCGCAAAGCCCAGTGGGCCCAACAGGGCAGCGCAGCACAGGTAGGCCCAGAAGGCCTGCTTTATAGAGGAGCTCGAAGGAGCAGCCGCGGCTGGGTTTATAAACCAGTGCGGTTGCTCTTCGCTCGGCGAGGTGGGACTAAACTTTGTGCACCGCACTTGGGCCAGCGCACCCCCTTTAGTACCGGTTGGTGGCTCCAACCGGTACTAAGGGGGGGGGTCTTTAGTACCGGTTTCGGCCTTGACCCGGTACTAAAGGTGGTCGCTTCCCGCCGCTTCGCTTGGCCAAATTTGACCTTTAGTACCGGTTGGTGGATCCAACCGGTACTAAAGGTCCATCCTATATAAGCAGCACTTACGAATTTTGCAGTTTTCTTCTCTTCTTCCTCTGCTTCAACCTCGTCGCCGTCGCCCGTCCCCGTCGCCACGCCCGTCCCCGTCGCCGCCCCGGCCTGTCGCCGCCCCCATCACGCGCGGTCGCCGTCGCCGTCCCCATCGCCGCGCCCGTCCCCGTCGCCGCCCCGTCATCGCGCGCGCCCGTCCCCGTCGCCGCCCCAGCCCGTCGCCGCCCCCCGTCTCCGACCCCGTTGCCTTGCATCGCCGGCCGTCGCCCCGCTGTAAGACCGCCCCCTGCCGCGCCATGGCCGCCCTCACACACACACAGCACACACACACACAGTACACACACACAGAGAAATGTTAAATATTAATGTCAAATGTTTGATGAATTAGATAGAAATGTTAGATATTAATGTCAAATGTTTCATGAATTAGATAGAAATGTTAGATTAATAGAACTAGTTTTTATACTTTTGTCAAATTAATAGAGAACTAGTTGAATTCTATATGAGATTTGAATTAGTAAGTGCTTAGTTGAATTAGTAAGAAAATTAATAAGTGCTTAGTTGAATTAGTAAGTGCTTAGTTGAATTAGTAAGAAAACTAATTATTTTTATTTATAGTAAGTGCTTAGTTGAACTAGTTGAATTAATAGATAACTAGTTTATTTTTAGTAAGAAAATTTAGGTATATTAGCTTTGTGATGCTTCAACTTAAACCTTTTACTATCGACACTAGTTTATTTTTAGTAAGTGCTTAGTTGAATTATAGTTGAATTAATAGAACTAGTCGAATTTATGTCATTATCACTTTGTCATCAAAGAATGCTATATGAGATTTGATGATCTAATTAAAATTTTACTCGGTGGAATATGCATGCTTTGTAGAGTCGTGTCCACCTCCTTCTTCTCCACTCATCGGTGTTGAATAGAGTAGAACTAGGGTATTTAGTTATGCTTCTTAACCAAATGAAATGTTCGGATTATAAGATTTTCAATTAATGTTTCAACTATGAACATAGGAAATGTCTGACGACGAAAAGGAATTCGGTATGTGCGAATACTGTGAAGACGAGCGCGGCCTGTGCGACAGGCCTCACCTAGTTGGTGGTAGGCGCTTCAGCATCAAGCTGGATGACACCTTCGAAGTGGATACAGTAAGTCACAACGACAAGTCTTTTTTCGTAATTCAGCATGACTTCTGCTTCTTTTGCTTCACTTATAATTTTAATTTTTTACTATTCTACTAGCGTATCCCCTGCCATGCAAGAATGTATGTCTTGGATAAGGTTGGTTTCAGTACTATGGAAACTATGAAGGTAAAAAGAGTTAACTTGAGGACCGAGCATGGTTATAGTTTTGCCGCAAAATTATACAATTCAGACACCTACACCCATTTTGAATGCAAACAATGGAGAGCACTATGCAAGGCTTATGCATTTGAGCCTGATATGCTTATCACCTTTGATATTTGTCCGGAAGATGATATTGAAGATAATATCGACATCTGAGTCGACGTGCAGACGCCTCCAGTTCTACCATTATGTGAGTTTCTCAACCATATTTATGTCTTGGATATTGTTTATTCAAAAATAGTTGACAACTAATTTCTATTGACAGCTTATTTCCATTCAAGCAAACATGTCCGGCGCTTGGTAGACATGACCTACTACTATCCCGGGGCTGAACTAAACTGCGAGGAGATAAGTCATTATGTTTCATGGCTTGAGGATCTTCATACTGTCAAGACAAATTATTTTCCTGAACTTGAAAATCTTAGTACTCAAAACGTGCGACCAATAGTGTTCGTACTGAACTACGGTCACATCTATTTAGGAAAGATGGTAAGATTTTTACTATTTGTCCTCAGTGCATCTTTTGCATATATTATTTTTTAAGCTAAACTTCATTGCTAAGTATGTTACTACGATGTTCTTCAATAGGGACTCCCGATGATAGTTGTGCCTCAGTGGATCGAGGCTAAAGGTCGCATGTCCATGGTTAGCTTACGGCCAAGACATCCTACATTGCACATGAGTGCATTTAGGATTTCTAAAAGCGAGCAAGTCTTAATAGTCAAAGACTGGAGCAAAATTATGAAGTATCGCAGAGAAGTACTAGGGGCAGCAATCAGAAGCGCAGCCCACAATTAAGAGACAGGTTCATCTATATGCTCCAATATGATGAATCAGGAGTGCTACACATGTTCTATGCTATTTTACCTGAGAGAGAGCAGCAGGAGTGATTAGATAGCGGTAATGACTATGATGATTAAATAGTGGTAATGACTATGATGATTATTAGCTTGTTGGTGATGATATGATGCAAGAGTTTTTATATATATTAATATGATGATGATGATGATGAGTTATTATATCATTGGGTGAAAGAACTGCGTGACTAATCCATGACTTGATCATTGGATTATCGTGATAATCCATGACTTGATCACTTAGGATCCATCCACTTGAAACTAATCCGCGGTTCTTTCACCTAGTGATTTAATAACTCATTATAATAAATACGTACATGTGTGTTATGTGTGAATGGTGGTGCGAGACATTCGATGATATATATATATGATTGGTTCTATGAGAAATTCTATTTATATATATGCATAACGTGTACAATATGTAGTATCGTAAAATACCAGCAAATGAAAAAAAAAAAAATGGAAAACACAAAACTAAAGAAAAAATAAATAATAAAACCAAAACCCCTAAACCTTTTAGTACCGGTTGGTGTAGGTCTCCCCGCCCCCGGCGCTGGCACGTGCCACGTGGTGGCCCTTTAGTGGCGGTTCGTGTTGAACCGGTACTAAAGGGGGGGGCCTTTAGTCCCCACCCTTTAGTGCCGGTTGCGAACCGGTGCTAAATCCCGGTTCTGCACTAGTGGACTCTGCCTTGGGGGTTTGGAATTGTATTAAACATGTTTTGTACATGGTTACCTTCACTTCCAGGTTGAGTTCCTGGTTCAGACCATCTGTCGAACACCTTGTCAGCAGCATTTGCACTTCCACTTTGATTGCAGAAAATTGTCATTGATATGATGATACAGAGAGACCCCTCCACGCACCTGGGTCATCCACAACCCTCGATCTATGTCCGATCAAGCACCGCCACCAACTCCGCCAGCTGGGAATTGAAGAATCCCAACGAAACCGCCGCCGTGAGTGTCGAACAGAGAGGGATTTTATAGGGAGACCCCCAACCAATCTGCTCGAACAGCTCGAATTGCCTCCATAGAGAATAGGGAAGGGTTTGGGTAGGATTTAAGGTCGGAGGAGAAACAACTTTGAGCCTTCCTTCGCCGCCGAGGAACAACCAACTCTGATTACCAATTGACAGGCCCTAACTAGGGATTTCAGGGGACAAAGAGGAATTTCAGAGATGAAGTGCAAAGGAACAGAGGAAGCTCAACATATCACAGGGATTCATCACTCACAGAGGAATTCTTTACTAGAATTTAGGGATTACAAGAAAAGCTTATGCCGACCAGAACATGGCAGCGGCTAGAGTTCAACCCTAATACAAGAGATAGGATGCCCTGCCTCTAGGCTTACACGGCTTATATAGCCAGCATCAGGATAAACCCAAGAAAGAATATAAACAGTAGAAGATTGTAGACCCTCGGATCCGCGATGGACGGTGCTCAGTCATCAGCCGCAGCAAAGAGGTAAGTGAGCTGCAGGTGAACAGTGAAAGTGTCCAATTTCTTCAGTAATCTTCAGATAGAGCTTCTAGGATGAAATGGCTTCAGATTAATGGGTCCTGACAGAATCTACAAAGTGGAGTGGCGACACGTGGGTGGGAACCGACCGGTGGCGAAGAAAGACAAACATGGGTGTAGAAGAAAGACAAACGAGAGAGAGAGAGAGAGAGAGAGCGCACGGGAAGCGATGCCAAGGGGTAATGCTCGTGTGGTATTTCTACCATAAGTAATGACAACTTTAGTTCTATATAGATATACCCTTCGATTTTAAGTGAAGAATCCGCGGAAGCCACCCTTGGGAAGCTTTCCCCTACTAGCGGGGATTGGTGTTATTAGCATAGAAAATAATCTAGAGGGATGGTTTGTTGTCAAATAAGGTTGAAGAAAAGCTTCCGGTTCTTGTTAGCTTTTGGTTGCTTCTATTTATAGCTCTTTATTTTATTTTTACAAAGAAAACTTCTACTTATTTTCAGAAAAGAGTGAAATGTCTACCTATATAGATTTCAAATTTTGTGAAGCAACCTTTTTTTAGGGGCGTGAAGAAACCTATATATACATATGGTTTTAGACAAGCAACCTATATATGCATTTTTTTTAGACAAAAAAACTATATGTTTTTTTAGAAACACCTGTAACTTTATTCATACTCGTAACAATTACAAATACACTGATTTGGACCTAAAATCCAAGAAAATACAAAGTAACTCTTATGACTAAGAATTACAATGAAATCTCTTGAAAACATCTTCTTCATGGTGTCAATCTCTGCTCGAAGAAATACTCTAAAGACTTCTGTAAAGAGGGTGCAATTTGACTGGAGCAACGATGTTGTCACTTTTTCACCCGCACGAACATTAACAATAATGGGCTTTGAAAGCGCCTTGAGCCGCCCATCCAAAGAGATGGGAAGCCTTGATCGATGAACGTACTTGGGTTGGGATGATCCCCTAGAAGTGCAGGCCGTCGGATCACTATATCTTCACCATGTTGTCGATGAAAGATTTCACCTCCACAAAGAATCAGATCAACAAAAAAGGTTTGACACAGCAACATAAACTCATCAGATCTGAATAATCGGATCTGAGATGAAAGAAAACTATCTAACCTCATGCACCGCCAAAAGAACGAGAGAAAATTTATTTTCACAAAACTATGATGATCACTAGACGATGATGAAAAACATAGAGGTCTTGAAGATCCGAGGTCCCCCCACCTCTCAGGGGGGCAACTAGTTAACGAGCGCTCCTTCGGGAACCTCGCAACGATCAGCGCCACTTGGCGCGCTCTCAGCCATTCGCCATGTGTCGCGCTCTGGGCGCTCCCTCTGAATTTTGTTTTTTTATTTTTTCGCACGCGTTTTCGGCTTTTTAAACGGTTTTTTTCCGGTTTTTTTGATGTTTTGGTTTTCCACCGGTCTTCCTTAGCTTTTCGACAAACAAATTTTTTTTTCAAAAAAAATTTTTGCGCGAAAAAACGCGTTTTCTTTTTTTTTTCCTTTCGCGAGAGTCACGGTTTTGCTTCCGCGAGAGGCACGTGTGTGCTTTCGCGAGAGTCACGGCCGTGCCTCTCGGAAACGAAAAAAACGCGTTTTTTGTTTTTTTTTCTTTCGCGAGAGTGACGGTTTTGCTTCTGCGAGAGGCACGGTTGTGCTTTCGCGAGAGTCACGGCCGTGCCTCCTCGGAAACGAAAAAAAACGCGTTTTCTCTTTTTTTTTCTTCCGCGAGAGTCACGGTTTTGCTTCCGCGAGAGGCACGGTTGTGATTTCGTGAGAGGCACAGGCGTGCCTCTTTCGGAAAAGGAAAAAAACCCGTGCTCCCGGTTGGGTTTTTTCGTCCGGTTTTTTTTGCGAAAAAAAGTTCGTCAAAACCTATCAACATGGGATCTAGTTTTGAAGATCTCGACGCGATGAATCCAACGGTGAAAGCGGTTCGAGATTTGGACGCACGGTTTGAGAGATAAAACGTTTTGAATAAACGGATCTACGAAAAAAGGGAAAACTCCCAGGTTGCGACAAGTGGCGCGCTGCATGTGCGTCACTTGTCGCAACCAGGGGAGTTGGAGTGATCTTTGCAATGAGTACTCCTTAATTAGTGATTTCGACCTCTCAGTGTCAAATGGCAGCCGAAGGCGATGGGACCTAAATTTATTAGATGACGACGGTGGGGACGCAAGAAACCCTAGTTTGGGAAAAGAAGGAAAGGCACAAACTGGGCCATACTTGGACTAGCACACTTCAAACGCAGGCCCGGCCACAATGTGTTGGCCTATGACATAAGTAGTATTTCTCCGGGCTGGGCCAGGGCCAGGCCAGGCTTGCCAGCCGCTCGTCGCACTTTGTGTGGAACTATTGTGCTGATCGACCGGTTGCTCTTTATCTTCTCAGAAACAAAAAAACCATTCCTCTTTCTTTCTTATATTATAGAAACCCTAAGCGCGGCGGCGGCGGCGGCGGCGAGCCCTTTTCTTAGCCAGATCTCAACACGGGAAGGCGAGCGGCGGCGGCGGCGGGCGGCGAGCCCTTTCAGCCAGATCCCAACAAGGAAAGGCGAGCGACAGCGCGCGGCGGCGGGGGGGAAGGCGAGGCGAGGACGCCTCGTGAGATGGAGGCGGAAGGGGATTCTCGTGGCACGAAGAATCCCAGAAGGGATCAAGCTCTGCTCAGGGAACTGAGGAAGGAGGAGAAGGAACTCAAGGATGAGCAGAGAGAACTGATGAAGGAGAGGGAACAGATGGAGTCGACGGACAAGCCCGAGGAGCATCAGAGGTCAGATTCGTCCAGCCCCGACTGCATTTGGATTAAGCAGAGTCGAAATTTGTTGGATAGGATCGAGCGCAACGCACAGCGGCAACTGGCCGTCACCGATGAAATCAGGCGCTTGAGCGAGCAGATGAGGGCTGTCAAATCCCGCAGCCTGACGGATATTCAGGGTGTGGAGCACAAGACTGAAGAAACTGCAGCCTTGGATGAGCGTGATCCTGCTAATGGCGGGGAGCTCAAGCCGGAAACTGCAGCCTTGAATGGGCATGAGGCTGATGGTGGTGCTGCTAATGGCGGGGAGCACAAGATGGAAACTGACGCCTTGGATGAGCATGGTGATGCTGCTAATGGCAGGGAGCAGATGGTGGAAACTGCCGCCTTGGATGAGCATTATGTCGACGGCGGTGGTGATGAGGAGCACATGGACTGCGACATTTCATCCATGGAGGAGCAGGTGCCGAGGATCGACTCCAAATCAGAGCCAGAGGCAGAGGCGGCGACAGGTCCAGATACCAATGAGTCGACGATTGAATCAAATATCTCTGTATCAGACAAGATAATACCCAAGCCTGCAGATCATGTTCCCATCAAGAGAGGCGATGATGTTGTTGAGAAGATGGACAGAGGCAAATCAGCCGAAGAATTACTCATCGAGGCTGAGAAGATGGCCGCCGAACAGAAGGAATTTGCTCAGTACGCTGATGCCTGGGATGATAAATGGGGATCGAATGGGTTCGGTCTCTTCCATTACATGAGTGAGTAAACATACATGCATGCATCTTGTTTATCTTACTCAATTTTGTTTAGTTAGTTTCCTTCCTCTCTTTTCTTACCTTTGGTCCTATGTCTTTCTATAAGGGAAGGGAAGTGAAGGGATTTACTTTGCTGCTTATCTAGTACTTGTTCATGTTACGAAAATTTTAACACCTGCTTCCATTGATCGATTTCTGCAGCGACGGTCAGTTCCATGCAATATACACACTTGATACCCGGGAGCACCCCAAGGCACTATTGTCGAGTCGCCCCTAGCCTCCAGGTCGTCTCCATCAAACTAGCAGAAATACAAGGTGGTCTGGGATGGCCGTTGCCAGTGTACGGTATGATTGCTGTCAGAGACCACGTGGATCACAATCGCAACCTTCTGTTTGCTTGCTATAGGAGCAGGTGTCAGATACTCAAGAAAGAGGTATGTATACCATCTTAATATGCTCTTCGTTTTCTTTTGGGCATATTGTTTGCCTTCCTGGGCCTTCATATTTGTCAGTAGCTAATAAGGTGATCGATGATGCTTGCAGGAGCCCTTTTTGGCCTTGACTGGCCCCTCCCGTGCAATTGTGTGCGAGGAATCGGTTGACTTTGAAATCCAACTGAAAGTAAGAGGTAGAACAGAGTCTGAAGATAGAGCATTGATCACTGGTGTGTGCACTTACAACAGAGGGGATGGTACTGTTTGCTTTACGAACTGCTTCTGCACCGCAGAGTTTAGATTGGAGGTACTTCAGGAAACAGTCCAGGCCACTGTTTTGGGCGTCCGAGTCAAAGATGGGTCATGGCCTTCTGGATTGGGAGGTCGAGTCGCTTGCTCAGTCATTGATGGTGAAATTGATGACGCCACACCCGGGCAACTTGAGCTGCTTGTTTCTCGTGGCAGTGCCATGCCCGTGACTTCTGAGGGTTACCTTCTTCTGTCAAGGAATGTCGTTTCTGTAGATGTTAACAGAAGCCTGAATTTTCTCCTCGAGGCCTGCTTACCATCTGGTGATATCATTGCACAAAAAGAATTGTCCTTCGAACCCAAACTTTGCAGCATAAGTCAGGATAGTTGTGAACTTAATGGTATTGAGTTGGAGATCACTGTTGCTTGGTCTAAACTTGTTTCTGAGAAGCGGGATATTTCGGTACAAGGATGTGTTGGTGACGAGGAGCAGGACTGGGATGTTGCATCAATGGAGCAGCAGGTGCCGAAGATAGACTCCAAATTGACATCTGAGGTGGGGCCCGAGGTGGAGACGGGGTCGGCGATGAGTCTGGATACCAGTGAATTGGCGAATGAATCGAGTACCTCCATGTTCGTATCAGACAAGTCAATACTTGAACCTGCAGATTCTGTTGCCACCAACACAGGTTACGATGTTGAGAAGATGTATAGAGGCAAATCAGACGAACGATTAAAAATTGAGGCCAAGGAGATGGCTGCCGAACAGAAGAGTTTTGACATGTATGTTGATGCCTGGGAAGGGTCATGGGGTTATGATGGGTTCGGTTGCTTCCGAGACATGAGTGAGTAAACATGCATGCATCTTGCTTATCTTACTGAACTTTGGTTAACTAGTTTCCTTCCTCCTTTTTACCTTACTGAACTTTGATCGTAGTTCTTTGCATAAGGGAAGTGGAGGGAATTACTTTGTTGCTTATCTACCTGTTCATGTTACAAGATTTCTAACACCTGCTTCCATTGATCTTGTTCTGATGCATGCAGCGACAGTGAGTTCCATGCAATACACACACTTGGTACCAGGGAGCACCCCGTTGCACTATGGTCGAGTATTGCACTATGGTCGAGTGTTGCCTAGCCTGCAGATCTTCTCCGTTAAACTCGCAGAAATACGAGGTGGTCTGGAATGGCCGTTGCCAGTGTACGGCACGGTCGCTGCCCGAGACCATGTGGATCACAATCGCAACCTTCTGTTTGCCCGCAACAGGAGTGAGTACCAGATACTCAATGAAGAGGTATCTATCTGTACCATCTTATCAATATGCTCTTCGTTTAATTTTGGGGATATTGTGGACATGCCTGCCTGGGCCCTCTTGTTTATCAGTTGCTAATAAGGTGATTGATGATGCTTGCAGGATTCCTTTTTGACCTTGACTGGCCCCTCTCGTGCAATTGTCAGCGAGGAATCTGTTGTCTTCGAATTCCAACTAAAAGTAAGAGGTAGAACCAAGTCTCAAGATAAGCCACTGATCAATGACGTGTGCACTTACTACAGCAGAAGAGAAAGCCCCATTTGCATTAGGAACTGCTTTTGCACCGTAGAGTTAAGTTTGGAGGAACTTCAGAAAACAGTCCAGGCCACTATTTTGGGCGTCCGTGTCAAAGAGGGGTCATGGCCAGGATTCGGAGGTCGAGTTGCTTGCTTAGTCATTGGACCTGATGCTCAGTCCTCAGGAAGTTACTTACTCAGTCCTCAGGAAGTTGAGCTTCTTGATTCTCGTCATAGAGCCATGCCGATGACTTCTCAGGGTTACCTTGTTCTATCAAGGAATGTTGTCTCTGTAGACTTTTGTGGAAGCCTGAATTTTGTATTGGAAGCCTACTCAGATTCTGGTGATATAATTGCACAAAAAAACGAGTCCTTCAATCCCAAGTTTTGCAACATAAGCCAGCAAACATGTAGACTTACTGGAGGCATTGAGTTGGAGATTACTGTTGCATGGTCCAGTCTCGTTTCTGAGAAGTGGGACATCTCGGCACAAAGATGTTATGGCTAGGAGACAACACCAACCGGTTGGAGATTTGTTGTATTTTGTGAATTTAGTACCAGTTATGCTGTCCAACTATATTTGGTGTGTTATTGACGTGTTGTCTCAAGCAAATTGGCGTCTGTTTCTGTGATCAACTTGTATTTTCAAGTGTAGGTGTTTGGTAAAGTAAAAATGTCACTCAAATATTTAAAATTGCTTTTGTGCATCAAGCAAATTCATCATTGTTGTATGCGTTTCACATATTCTTCAAGCATTTCAGATCGTGTGTTGCAGGACACTTTTGTAGGCCGAATGATTACAACAGCCCCAAACGACATAATTGTGGCACTCAGCAGGAAATAATACTACAGTGCAACAAAACTGGGGAAAAACAAAGAAAACCAAAAACTCAGGGGGACTAAACTAGCTACACCGAAAGAACCAACTAGGGAGACAAGATAAACTAGCTACACCGAAAGTAACCAACTAGGGAGATAGGATTTTTTAAAGACAACAAATATTACTGTCAACCGCATCCATACCGCGTCATCAGTGGACAAAAGACGCAATCAGTTAACAAACTCAGAGGTTGACAGCAACCAGTTACACCGTGCATCAAAATTCACAGCCTACACAAAAAGATCAAGGACATCTTTACAGGGATTCAAATTGCGATTCCCTCCCTCCCTTGTCACTACACATATATTCAGTTAACAAACTGAGATGTTCAGAGCAGCCAGTTACAGCATGCACAAAATTCACAGCCTAGAACTTTCAGGGCTTCAGATTACGTTCCCTCACTCCCATTTCACCTTTTTTTCATCCGGCCATGGTGCATCAAACTGACCGCCTTCCCGTATTAATGCCTTGCAGGAGAACTCTTCGTCATGCTTAACCAACAGAAGCTCCCCCCCAAGCAAGAATGACAAATCAACCTCCGCAGTTGGCCTTGCCCGGAAGCACAAGTTCGCCCTGCTGTGCTCCTGCTCCTTATCTATACATGCTTCCTTCGCCTCCTTGACAACACTTTCATATAGATTTACGTAGCCAGCTTGATGCTCATATCTTTCTTTGTACTTGAACAACAGCTCCCTTTCCTCCCACAAAGCAACATATAACCTCATTCCGGTTTTTGACAACCCCTTCCAATCTCTGAAGAGTTTAGCTAATGGAGCACTAGGGGTCAATGCAATGTCACTATCAACAGCATCAATGACCCACTTCCTGGCCTTAGCAAACCTCTGTGCTTCGCCAAACAGGATGAACAGCGTGCAAACAAATCTCTGGCCTTCGTCTGTGACTTCTTGGTTAGGATGGAGTTGAAGCTCTTTAAGAAAATTGAAGATTTTCAGGAGTATTCCTTGACCAAATTGCACCTTTCCACTAAAACAAAACATGAAAATAAGTTAGTGATAGAATAAAGCAGAGAAAGTCACAAATATGAAGACAGGCTGGTTTGACATACAAATAGGGAAAAGGAAACTGAGCAGGCACATGTTAGATTTACAAGAGATAACATGTTGATGGAATAAAGAGACAATGCACATGTATATGGAAGATTACAGACAAAAATAGGCACACATGCATTTTTCGGTTAACAGAAGGGCTAATTGAGCTGAGCAGGCACATGTATATTTTGGTTATTACAAAAAGAGAGCTATCATACTTGAATTGATATCATACATAAATCCTGCACTCCCCCCCACTTAATTGTGCTTTGCTTCCCAGACTTAATTGAACTTCAATCAATTGTTGGCCAAGTTTGCACCAAATAATTATAATATTTTTTAACAAGATTTAACATGAAATTGGAAATTGGTTCATCAGAGACCTTGCATACTAAAACATTTTCCTTGCTAAATAACACCATCTCACTGAGGTGGTCTTCCACTTTTTGAATAACCAGCCTGATCACCAACAAAAATATTTTCCTTGCTAAATCATCTTACTGAAGTGGTCTTCCACTTTTTGAATAACCACACTGATTTACTGAGATCACTAGATTTGCACAAGTTCCTAAGTTGTACTCATACATATTATCTTTTCCAATGATGGCAATATCATTGCGCTTCATATGCCACCAGAATTAAATGTTGGATCATAGTCATAACATTTGGTAGATCTCAGGCATCATAATGCAAATAACATGTTTATTTAGAGTATAATTGCAGACATTGTTTTGATGTCAAGGTCCACTTTGTGCTGCTAGATAAAAGATGGGTTTCCAGCATGTCCCCTGAAGGAGGATCTAAATGTACTTTGCTTCCAGATAAAACTGCAAATTGGTATCAAATGCATACTAAAACATTTAGCTAGACGAGACTCCAACATTTATCATAACCACCCACAAAAATATTTTCCTTGCTAAATAACACCATCTCACTGAGGTGGTCTTCCACTTTTTGAATAACCAGCCTGATCACCAACAAAAATATTTTCCTTGCTAAATCATCTTACTGAAGTGGTCTTCCACTTTTTCAATAACCACGCTGATTTATTGAGAGCACTAGATTTGCACATGTTCCTAAGTTGTACTCATACTATCTTTTCCAATGATGGCAACATCATTGCGCTTCATATGCCACCAGAATTAAATGTTGGATCATAGTTATAACATTTGGTAGATCTCAGGCATCATAATGCAAATAACATGTTTATTTAGAGTATAATTGCAGACATTGTTTTGATGTCAAGGTCCACTTTGTGCTGCTAGATAAAAGATGGGTTTCCAGCATGTCCACTGAAGGAGGATCTAAATGTACTTTGCCTAATGTCTACAAATATGTGATGTAACAGGAGCATAAGGATTTCAAGTAGTAAAATAATCTCTCAAATTTTCCTTGCTGACACTAAAACATTTAGCTAGAAATGGTTTTGATGTCTAGGTCCACTTTGTGCCGCTAGATTCTGCTCGGTTATTCCTGCATACAGAAGAGAGTATCCCAGAGAAACTATATCCAACACAGCTGAGGCATAGTACCTGCCCATCTTGTCTAACTGCTAGCAACCTTGTCGGTTATTTCTGCATATACAGAAGAGAGTATCCGAGAGAAACTATATCCAACACAGCTGAGGCATAGTACCTGCCCATCTTGTCTAACTGCTAGCAACCTTGTTTAGACTAATTTGTGAAACGGGGCACTTTAGTTATTTCAATACACAAGAAATGCAGTTAATAGTCCACGTTGGATGTATGTATTAAGCTGAGAAGGCACATATATATTTTGAAGACTAGAAAATATGGAAATTAATTAGGGTGATATATATTTTGCTTTGACAGGGAAAAAGAAATTAAATACGGAACAAACAAGAATTGCAACTACTAATAAACTGGTTAAAAATCAACTTTAAAACACTTACAGTTCAACATGGTGAGACTTATATTTTGTTGCCTCAGATTCTCCCAGTCGGCTAGGCACCGTCTCACCAAAAGTTCTCCACGGGGTTTGATCCTTAGCTTGGATGGTGAGATAAACGCGGAATCCGACAACATAATTATCATTTTCCCGTATTAAAATCTCTAAAACAGCACCATCAGGGCATTGGATCGATATTGAATGGAACGACTGCTTCTCAGGCTAAAAATAGATGGGATAAAAATCAATAACAAATCATCAAGTTGGCTTTGAGCACAAAACAATAAATCTTAGTACCTCTTTCTGGTGTCTTGGTGTGACTGGAACCTTGGTCTCAGACTTGCCATCCTCTTTTGTAATGGAAAGAAGCAACGAAGAAATGTTGGCATATCTTTGATGTCGCAACTCATACAAACGCAGAAAATCTGCAGCTGTCGGCTGTATAGGAAGCAGAAATGTTCGAAGATCTGTCTCAGCATAAATTGCCTTAAATGAATTGGCGGCAGCTACTCTTTCTGCTTCACGTTGTGCATCCAAGAACTTTCTCAGCTTCCGATCAGCCTGTTTTGCACTGGTAGACATTGTTGTTGTAGCTACAAACAACAAAATAGGGTCAGATATGTCTAGTGCAATTAAGCGATGCACCACTAAACTCAAGAAATAGAAGACATTTTTATTGAACAAAACAAAAAGAGCAAACATAAATTTTACCAGTATAAATGAGAGTAGCCATTGTTTCTAACAAACTATTATCAGCAATGTTTCTATCAAGAATTTATTTGTGACAAATTGCACAAAACCAGGACAAATGAATTATTTCTTTAGAATTGATCTGAAATTCAGAAGTGTAAGTGAAAAATGATTTATGCATATAGCACTTGCTGTTTCTATTCCCACATTAGCAGCAATGATATTCATTCTTTACAATTGATGCGCCCAATGGAACAAAACAAGGAGCACCAGCTTAAAGCCTAATTAGGAACAGCACACACGAGCCATTGTTTCTAATAAAATATTATCAGCAATGTTTCTAGGTTAAAGCCTTATCGGCACAACACAAATCCACCATTTTAAACAAGATTTTTTTTGTGACAAATTGCACAAAACCAGGAAAAACGATTTATTTCTTCAGAATTGATCTGCAATTCAGAAGTGTATAAAGTGACAAATGACCTTATGCATATAGCAGCAATGATGTTCATTCTTTACAGTAGAAGTGCCCAATGGAACAAAACAAGGAGCAGTAACTTAAAGCCTAATTAGGAACAGCACCACAAAATCTGATCAAACAAAGAAAAGAAAAAGATTGCAAACAAGTAATGTGCTCGCTGGTGATAAAGAAATATCCAACTTCACACAAATAAGGAGTTTATTGACCAAAAACTGCAAGCATAAAGAAACATTCTAACTTAGCACAAACAAGGCCTTTTATTTAACAAACAAACGCAAGCATACATATCCTCAACTGAAAATCCGTAGCTACGTACATTAAGCTAAATCTTTAGAATTGATGTAACAATGGCAGAAACCAAAAACAATATGCTTGAAGCCAAATTGGCTCATCACCAGATCACCATAATATACAAGAACATGAACAGTATTGCACTTGTGCCAGTAACAACTAGTTCAATGACAGACCAACTTTAGGGGGAGATATTACCTTAGAGGATTTGGCCTCCCCCTGCTCCAGGTAACTCTGCTGCCTCCCTTCACCTCCTACCGAAACCAGCTGCAGGCACGGCTCACTCCACGCCACCAGGAAGCAACCGACAAGGCAGACAGGGTTGCCTCCCACCACCGCCGGGAACCAACCAACGACGCGGACGGGGTTGACTCCCTCCGCCGCCGGGATCGAACCAACGACGAGGACGGGCTTGCCCCACTCCACCGCTGGGATCCAACCAACGAGGCAGTCCCCTCCGCCGCAGGGAACCAACCAACGACGCGGAAAGGGTTGCCTCCTTTCGCCGCCGCCGACGACGACCCCTGTAGTGCAAGAAACACGAGCGAGCAGTTGGAAACAATGCAGATGGCAAAAGAAAGGGAACGAAGAGGGGGAACAAGTGGGGTGATAGTGTACCTGAGATGAGGTGAGCGATGGGCGAAGTCGTCGCCGGCGAGGTTCCGCCGCCCCCGCCGAGCGCTCGCCCTGTGGAGCGGAGCGGACAGGAGTGGCGTCGGCCGCGGCTAGGTCTTTGATGGATCGAGCCGTTAGCGGGCCGCCTTTGTAGACGAGAGAAGAAGAATTCGGCCCAGGACGTGTTACGGCCCGCGATGCAATCCGTAACGGGCGGCCCATCCGGTGAAGGTGCTTGGTGGCGGTATTCACACCAAGGGTCACCGGATCCGGGTCAGGATACCCGCGCGGGAGGCCGCCGGTGCAACGAAGTGACCACGCACCACCGGTGACCGGATCCGTGTGGCGTGAGGCCCGGCCGGCCGGCCGGGGCTTGGTTGGTGTCGACCGCCTCGGGAAGCGACGCACGTTGGCCATCGAGACAAAGGCGTCGGCGCACCGTACGCACACGGCAGGATGTCGCCGGAGCCAGCGCCGGCCGTCGGCGGGAGCTTTGGTGACGTCGAGTCGACCGCCTCCGGAAGCGAGGCGCCTCTTGGCCGTCGACGTCGAGGAAGATGCCTCCGGCGCGCACCGGAGATGGTGTCGCCGGAGAAGCGGCTTTCGCGATGTGGATCCTTCATTTCTGGTGGGGAAACGTGGCGGCTTGGCTACCCTACTGGAGTGGGAGTGGGAGTGGGAGAATGCTCTGGTGATAGGGTTAAGCGGGTATGGTACTTATAGCGGTGGTGGGGTGGCTCGCAGCCGTAGATGCCTGCCTCCGCGCCTCTCGCTCGTCCGTTCCGTTTGCTAATCGGCAATTAGCGCGTCCAATAAATGCCACCTACTCCTCAATCGTCGCGAGCGGTAAATGGAAATGAATTACTGTTTCGCCTCCCCCAGATCGCTCTCCCCCGAATGAATCGAATCGCTCCGAGACGATACGAGACAGACAGCGCGGGCCAGCCGTATTATTAAAGTCTCCTCCTCCTCCTCCTCGTTCGTTTCCAACAAAGGTGCTCCGGTGCGGCTGCATGCGCGGTCAGCTTTGTGTTGTGTGACACACTTTTTTTTTATCTATCTATCTATATCAACAACAACAAAAAAAAAGATGTGACCGTGAACGTGACGAGCGCACTCACTATATCCACGCTACTCCAACACGTAGTACGGTTGTTGTGTGCTAGTAATACGGACGTGCCCATTTTTTGCTATTTATTTGTTTATTTATTCCATTTGGGATTGCAACTGTTAGTGGGACCTTTGCTCTCTATCTATCATGTGGTGACCGGTAGAGTATTACTGGTGGCAAAATTTCGTGTTTTGACCCTTTTGTCAAACAAAATCAAGATCTGACCCCTGTTTCAAAGAATTTCGATATCTGACCCTTTTTCCTACCGCCAAAGGGCTCGGCGGTAGGGTTACATAGGCTACCGCCAAGAGGCTCGGCGGTAGCAAACTGGCCGCCGTCCCCCCTCCGTCGCACCCTACCGCCGCAGGTCCTGGCGGTAGGTTGTCTGATCCTACCGCCAGGGACCGGTAGGGTGCGAATAGTTATTCTCTGCGGCCGCCCGCCCCACCCCCTTCTCCCCCCCACACCCACCCGCCCCCAACCCCCAAGAACAGAGAGGAACTGCCTCTCTCGCCCCTCTCTCATCTCCTCCATCTCCCCCTTCGATCTTCTTCGTTTCTTCATCGTTTTTGCAGATCGAGATGGCCCCGAAGAGAGAAAAGTAAGCTCCTCCGATCCCTCCAATTGGTTTGAGTCAAATAGCTTCCAATTCGTCGCATTATTCGATTCAAATCACTCCCTTTTTGAACTAGATTGAATTTTTTTTAACCCTAGGATTGATTTAGGTTGATTCTAGATGTTATATTGTGTTAGATATGAACTCTAGTCACTAGTTGGTATGGTTGTGTGAAGATGAACCCTAGTTCATATTTGATTTGAAGGTTTTTTTTTTGATATGATGCATGTTGGAGGCATTTGTTGTGATATGATGATGCATGTTCATATGCTATGATGCAAGTAGTGGATGTAGTTGGAGAAAAAATGTTGAACCCTCAAGATGAACCTAGTTCATACTTTTTTGTTATCAAAAAATTTATTATATGATGAATATTGGAGATATTTGTTGCATGTAGTGGATGTTATATGATGCAAGTAGTGGATTTTGTCAGGGTAAAAATGGTGAACCCCTCAAGATGAACCCTAGTTCATGTTTTTTGTTTTTGAAAAAAATATGACATGATGCATGTTGGATGTTGTTGGAAAAATATGATATGATATGATGCATTTGAACCTTGATGAACCTTTGTGATGCATCTATATGTTTCCTAGTTCATGATGAACCCTAGTTCATGTTAAAAATTCTTTTGATATGCTTATGCTTATGTTTATGCAATTTTTTTAGGAGGCCACCTCTTGCGGACGACATCGGCATTAAGTACACCATGCTTGACACTAAGTTCGACAAGGGTCACCGTGCCCGTTTCATTGAGAATGGAGTGGTAATTACCATTCTTAAACCCAATCTTTCGAATTGATGAAAACAAGTTGCTAACTATTATATCCATGCTAATTATGCTTTGGCTATTGATTTTCACAGATGCTGCCGCCACTGCGTATGAGGGCTCACAAGACGACGGTTAAGATGGAGTACGACGAGCGGTACACACTGTTCTTCAGGAGAGCCCGACTATTGGGTTTCGTCCTGCAGTTCAAGCGTAAGCCGCCGACGCTCGTCCACTCAGCTCTCACGGCTTTGATCGACCGGTGGCGGCCAGAGACGCACAGCTTCCATCTTCCATGTGGGGAGATGACCGTGACCCTCCAGGATTGGGGGATGATTACGGCCCTACCGCTCGAGGGTCGTGCTCTCACAGGACGAGTGGAGAGGATGAACTGGCACGATAGGGTTGTCACCCTCATCGGCGACTGCCCCCTCCCCCGCTAAGAACAACCGGACTTCCGGCATACCGCTGCCATGGCTCCTTGAGCACCGGAGCAAGTGCCCGGAAGATGCCAAACCCCAGGTGGTGGAGCAGTACGCCAGGGCCTACCTGTGGTATCTTCTCACGGAGGTAGTGTTTCCAGACTGCTCCGGGAACTCTGCCCTATGGATGTATCTCGACTTCCTAAAGGACTGGGATGCGGGGTACAGCTGGGGGGCCGCCGGACTCGCCTACCTATACCGTTCGGTAAGTGAATATCACTTTGTTTCAAATATCATGGACGTGTGCTGCTTTAGATTTTGACATCTTATCATCTATACTTGTTTTGTAGCTTGACGACGCGACCCAGAGGGCGGAAGTCACGTCCGGTATGTGTGGATGTGTATGGGGCCTCTCCATTTGGATGTGGGAGCGAATCCCGGTGGGCCGTCCGGAGAAGCTGCGCTCGCGTGCATGGACGGACTATGGCGAAGATGACGAAGATGATCGGAACCCGACCGTCGCATACGCTTGGGACGTGGTGTGTGTCTACACGGGTGAATCCAAGGCCTTGTACAAGGTCTTCAGCAACGAGCTTGATGCTCTCACGCCTTTCCAGGTATAAGAACTAGATTTCGAATAGTTTTGATGACACTTTCACTTGAGCTTACCATTGTTTGGTACTAGGTTACTTGGTGGCCGTATGATGATGATCGAGAGTGGGGGTTCGAGCTGAACAGCATGTGCAAGCAGGACCAGCTTCTCTGGCGGTGCATCGTGCCCATGATTTGTGTCTATGCCGTGGAGTACCACTTGCCACAGCGCGTTGCCGCGCAATTTGGTAAGGCGCAACACACACTACCAGCCGGCATCGTCCGCGATACCGGTGGCTACGACCTACACCAGTGAGTACCACAAGGCGTCCTCATCGATTCCAAGTTCTTGTTTTGATGTTTTACATTCATTCTTAGGGTGTTCTACACTCTTTCTTATGCCTTGCAGGATGAGCAGGAAGAACAATCAGTCAATCATAGATTGGGAAGACCAACATGCGAGATACGTGAAGGAATGGAACGAGCGGAAAGGACGCAAAGATACGGAGAGGAGAGTGATTGACTGGGACGAGTACGAGGATCACATGCTGTGGTACGACGATGGCATCAAGCATCGTCTGCGTCTGAGGCCCCAGTGGACGACAGCAGATGCCGAAGACCTGTTCAATGACGCCTCCGAGAATGAAGCCTACAACGAGAGCATCAGAGAGCTTCAAGGCGGGTTTAGGGAGTACGGACCCCTCATGAATAGAGTGGTAAGTTGTTTTTATCTGTTTTCAACCGACGGTTGGATGAAATCAGCTTTAGTGCTACTGACTCATTTTATTACTTTGCAGTCTTCGGAGCTGAACAAAAGCATTTTTCAAGCCTCTGATGCGCTTAGTACTATCCCCGGGACTCGAGCTAGTGAGAACAAGTTGAGGGAAACGATGAAGGTAACATGGAGTTCATTTTCTTAAGTTCATTTGCAGAAGTTCGTCATTGCAGAAGTTCTCATTGTTTCGTTCTCATTGCAGAAGTACGTCAACAAAGCTCGCAGGCTTGTGGGCCTGCTTGGGTGCGCTACAAACACTGAGGATGTTTTTGCTCCTGCAGCACCGATGCATAACCTCGCTTCATCGAGCCATGCAGCCTCGTCGTCTAGGGCGGTTCAAGAGGACGAGGACGAGGACGACGACGACGAAGAAGAAGGTGAAGATGAAGAAGAGGGCGAGGAGGGAGTAGAAGAAGAAGAACATGGAGAAGAGGACGATGAGGAGGAAGAGGACAATGAGGAGGAGTACGATGATGACGACGGACCTCCAGCAACTCAGACAACCCAGCGTGAGAAGAGGAATGTGCCGAAGAAGGATTGGAAAAGTCCATCCCCGTTTCAGAAAGCGCGTCCTACTCACTACAAGAAGAAGGCGGCCGAGAAGCGATCAAAGACCAACGAGGACCGTACCTCGAAGAGGGGAAGGAGGGAGTGAAGTTGCTGCCGTGCCATTGAACTAGAAACATTTCATGTTTGCTTCGTGAACAATTTGCTCGTGAAACTATTTCGTATTTGTTAAACTTGCTATGTAAAACTTCGTGAAACATTTGTGGATGTGTGATTGCTATGTGCCCATGATTCTTAGTGTAACATCCCCAGCCTTACACCACAATGATCATCCTCTAATCATGCCAAGTCACCATGATTAACTATGCTTGGTCATCATTGCATCATATCTCATTCCCAATTATAATTCAAATTGAAATTCCAAATACAAAGTAAAAATAAAAGTTGTTCAAATCAGAAACTAAAATGTACATCAAATAGCAAATAATTCAGAAGCAATTATAAAATTGCAACCAACATTAAAGAAATTAATTAATTAACTCCAACAACCTCAAACAGCAACAAACAGCACCCATTTTAATCCATTCAAATTAAATTAGTTTTCAAATAAAATTATTTTAACCCCAAACCAGTTTCTGGCAGTGCTAAATATTCTAACTTATTTATGTGGCATAACTCACTATTTTATAAAAGTCACTAAGTGGCCTAACAATTTTGCAAACAGAGCATGTAAAAGAAAACAGAGAAAGAAATAAAAAGGAAAAGAAAAGGGGCTGGGACTGACTGGGCCTTAGTGCACAGTGGCAGGCCCAGCCAGCCAGCCGGCCGGCCCATTCCCCCTCCTTCCCTCTCTCTCCCTCGCCGTGTCAGTTCGCCGGTGGCTGCGCGCGCGCGCCGGTCGAACAGCGACACGGCGACGGCCACCGACAGGCGAGGGGATAAGGACCCCCTCGTCCATCCCCCTGCCTCCTCCTCGATCACTTCCCCCCTCCTCCCTCTCCCTCTCCCTCGAATTGGAGGAGAGGCCGACGCTGCCGTCGCCGTTCGCCGTCGATTTCCGCAGCCACCAGCGTCCGTTCGCGCCTCCGCCAT
The DNA here is from genome assembly GCA_011799875.1 of Thinopyrum elongatum. Lineage (NCBI taxonomy): Eukaryota > Viridiplantae > Streptophyta > Magnoliopsida > Poales > Poaceae > Thinopyrum > Thinopyrum elongatum. Next base: position 732,593,364 of record CM022298.1, on the reverse strand, counting down.
GTCCGTCGTCTCCGCCCCGTTCGACCACGTCGTCCACGGCCTGCCATCTCGCTCGGAGAAGACCGCATGGGCGGGATCGAGCTCGGCGCCGATCTCTCTGTCGCCGGCGATCTCCGACGACCGCGGCCTCCCTCTGCGCTACCGATCACCCGAGGGGCCTCCGTGGGCCCGCGCGGTGAGCTCCACTTCCTCTCCCCTCTTCTTCTTCGCCTTGCCGCGCTCCTAGCCGTAGCTGCCGCCGTTGCCGTAGCTCGCCTCCGCCACCGTACTCGTCACCATGGCTGCACTTGCCGCCAAGCTCAGCCGAGCACGGCATCATGCTCAGCACGCTCCCAGCAGTCCAACGCCACCATCTGCTGCCCTTGCCGTGCCCTGCAGCAACGAGCGCGAGCACGCCCGAGAGCCACCGCCGCCACCACTCGTCGCCGGCAGTCTTCCGGCCATCCCCGAGTCGAACCACTAGCACCACGCGATGCGCGCGAGCGCTAGCTTTCGAACGCAAGAAACCGCGCCCGATTTGGCTCACCGTAGCCGAATCCCGAGCCCCTCCGGCGAGTTGCCGCCGCGGGAGGCTCACCGGAGCGTTTTCCGGCGCCGGCGCCGGCGTAGCCTGACCAGTGGGGCCGCCTGAGTCGCTGACCGATGGGCCCCGCGCCACGGTTGACCCGTTGACCGCAGTCAGCGCCGCTGACGTGGCAGTTACTGTGACTGACCAGCGGGCCCCACCGCTATTTAAACTAATTTGCTAATTAAGATTAACCTAAATACTAATTAGTCACTGATGCTTGGGGCCCATCCTCTGAATAACCCTGATAGTTAGTTTAAACCACTATTAGACTAACAGAGGCTGACATGTGGGTCCCACTGGACCCACATGCCAGGTTTGACCCTGGTCAGCCGCTGTTGACCTGGTGATGTCATGATGACGTAATGCTGACGTCATAAATCATTTCTGTTAATAAAAACAATTCCAGAAAATCATTTAATCTTTGAAATTTAATAACTTTTAAACCGTAGCTCAGATCGAAAAAGTTAAAACATGAAAGTTGCTCAGAACGACGAGACGAGTCTGATCGTGCCGTCTGTTTCCATGTCGGAACCTCCTACGTAGGAGAACTCGTAACTCCGAGCCTGATTCCGGTAGATGAATAGTGCACACACACACACCGGGTAATAAATCCCACGATAATTCTAAAAATAACTAAAATGACTTAGATGCATCTTTAGGCAACTCTGCACTGCATCGTAGCATAGCACGCACTGTGTTGCATCTGTTTGCATTATGTTTACCTGTTTCTTCCCCCTCTTCTCTCTCGGTAGACCCCGATGTTGACGTAGCTCCCGAGGCAAACGCAGCTCCGGAGTACGACTACGTCCCCGACGACACCACTGACGACCTTGCCCTTGCCGCAGAGCAAACAGGCAAGCACCCCCATTTTGAGCATGCCTATATCGCCTATTCTCTTCTCTCTTATGCTTGCATTAGAACTGCTACTGCTACTGTTATCCTATTTCTGCTGCATAGCCTGATTATTGTAACCTGCCTTGTTACCTTACTGCTTATCCTAAACTGCTTAGTATAGGCTGGGTAGAGACCGACAGAGACCCCCACTTGATCCCGACTGCCCCGCTGGATATCGGAGAAGACCCGATCAACGGGATTGAAGACCAGGCCCCGAAACCGCACATCACTTCCCCCTTAGTTGCCGACACTACTGGGTTACTATCGAGTGCCGAGGGTGATACCTCGTCAGCACTTCTGATGATAACCTTGTAGGTTAGTTAATCGGTCGTGGTAAGCGAGGGTGATTCCTCCTACACCACCCCCGATAACGACGTCGTCGTGCAACTTCTCAAGTGTGGACCTCGAGGGTGATTCCTCCTTCGTTCACCTTGACGGTAACATCAGGTGGGACTCCATCGAGGGTGATTCCTCAGGGTTCCCCTTGGTGTTAGATACACAGTTACTATTGATCTTATGACCTGCACTGAACCATGTTACTAAATACGGGTCGACCCTGAGGGGTACCCGCGCGAGCTTAATTGCGAAGTGATGTGGAATCGGGTATACCTGGAGGGTACCCGAGAGTTGAACACGAGGCGTGGCCGGGCATTCCTAGCCCTTGCCGCAAGTCCTCGAGACGGGGCGACGGGGTCACATCGATCGTGAGTCTTTGCTCGTTTCCGCGCGCTCCTAAACCACTAAACGGTTTGGATATTTGATCCGAGGGGCCTCTGGCCCGATAGCACTAACCATCACGTGGGCATAGTATGGGTGTTCTGCGTCATATACTTCAGCCGGAGCTTAATGGACGTCAGCAACTGAGCGGCGCGCGCTGAATTGGACTGGTAATGCAACCGCACTTGTATAAGGGGTTGCTAGGTCTGCTTTCAGCCGCGTACGCAACGTGCAGGAGTTCCCGGGGCGAAGGCCCAAGACCCCTGGGCGCATAGGTTTAGTCCGGCGTGCTGACCTCTCTGTTAAGTATTCGGTCGGGTTGCGGCGTATTGTTTGGCCGAGGACGGGCATGACCCAGAAAAGTGTGTCCGGCCGGAGTTAAGCGAGCGTGGTGGGTAACTTGGTGCACCCCTGCAGGGAAGAACTTATCTATCGATAGCCTGTCCTATGGTAACGGACACTCGGAGTTGCATCCCGATCGGTACAATTAGAACTTGAGATGAGAACTGGATAGTACGGCTCTGGGATTGCTTTCTGGAGTCGAGAAAGGATCTCAGGCTGAGGTTGATAACACTACTACTACTTTACATTATGCTAATCTGCACTCTTCTAATGCTGCAAGACTGCTGAAGATGCTAGTCTGGCATTTCTGCAGCCCAGTCCACATATACAGTCTCCTTTTGACAATGTTGCATATGTAGTGTAAATCCTTGCTTGCTGAGTACTTTGGATGAGTACTCACGTTTGCTTTACTTTCTTTTTTCCCCATATCCATTTGATGCCACCAGACGACGGAGCCCCTGAGCCAGTTGCCCCCGTCGACGACCACTACTACTACCCGCCCGACGAGTACTACTACTACAAGGAGCCGACCGACGACCAGGAGTAGGATCGGAGGGTCCAGGGCAGGAGGCCTACGCCTTTCGATCGTAGTATTTTGTTTTGCCCCGCCTCTGTGAAGGCTTATCTCTGTTCTGTAATATATCTGTACCCAGATATCTGATGCTTCCGCTGACGCTTGTATGCCATCGAGCTATGTATTCGAGCCCTCGAGGCCCTGGCTTGTAATATAAAGCTTGTATGACTTTATTTATGTTTTAGAGTATTATCTAAACAATCTCTATGTATTTCGAACATTGTTGAAGCCTCACAAGAAAACATTCATTTAAGTCACACAGATAAGATTCTACAACTCCATAAGGAACTACACCCGGGCATACATCTCTTGTCATCATGTTTACAACAAATTGAGTATATTGTTGATGAAACTGAAGCTCTGTTATTGCTTTTCTAATTTCACCGGCACCGCCTTGATCATGCGACACGCGTCTGCAAGTCACCTTGGTTTTGCCTCATTACCATGTTGTTGGACGAAGGACCAGTACTCCTAAAATGTCATGCAGGCTTACTTGAGGTCCTTTATCTAGTCATACACATCATCTAGGTTGTTCGACAACAGTCTTGTCGTTTCACAGCTTGTTAGGTTTAATCACATTTGCTGCGAGCTGGCTTGGCATGACATTGGAAAAAAAATGCCGATTATATACTACCTAATGTATTACCTTTATGTAATAATATAATATTAATACCTGAAATTGGTCTGCATTATTCAGAGAGATAATTCACATTAGTAAAATAATAATCTGGATGCTGATATATAAAATGCAACATAATATAAGATGTTGGTAGTATCAAATATATTGTACTTTGACACTTTGCTAACTCCTGCATACATAGACATTGGTTTGCCTTTAGTCAATTAATATGCAGTAGAGGGGAAGAAAAATACAGTAAAAGAGCAAAGGGCAAGTACTGAAAGGACTGGGAAATACTACTTAGAGGTCAGATGAAATATTAATGTGTCATGTACTTATGCTGGAACTAATTTGCTACTTAGTTGCTACCTTGGCATCCCTCTAAAAATAAATAGATGGTAGCACTCTCTATAGAGAGTATTTCGTGTAGACTAAATTCACAGGCGTAATCTATATTGGCAATTATAGTTTGGACAGATCAAGAAGCATGATCTTCATCAATTTTGGACATGCGGGTTGCATTCGAATATGCCAGTTGCCAAACTGAATCAAGAGGCCACAACACATAAAAAATTGTAAAGTATGGCAAGGAGTTTATACTATCTGCTTATTTGGATTGAACAAACTGCAAAAATACTTCCCTGCAAGTCATCACAAACAAACATAATGATATAAGTAAAACAAGTCCGCGTTGTAATGATATTACTGCTGGAAACAGCAGAAGGACACTGTTAGATTTCGTAAAAGGGACTTCTGAAAAACAATGAAAGACTTTGCAAGTTCTCTTATCTGCAAGTATAAACATGATAGACGCATACACTAATTAGAGAACATAACTGATTCAACTTTTCAACTATTATTTTCTTCTAATCTGCTATTGGAGGATCTCTAACTCCACAAGGAATAACACAAAAGCATCCAATAAAAATTGCTGGTTCCTTAAAAAAAAGAATCTTATTATATGAAAATCGAGAAACCATTGTAGCCTAAAATACAGTAATACTATCTTCCACCTTCGCGAACATATTTGAGCCAAATCATAATACAAAAAGAACGCCAGACTTCTTGTTAAACCATAGTATAGTGACTTCCAAATAATGTTTATTGTATACTGGAAGGAGTACTTGGATCCAATCAAACATCTAAAATAGAACTACTACAAGCAATATTGTTAACGGCGGTCTATGAGAAAGAAACAATTCAATAGATTAGTGTGGAGAACTCTTGTACTCTACCACTCTCAGCTGATAGAAGTGGACCACTTCTTTTCCATCCTTGTGCCTTCGGTTGCTACATATGTCCAATACTTCATCTCCCATTCCTATAACCATTTCATACCCAATTCTCAAAATAATCACCACAAGATATCAAGCAGAGGAGGACCACTTCTCCAACTAACAGAATGAATAGCGCGACCTTGCAGCGCCCTTATGGCCATGGGTAGCAGGATTATACCGCACAACTGAGTAACCAAGATGGTTAGATGGAATCCAAGATGCCACAGAATCCACAAACCACGACTGCAGAAGGCGGAGAAGGCGTGCCCCTGCTGAAGATTAGAGTAGGAAACTGAGCATAGAGAAGAGAGGATGTGGGGCGAAAAAATGATGCACATGATTAGTGGGTGGCCCACCGGCGGCTCGTTCCAGGGAAGGCGAACGGAGGCTCAAAGAGTGACCGGGGATGAAGCATATATACAGAGGTACTTATACCTCGAGGCAATGGAAACGATGGGAACATCACCCGTCATGAACCTGCGCAGAGAAACCGAAGAATGATTGCGCCTATTAAATTTCAGTGGAGCAGTTTCGCTCGAACGAGCAGCCATGTCATCGGTCTGAATTGCCTGCAGCGACTGGGTCCCTCCTCTCCCCCTCGTGCACTGGTGGATCCATCCCCTCCTCTCTCTCTAGCAGGGCCGGTCCGCATCGGCTTCCCAGATCCCATCTCTCCCGCGACAACCCTCTCTCGCAGCGATGGAACGATTTTCATTTGAATGTCGCGTAGGGTACTTAGGGAAAAAGTTGTCCACAGAATTGGACTTTGCTCGTTTATTAGTATAGGCAGAAGAAGTTGAGGCTTCGACTCCTACAACGGAATGGTTACGTTTTTTGCGCATTGTAATATTACTTTTCTAACTCAACTGATCCATATCCCAGAGGAACATATTATGTAAAGGATTTGCAGCATAGTATTAAATTTGATAGTAAAAACTGAAAGGAGTAATTACCTGTCCAAAAGCCATTTGAGATGATGAACGACTGAACACAAGAATGGACAATAGGAAGCTGCAGAATCTGCCCAAATCAATTGTCAACGCGTAGCATGAACATCACCTGCACAAATTTTTATTGGGAGAGGATATGAGTATCTATTTTTGAAACGACACGAGGACATTGATGCAATTTGCAGGTAGCATACCTGAGCATGTCGCCGAAGAAGATGTTGCTGCTGGAGTAAGATGTGCATAGACAGCCAGGGAGGGAAGCATTATATAGTACCTGCGAGGTTTGCGACTTTACCAGGCATTAAGCAAATGAATGAATGATAATACGCCATTATCGCGAGCTTGAAGGGGAGCAGAGCAGTTTCCAGCAGAACAATGCCATGATTGCGCGCTTGAAGGAGAGGAGAGAAGTTACCAGTACACGAGGCGTCTCTCCCTCGCCCGCACCTCACACATCTGCCAGCTCGAGCCGGATCCTGCTCCGCCGGTCGCTGGGATCGACCGGATGGACTCGTCTTCACCTGGATCCGCTCCTCCGGTCGCTGGGATCGACCCATCCCTGAACTCAGGTGGACGGACGCACCCGGCGGTCTTCGATGGATGGAACCGGCCGCCCCTCTCTGCGGCTCGACTCTGGATCGATGCGCTCCCGTTCCCCTCACCTCGATCGGGACTCGATTAGGGTTCGCTCGGTTGGGCTCGCGAGTAAAGCCGACGCGGTCGCTCTCCCTCATTCGAATGGGCTGCCGGCTCGCCCAAGGCCCAATGCACCACAGGCGCCCGTTTCGGCCCGTGGAGCAGCAGCCCACAGGACAGCCGGGCCAGTTAACACAGATCGCGGAACAGATCGCCGCACGCACGAAATCGGATGGCAGGAAGTCCCAGATCGGGAAAACAGACAGCCGAAAACGCAAATCGCTGTGGGAGCTTGGTTTAGGTGCGGTTATACTGTCCTTAATATGTGATACATATGCTTATTGTTTATAAGTATTGAAATTGTTATGTGCAAAAAATTGAAGACAATACAAGTTAGGAGGTGCAAAAAATGCACTAGGGGCCTCCCCCTACCGCCAGGCTTCATGGCGGTAGGTTTGTACACCCTACCGCCATACCTTCTGGCGGTAAGGGGCCTCCCCCCACACGCCTGCCTCCTGTGACCAAAACTGCCACCCAATCAGCGGTAGGGTTGCACACCCTACCGCCAGGCTTCATGGCGGTAGGTTCCTACCGCCAAACCCTCTGGCGGTAGGATGTGGAACCCTACCGCCAGGGCTTACGCATTTCTCGTCACAGAACGGGTGCCAGAGGTGCCGCGACCCTACCGCCGAGCACTGCGGCGGTAGGATGTGTTACCCTACCGCCTGGGGCCCTGGCGGTAGGGTTTGGGGCATTTAAAAGCCGCGCTGCCCGCCCTACCCCCTTATCCCCCCACTCAGCCGCCCTTTCTTCTTCCTCTCGCCCCCTCTCTCATCTCCTCCACTCCCCCCTCGGATCTTCTTCATTTCTTCACCGTTTTTGCGGATCGAGATGGCCCCGAAACGAGAAACGTAAGCTCCTCCGATGCCCCCAATTACTTTGAGTCAAATCACTCCCCTTTTTTGTAGCCTAAGAATGATTTATGTTCATGTTCATGTTAAAAATCATGATGAACCCTAGTTGATATGATGAACCTAGGTGATTGCATCTAGATAATACAAGTTAGGTGATGATCCTTTGTGATGAATCATGATGAACCCTAATTGATATTTTTTGACCACATGATAAACCCTAATTCATATTTCCTAGGTTTAGATTTTTTTGAAGGTGATGAACCCTAATTGATATTTCTAGATAATACAAGTTAGGTTTAGAATTTTTGACCATATGATGAACCCTAGGTTTAGATTTTTTTTTGGAGATGATGAAACTTTGTGTGATGCATCCATATGTTTAGGTACGGAACCGTGGCGCAAGCACCGCGCCCACTCCATCACCGGCCGCTCCTCCCACTCCTCTCCAGCACATCCCGTCAGAGATGCCGCACCCGTACGTGTACGAGGCCTTCCCCGAGTTGCTGCGGCCGGTGGGATCTGTCTCAGACGAGGTCCTAGAGGCGACGAGGGCAATGCGGTGGCACGAGAGGGCAGAGCGGATCCTCGACGATGTAAAGTGTTGGTCGCAGAGCGTGAAGGAGTGGAAGAAAGTGAAGGCGGAGATGGAGGCAGATGCAAGTATCTCCCGTGTCCACCGGGAAGGGTGCATTGAAGCTGTCAAGCAGCACACCGACTGGGAGCTGCGCAATTTGGGCCGGAGAATCTACTTCGAGAGCAATGCGGAGGAGAGAGCCAGGATGCCGCCCCCAAGTGCATCGGCGTTCGAGATCATCAACTGGGGAAGGGCGGAGGCGAAAACTCCAGCGGGCAAGGCAAGGTGGGAGTGCTTGAACGGTCGGATGCCGACCAGCGTTCCGCCTCCGCCTGAACCGGTGGATCCGCTGCCGTTTCTGTCTCCACGGCCAGGCCTAACATACGAGGAGCTCTGAAGATGTTTGCCCGCTCTCTAAACTTGTCTGAAGAACTTGTTGCACCGTTTGTTGGCTTTGCGAAACTACTTGCGTTAGTTGGGGTTGTCAAACTATGTGAACAAGTTTGCTATTTGCTATTTGTGAAACTATGTGTAAACCGTTTGATATTTGCTATGTGGAACCTTTATTAATATGTGAGCTCATATTTTGCTATTTGTGAAACTATGTGAAACTACTCGAGTGTGATACATGTTATATTGTGTGAGCTCTGCATATTTAAAGTTTTTAAATATATATTCTTGTTACAGCATATTTGTGAAACTGTATTCTTTCCTGTGATAAAACTTTACAAAAGAAACAATCACTGAAACTTGCAAAAACCCAAAACCACAGGACCCTACCGCCAAGCCCCCTGGCGGTACGATATCATAACCTACCATCAAGGCCTGTGGCGGTAGGGTGGTGCGCTGGCCGTTAGGTAACGGCAGTGGGCCGTCTATGCCACCGCCAGAACCCCTGGCGGTAGGTTGCCTGACCCTACCGCCGAGCCCTGTGGCGGTAGCAAAAGGGTCAGATTTCAAAAAAAATTGAAACAGGGGTCAGATCTCGATTTTGTTTGACAAAAGGGTCAAAACACGAAATTTTGCCACTACTGGTAGCATGACTTCTCTTGTGTGTTTGGGACGCAGGAGATGAGCAACTGGTTCACGACCCATTTTCAATTATTTTTTTGAGAATGATTTTCATTTTCCTGGACGGGCTATAATAATCAATCCCCGCCTTGGTCACGATTTGACTATCAAGTGTGCATTGGAAGTCCAAAAAAATATAAAAAGTGTGCATATTACAAGTGAAACATGCACGCGCGTGGATGCCCAATTGTGACCACTCGTACACGAACCGTTCTATTCCTTTCCTCTCGCTGCGGACGCGGCGTAAAGGATGGAGATCCGTTTCCCTCTGTCCAGCGCCAGCGGCGACGCCGTGGGCTTTCCCTCCCTCCGTCTGCCGCTCCGGCGGCGGCAGGGTTGGGGAGCCCCGGTGCCTCGTCGCCGCCTTGTAGATAGGTTAGGGTTAGGTTTTCGTGGTGTGACGGCTTTGAATAAAGGTGCGGCTACTTTCCCCATCTCGACGTCACTGTCAAAGGCGGCGTCGAAGAGTCGATGGCGTGTGTTCCTCATTGGTCTCTCGCATCGATGAGGTTAGTTTTCTTTGGTCTGGGCTGGCGGTTGCCGTCCTATTTGACGGTTGTTGCGACGGCCTCAGCGGGATTGCAGATGGCTCGGTGCTGGGTTTGTGGTCGATTGAAGACGGTGGTGTTGGTGTCTAGTGGGAGGCACGGGGAAGTACCCCGCCGACGTGCCACATAGGAGATGGTTCTATCGCTCGCGACGGACAATTTCATCGGCTCACAAAGCGACTTTTGTCGCGATGGTGCTCCTCTGGGCCATGGCTTGGAGGTTTTTCGTCTCCCTCCAATCCGGCGGCGCTTCAGCGACGGCGGAGGTCGGCGATGGTTGATGGATGTTTTTTGCAGAGTGACCCCCTAGAAGTCGGTTGTATTTTCTATTTTAGCGGGGTCCTTTTTGCAATTGTATCGGGATATATGTCCTCCTGGCTCTGTCTAGAATTGGGCTGCGTGTGGTGTTGTAATCATGATTATTATGAGCACGTGTTTTCTTTCCAAAAAAAAAAAGTGTGCTGCTTTGTGTTGTCAAGAAGAAGAAGAAAAGGTGTGCTGCTTGGCATGTTTTTTGGGAGGGTCTGCTGCTTGGCATGTGTACCACTGGACGGCGTACGTGCACGTCACGCTCTAGCTGCGACTACGTACACGACGCGACCCACGGGGAGCATCCGCAGTTTTTTTTTTTTTTTTTTTTTGCGGGGAGCATCCACGTGCACGTCACGCTCTAGTCACATTACAATCCCGTAGAATGAGGTCTAATATTTCATCAGGTCCTGATACTAACCAAACTACTGTTCGTTCCTCTAGACGACCAAAACGAGCAAGCAGATCGCTCGCTTGGTTCATTTCCCGGGAGATTTTGTTGACAACGAAACGCCTCCCTTGCTTCATGAGATGCTTCACGTGCTCAACTAGATCCCAGCTGTGAGCTATCTCGAGATGGATTATTAATCATCTTAGCGACCTCCATGGACCACTGCCAACGACCCGTGCACCCCCGAGCCACCACCAGCACACCATCCCGAAGCATAGGAGGTCCCCAACCTAGGCCGGTGATGGCTCGAGAATTCGTTATGTTTCTCGAGTGATTCTTATTTGGTTTTCACCGGATCTTTGTCATTTATCGGATATTTCTAACGCTAATCCCTCGAAAGAGAAGAAAATTCATTTTTCCAAAGTTCGGCAGAAAATATCATATTTGGAAGGAAACCAAGAAGGATTACTACAAATCAAGCCAATTGAAACAATTTCCATGAAGAGACGCTACTAGGAAATACCTTATAGATAGATGTTTAGTAGTAGCCAGGGGTATAAACCCCGCACTACTACTAATTAGTAGTAGCGCGGGTTATAAACCCACGTTACTACTAAGTTTATAGTAGTAGTGCGGGGTATAAAACCCACGCTACTACTAAGTGGTCTCCACCGTGCCCCTCGGGACAAGCCGTAGTAGTAGCGCGCGTTATAAACCCACGCTACTACTAAGTTGTTAGTAGTAGTGTGGGTTATAAACCCCACGCTACTACTAAGTGGTCTCCACCGTGCCCCCCGGGACAGACCATAGTAGTAGCGTGGGGTATAAACCCAGTGCTGCCACTATCGACCCACCAACACATGTATACATATAACGCGCAGAGGCCCAAACCCAGACCCACACTCTCTCGATTCCCCTTCTCCCTCCCACTTACGATGCCCTTCCTCACCCACCGCCACTGCCGGCCTTGCACCTCCACGTCTCCCCCAAATTCGGCGACCTCCTCTCCCACCGCAGCCCCCTCCCCTGCCCCTCCTTCCTCCTCCTTCTCTGCTGCTAGAAGGAGAGGGATATCCAGCAGAGTGCCGTCCATCGCGATGGCCAAATCTGCCATGGACGCAACCACTTGCACTTCCTCGTCGGGACAGGGCCTCGTGAGGACATGAGGTCCCAGGAAAAGCAGTAGTAGGTCACCGGCGTGATTGCTTGTATCTGCGTTGGTATTTTCCTGAAGAGAAGAGGATGATGCAGCACAGCAATGGTAAGTATTTCCCCAGAGAGCCAAGGAAGTGTACGAGGGAAGGCCCGTGGGGACCACGATACACCAGGGCGCACCAGAGAGCCCAGGCGCGCCCTGGTGGATCGTGGGGCCCATGAAGCTTCGTTGCACCGCCTCTCAGCTCTATAAATACCCCAAATATTCCAGAAACCCTAGGGGAGTCGACGAAACACAATTCCAGCCACCGCAATTTCCAGAACCACGAGATCCAATCTAGAGCCCTATTCCGGCACCTTGCCGGAGGGGAACACGATCACGGAGGGGTTCACCATCCTCATTGGTGCTCCTCCAAAGATGCGTGAGTAGTTCACCATAGACCTACGGGTCCGTAGGCAGTAGCTAGATGGCTTCTTCTGTCTTTTTGATTCTCAATACAATGTTCTCCTCGATGTTCTTGGAGATCTATTTGATGCAATGACTTTTTGTGGTGTGTTTGTTGGGATCCGATGAATTGCAAGTTTATGATCAGATCTATCCATGAATATTATTTGAGTCTTTTTTGATCTCTTACATGCATGATTGTTATAGCCTCGTATTTTTCTTCGAATCTTTGGTTTTCAAAGTGCTAGTTATCGACTAGAGGGGGTGAATAGGCGATTTTTATGAAAGTCTTCAAAACACGAGGTCTTTGAAGACAAACAGTTAGAATGAACCTATATGATATGCAGCGGAAGATGAACTACACTAGACAAGCCATAGTCAATTAAGCAATGTAGAGAAAGCACGAAGACTAACAGCAGCTAGGTAGTATGGATCGGAATGGAAGACAGTATGAAGCCAAACAGGTAATAGTTGAAAGAACATGCGGTGCCCCCATGTTTGGTTTTGGTAATTAATGACAATCTCTATGGACTAATGGTTGCCTTGAGTTATATTTGAAGGATTTGTCCATAGGCTTTTCTTGGAGTCCATGTGTTGGTTTCAAGGAGTTTATGAGTTGACCAAGGTGCTATTAAGGAATTATCCAAAGATTGGTCATGTGAGTGTTGAGCTTATTGCAAGCATGTCTTGAAGAAGAAGATTGTGTGATCATTCATGTTTACCTTCAAGACATCATCCAAATGAAGTGAGTTGGAAAGATTCAAGGTTGATCAAGACTAAGTCAAAGAGTGAATCAAGTTGATCAACACACAAAGCATAGAAGATGTACCGAGAGGGATCAAGCGATCCCATGGTATGGTAAGCATTGTCAATTACGCTTTGTGTACTAACCCATGGTCTTCGTGAGAGTTCTTTGTGGGGTTAGGTTGCGGTGTGCAAGTTCAAGTGGATCATCACAAAGAGATCCTATGCTTGAAGCTTGCCTTCCATTGTGGTGGCAATGGACTTGTGAAGATGTGCCAAAGAGTGGCTCACCCATAGTGGAGTATGGGGGAGCAATCAACTAGTCTTCACCAAGCCAACGCAATCAAGAAAGGTGGTCCAACTTGAGGGAGTAAAGATCGTCATCACCTAGCTCAAGTGGACTATGTGCAAGGCAAAGGTTTGCCCTTGATAGGTTTTCTATTTTACCGGTCTCATGGTGGTAGTTGGGAGACCGGATTGTAGGATCGATAGCCGTACTATCAAGGGGGGCTCTCGGATGAGTAGCTTGATCGTATCATTCGCAGATAGCTCAAACCATTGCATTCTTGCATCATCTTTCTTGGTTCTTGTTTGGCCTTTTTGCTTTGAGGGTCTTTGAGCTTTTGGTCATCTTCTTGACAAGCTCGAGTTCATCGAAAACGGAGATTATTTATGCATCTTCTATGATGTTTTCGATGTTGGAGTTTATGCCGGATCTTCATTGATAGAGGTTTCACATCTCTATATCATAGGCATATCTCTACTGCCACTTCTTAATATAACCAGTCGCTGTTGGATAGCACTCATCGTCATCTATCCAACGAGCTTGAGTTTGCTGGATTCGGAGTTCTTTTGTAGAAGTTGTGGCAGTTCTGGTTTTCTTGATTCCTTCTGTTTTTGGTGGACAGTGTGGTAGCACACAAGCGGTAGTACCGCTGGTACCCACGGTAGTACCGCGGGGTACTGCCGCGCCAGTACCGCTTGGGGGATTCCTGTGCATGCAACTTTCTGTTGCCTTTTTCCTTTTGCCGGTACTTGCACGGTAGTAGCACGGTAGTACCGCTTAAGCGGTACTTCCGCTCTACTACCGCTGCCAGTTCCGCTTGCAGAAATCCCTCTCTGCTACTTTCTGTTTCCTTTTTCCCTTTTGCGGTAGTAGAGCGGAACTAGCACGGTAGTACCGCTTGGTGCGGTACTGCCGCCCTAGTACCCTCTACTACTGCTGCCTTGCCTTGTCCAGGGACCCCAAGCGGTAGTACTGCTGGGGGCAACGGTAGTACCGCTCCGGCGGCACTACCGCTCCTGTACTCTACGTACTCCCTGGCCAGCGTGTGGTAGTACCGCCTAAGCGGTAGTACCGCTCCTAGGGACGGTAGTACCGCTTAGCTGCGGGCTGGGCAGATAACGGTTGGATTTGGGGGTGCCTATAAAAGGGGGTCTTCTTCCCCATTGCATCTTATCCTTTGAGCTCGTGTTCTTCCCCCATTGTTGACCTTCTTCGAGCTTGCTATCTCTCAATCCCTCCATGGATTCTTGCTAGTTTTTGGGGGAAAAGAGAGAGAGGAGATCTAGATCTACGTTTCCACCAATCACTTTCTTCTCTAGGTGAGGGGAACCCTTTGGATCTAGATCTTGGAGTTCTTCGTGTTCTCTTCTTCGTTCTTCCTCTCATTTTTCTCCCTAGCATTAGTTGCTTTGGTGGGAGTTGAGAGAGAAGGACTTGGGCACTCCGTGTGCCCTTGCCATTGCATTTGGTGCATCGGTTTGAGTTCTCCACGGTGATACGTGGAAGTGAAGTTGAGTAGCTTATTACTCTTGGGTGCTTGGTACCCTTGAGCTTGTTCCTCTTGGGTGCTTGGGCGCCCTAGACGGTTGGTGGTGTTCGGAGCTCGATCATTGTGGTGTAAAGCTCCGGGCAAGCGTCGGGGTCTCCAATTAGGTTGTGGAGATCGCCCCGAGCAATTTGACGGGTTTCGGTGACCGGCCCCAAGGGTTGCCAAAGTGTACGGGTTCGGTGACCGCCCCCAAGGGTTGCCATTTGTACGGGTTCGGTGACCGCCCTCAAGGGTCCCTTAGTGGAATCACGGCATCTTGCATTGTGCGAGGGTGTGAGGAGATTACGGTGGCCCTAGTGGCTTCTTGGGGAGCATTGTGCCTCCACACCGCTCCAAACGGAGATTAGCATCCGCAAGGGTGTGAACTTCGGAATACATCATCGTCTCCGCGTGCCTCGGTTATCTCTTTACCCGAGCCCTTTACTTATGCACTTTACCTTGTGATAGCCATATTGTTTCTTGTTATATATCTTGCTATCACTTAGTTGTTTATCTTGCTTATCATAAGTTGTTGGTGCACATAGGTGAGCCTAGTTGTTGTAGGTTTTGTGCTTGACAAATTAATCGCTAGGTTTATTCCGCATTTGTTCAAGACTAAACCGTAATTATTTTTAAAGGGCCTATTCACCCCCCCTCTAGACGACATCCACGATCTTTCAATAGTCTTCACACAGTGAAGTCAAATAGATCAGGCAGGCAGGCAATGACTTCACAAAGACAAACTGGAATGTAAAGGAAGTAGGGGATAAAACCAGTAGTTTGGTGAAGACAAGGATTTGGTAGACCAGTTCCAGTTGCTGTGACAACTGTACGTCTGGTTAGGGAGGCTGAGATTGAACTCAGAAGACTGTGTCTTCACCTTATTCCCCTTGAGCTAAGGACATCCAGTCCTCGCCCAATCACTCTGGTAAGTCTTCAAGGTAGACTTCCAAACCTTCACAGACTCCGTTCACTGGCGATCCATAATGACTCTTGGATCCTCAGAACGTGACGCCTAACCGGCTGGAGGATGCACAGTCCTCAAGTGTAACAAGTCTTCAGGTCACGCGGATAGAAAGACTTCAGTGATGCCTAACACTCTTTGGCACTGGGTATTTTGGGCTTTGTCCTCGCAAGGATCTCTCTCTGAAAGGCTTCGGAGGTGGGTTGCTCTCAAACGACAAAAGCCGTGTACTAACTCTGAGCAGCCACCAATTTATAGTGTAGGGGGTGGGCTATTTATAGCCAGGAGGCAACCCGACATGATATGTCCGAAATGACCCTGGGTCACTAAGGAACCAACACGTGTCCAATGGTCGGATTTCAAACACACGCGGCAGCTTGGCTTGGGCTACAAGCAAAGTTGACTCATCCAGCTCTGGATAAGATTTGCTCTCATTGTCTTTGCTCGAAGACATAGGATTTTGGTTGAGCATCACTTTAGTCATCTGACTTTGTTCACTTGGACCCCACTTAACAGTACGGTGGTTCCTATGACTCAATAAAGAAGAAAAGGAAACTACGAAAGAAACTATGTCTTCGCACTTCATAGTCTTCAAGTGAATGTCTTCACATGTCATTATCTTCAACGTGAATGTATTCATGAACCACCATTATCTTCAATGTCTTCATACATTTTTAGGGGTCATCTCTGGTAGGTAAACCGAATCAATGAGGGACTACTACCTGTGTTATCCTGCAATTCTTTGACTACTACCTGTGTTATCCTGCAATTCTCACAAACACATTAGTCCCACAACCATGTTTGTCGTCAATACTCCAAAACCAACTAGGGGTGGCACTAGATGCACTTATAGGTTTAGTTAGGCCAACTAGATTGATTTTTCTTGCCATGGGAAGAGGTGCTTTGTGATGGGTTCGATCTTGCGGTGTCCTCACCCAGTTAGTCACATGGATGCCGGAACACTTCATTGAGAAAGAAGAACAAAACCGGTAACGATGATGACGGTATAGTGAGCATGTGCATGACTCGGGAGGACACCGATCGTCTCGAGTTTTGTAAATTATCCCAAGTAAAGGGAACATCACATGATAACCAAAGGTTCACTCGAATGTTGTTCGTGTAATCATAGGGATCGATATGTACGTCCACGGTTCCGCTATCGGTCATTGAACGAAGGGGTTTCGTTCATGTCTATGATTTACCGAACCTACGGGGTCACAAGCTTAAGGTAATCATGATCAACTGAGTGTTCGTAGGACAAGAATATCGAGGATTTTTTTGTGGAAATTTTTATTAATTTTTCATGAAGCCTTGGATGGGGTTAATTGGGAACGAGAGATACAAGTTTACCCAGGTTCGGCCCCTCTGATGAGGTAAAAGCCTACTCCTGCTAGTCTTGTTTATTGTGTCTGATGATCTGGATTACAAGGGTGTTATTTCACTACCTCTGTCTCGAGAGACTAGAACTGGTCCCCTTGGATGACCCAGGAACCCCCTTTATATAATAGCCGGGTTCTTGGGATTACAATAGATCCCGGGTTCTACCCGCGATCGGAGTCCTACTCTAACTCTTCTAGGTCCCCCGTGCCTTCCAAGTCAGGAAAGTTCTGACCTTGTGTGTGGACTCTGGGAAGCCGGGTCCTATCTTCTCTGGTCGGGTTCCCTTCGGGCTCTCCGGCGCACCAAGACCCGGCCCAAGCAGCTTCCTGGACGACCCGGTCCTGGGCCCTCTGGGCCTGACGGGTTGTTTCTTGGGTTCCTAGCCAAGTCTTAGCCGTGGATAATCTCCCGACATTAGCCCCTAGGTTAGCTTGGATACAGGCTTGGCACCAGTCTGATCATCCATGCTAAACTCTTGAAATAAAAATAGACAAATATGTTAAGGGTAAAGTACGGTCTCCGTGCCACATAAAAGGGCCGACTTGTTTCATTGATTTTCATTCAATGGACCTGCCTTTTGTCCATCTTGAGTTCATATGCCTCTTGGCCCACTCCTTGCTATTCTTGATGGAAATATGCCCTAGAGGCAATAATAAAATGGTTATTATTATATTTCCTAGATCATGATAAAGGTTTATTATTCATGCTAGAATTGTATTGATCGAAAACTTAAATACATGTGTGGATACATAAACAAATACCATGTCCCTAGTGAGCCTCTACTAGACTAGCTCGTTGATCAAAGATGGTTAAGGTTTCCTAACCATAGACATGAGTTGTCATTTGATAACGGGATCACATCATATTTTCGTAGTGCTTAGGCGAAGCCCTGCGGAGATAGCATCACCATCATCGTCACCATGCCGTCGTGCTGCCGGAACTCATCTACTACTTTGCCCATCTTGCTAGATCAAGAAGGCGAGGACGTCATCGAGCTGAACATGTGCTGAACGCGGAGGTGTCGTACGTTCGGTACTTGATCGGTTGGAGTTCGAAGAAGTTCGACTACATCAACAGCGTTAACAAACGCTTCCGCTTACGGTCTACGAGGGTATATAGACACACTCTCCCTTCTCGTTGCTATGCATCTCCTTGATAGATCTTGCGTGTGCGTAGATTTTTTTTGTTTCCCATGCAACATTTCCCAACAATTCTGTCAGGTCCTTCTCAAAGGTCCGTTTAGGTAGCAAGGTTAAGAGCATATTTTCCCATTCTTAGGGTTTGTCTTACGTATCACACGGGATCCTCTTCAAGTAACATGCGTCAAGATCTGGCGGTGGTAGGGTTTATAACTTTTCACCGCGGAATCCCAGGGGCCATCTTGAAAAATTACCGCGACGATTAGGGTTTCTACCGCATCTATAAATAGTGCGGTGGCGGCCCCGAGGATCATTTTTATGTCGCGCGCCTCTGCCTCTTCTTCCTCCTCCAACGCCGCTTAGATCCAATCTTGCTCTTCGTTTACGCCGCCGTCGTCGGTGCTCGTCTGCAGCCGCCGCAGTCGATGTGGTTCATCCGCAGCCACCGCAGTTCATCCTCCGTCGTTTCTCCGCCGCCCAACTGTAAGTTCCTTTTTGCGTATTGCGCCACTGCCATAGCTCGTCCTCTATTGTAGTTCTTCCATTGCGACGGTAGTTCTTCCATGGCGACTTGTAGTTCATCCATTTATTACTGATAGTCCATCTTCTTACCGCCGATAATTATTCCGTTTACTACCGCTGTAGTTCATTTGTTTCTCTTTTTCCCAGTGCTGTTCCGGGGCAAGACCTTTGCTTATGCCGTATGGGTCAGAAGAAAATGGCTAACAAGAATAAGGGGAAGAAAGGGGACTCATCATCGCCCCAGCCTTGGCTCCGACTATTGCCAAGCGCACAATCTATGCGGAGTAGACCAAATCTCAAGTCTCTCCAGCTTGCAGAGCTCGATACCATCGGTCTGCTTCCATCCAAGGAAGATATCAGCTGGTGCGCTCCCGGAGAGGAAACTCGGCCATAACCACATCAAGGTGAAGCCATCATCTTTGCCGATCACATAAGCCGGGGTTTTAGGCCGCCTAGCTCTAGGCTTTTCAAGAACGTCCTTGCATATTATGGCTTGCGGCCCCAAGACCTCGCTCCCAACTCCATTCTCAATATCAACAACTTCCAAGTGTTTTGCGAAGATTACCTTCAGATAGAGCCGACTGTACATTTGTTTCTAGAGTTCTTGCTATATGGCTGAGCCCGCCGGAATTCTTCATGGACCATTGCTCTTACTCCAGGCAAGCTCGGGGGCTACTGACGGTGCAATGCACCGGGGGTCGCATCCCTAAGGGTAGCCCCACAACAGGCCTGCCCCAGAGCCAGGAGGCCCACCAAAGAGCTAGCGACCGGAAGGAGCCCAAAAGGAGAAGATAGGCATATAGAGACCATTTGGCCCTCAAGTTAGCATGACGGCGACCAAGATTGCATCTATCCCCTGTAAAATCCTAGCCCCACATCGTGTATATAAGGTGGAGGCTACGGTTCTCTCATCCATCTACTCCCGTAGACCTAAACTCTCGGTAGCAATACATCCTCCCTATTGTAATCCTTCACACGAGGTATATCTATCAAAAATACAAACACAAAACATGACGTGGGGTATTACTCCTCATCAGACGCCCGAACCTAGGTAAATTTTGCGTGCAGGCTCCGTCCTGGTACTTCTGGCCACGTTTGCCACCCTACCGAGGGTACCGACGACTTTCTGCTCTATCAACGCTTGGGACATTGTGGTTGGTTGGTGTTCCACCTGACGATTTGGGCGGTTGGCGTTGTGGCTCGTGTGGCGACGATGATGGTGGCGAGCAGAGCTGGGTCAACGGTTGTCCTTCTGGTGTCAATGGTCCCGTGCGCCAATGGGTGTGCCTCTGCTGGTTTCGTGTTGTGATAGAGAAGTCAGAGCTGTAGTCGGCGGGCCACTATGACAACGATGACTCCATGAGGGTTGTCTTGAGTGGGTGGTGCTCTCCGGATGTTGAGCTGGACTAGGTCGATGGGAGGCTTGCAACTTTCCCCTGTAAAGCTCTTCACCAAAATCAGAGCTGCCATGTCCTCGACGCTTCGGTCGACTGTTTGGTGTTTGTGGTCAGATGGTTCGTGTGTGCCTTGTGAGGGATTGTAATAGGTTTTGCCTGATTTTCCTCTAATTAAGCGGTCAAATCTCTTCTTCTTAATCAATACAAAAATGGCAAATCTTTTTATTTAAAAACGGCCTAATCCTAGCTCGCCTCACCAGTTAGTAAAGACTTGTCGTTGTCTTTGAGTGTTAACTGAATTATTATTGATGTCGTCGACACCATATCCATTATCTATCCTGCTCCTATCCATAGCGAGTTATCCATGGAGGACAGCGGCGACGACCACGGCACCTTCATGGAGAAATTCATCCTGCTGCCTCCCTCTTCTCCTCCCTCCGACCACCAGCAGCAGCAGCTACCCCTGCACGGCCTCACCTTCGCCATCAAGGACATGTACTACGACCTCGCACCCTCCCTCCCCCCTTCCACTCCTTCCGACTGACTGGCGTCGAGTCATGGAGGACAGCGGCGACGACCACGGCGCCTTCATGGAGAAATTCATCCTGCTGCCGCCTCCTCCGACCAGCAGCAGCAGCAGCACCTCCCCCTGCACGGCCTCACCTTCGCCATCAAGGACATGTACTACGACCTCGCTCCCTCCATCCCTTCCTCCCTCGATCACATCGATATTCAGCAATCTCGCTGACTGACTGGTCGATTGCAGCTTCGACGTTGCCGGCCGCGTCACCGGGTTTGGCACCCCGGACTGGGCGCGGACGCACGCGCCGGCCGCCGCAACCGCCCCCGCCGTGCTGGCCGCGCTCGCCGCCGGCGCCACGGGCGTGGGCAAGACGGTGATGGACGAGATGGCCTACAGCATCAACGGCGAGAACGCCCACTACGGCACCCCCTCCAACCCCTGCGCCCCCGGCCGCGTCCCCGGCGGCTCCTCCAGCGGCTCCGCCGTCGCCGTCGCCGCCAGCCTCGCCGATTTCACCCTCGGCACCGACACCGGCGGCAGCGTCAGGGTGCCCGCCGCCTACTGCGGCATCTTCGGCCTCCGCCCCTCCCATGGATTGGTGTCCACTGAAAATGTTGTCCCCATGGCGCAGATGTTCGACACTGTCGGTAATTTCAGTCTGGCCGTGCTACTGTCAGTGTTCAGCAGACACATAATACATCTGTTCATTCAGTTGTATGAGAGCATCCCAGTGTCATTATGCTTACAGGGTGGTTTGCTAGAGATCTGCCTACGCTGTCTCGTGTCACCGACGTGATGCTGCCGCCGATGTCGATGCCGAGATACGACGAGGACCGAGCCGTGTCATCATTCCTGCAGACTGTTTCAAGATCCTCAACGCTTCAGCGGCCAAAATATTCATTGGCAAGTTCATGACTGACTTGTCTGCGGTCGAAGCATCATCGTCTTGTGTGCCGGCTCTGTCTGTCATATCGCGTGTAATGCGAGTCCTTCAAAGGTGTGCAACCACGATATCATAAAATTGTGCCCTTTTCATGATTGCGCTGGCGTCAGATGAACTCAGTCGCCTTTGTAATGGAAATGCCAGCAGTTTACTCCAAATTGTACTTATGCACATGGATGAGATTAAATGTACCACATGTTTTCAGGTCTGAATTCAAAGCAAACCACGCGGAGTGGGTGAACACGGTGAAGCCCAACCTCGGCCCTGGCATCCGAGAGCGAGTGCAGGAGGCCATTGCATCAGAGGATGAATCTGCCATGGATGATCTTCATGCCGTCAGGACTGAATTCAAGTCTGCACTAGCTGCTCTCCTCAAGGTAAATGCATTCACTATTGATGTTCAAACATAATTAGCAACCATAATCCCATTGCTGCACACATTTTCTGAACGTGCAGTCTGTCAGGCAGTAGGACTTGATTTGTTTTCTTGCTGTGCTCGAATGATTTTGAATTTGTAGGACGATGGAATCCTGGCAATCCCCACGGTCCCCGGCACGCAACCGAAGCTACGCATGGATGCGTTACTGCTGGAGGACTTCCGGGCCAGGGCCTTCTCGCTGCTGTCCATCGCCGGCCTCTCGGGGTTCTGCCAGGTCAGCATCCCGCTGGGCACCCGCGACGGCGTCCCGGTGTCGGTCTCGTTACTCACGGGGCATGGCGATGACCGTTCCCTTGTCGCTGTAGCCCAGGAGCTCCATGAGGCGCTCCAAGCCGAGGCCGCAGCAGCCTGGGGCTTGTCAGCTTAGCCTAACTCTATCATATCTTGCTGTATTCTCCAGTACAGGAGATTTTATGACTCTATCTGAACATATGCAGTATATACCATGAAGAGCAGAGCTGACGGAGTGTTCAGTAAGTAGATTTTGACCATTGTGCAAACAAATTTAGACCGGACATGGAGTTTCTTAGCCCGAGCATATATGAGCTCGGGTGAACAGTAAAATCAAAAAAATATTGAAAAAATTCTGATTTTTTAACAATAAATTGACAAAAGTTTTCAACACTTGCAAAATTTCAACGTGAAATGACATTTGTAGAAGCCGTGGCTAAAAAAACAAAATTGATGCTCCAAAGATGTCATTTCCAACAGCATTCTGGAGTGATGATTTTTTTTTTGCCATGGCTTGTACAAATGTCATTTCACGATGAAATTTTGCAAGCGTTGGAAACTTTTTTCTTTGTCACTAAAAAAATTCAGATTTTTTTAAATATTTTTTGATTTTACTGTTCACCCGAGCTCATTTGATCTCAGGACTAGAAGGGTACTTTCGATTTTGGCCGTTAATTAATACAAACCGAAATACTTCACACAACATTACAACACATATTATTCTATGCACTTCAGAGGCGATAAGTGATGGATTTTGTATTAGTCGGACTTAAGAGTAAATCTGATCATGGACAGCCCGGCCTGAAAAGCTAAACTGGGCCATGTTTACCTTTCGAACCAGGCTGAAACTCGATCGATTGGTTCCAATTAACCATGTCACTGAAACTATGTCTCGCCTTCAGCGAGAGGAGGTAGGAGCCCTTGCTGAAGGGGAGACCAAGATGGGCCGGCCCAGGAGCGTGCGAGACCACAACCTCCTATTTTCTGTATTTTTTTACCTTTTCTCTTTCTTTTTTGGCCTTTTTATAAATTTTGTTTATACTTTGAAATATTCTAAATATATATTACAGAAAACACTCTATAAAAACATTTGGAAAATATTGATCAAGCATTTAAAAGGTGTTAAATGTGTATAGAAAAATGTTTATGAAATATACAAATAATGTGTATAAAAATTGATCATTTATGAAAAAAATGTTAATCAAGCATTTGAATTTTTCTGAACAAGTATTTGAAAAATATTGATAAAACATTTGCAAAATGTTAAATGTGTATTGAAAAAATGTTCACCATGTATTACAAAAATGATGAATTTTCTTATCATGTAGATAAAAATATTAATCAAGCATTTGAAAAAAATGTTAAATAATTATTTGAAAAATGTTACATGTGTATAGAAAAAATGTTGACCATGTATTTAAAAAAATGTTGAATTGTTTTGATCATGTATATAAAAACGTTAATCAAGCATTTAAAAAAAAATGTTGACCGTGTATTTGTGAAATTTTGATCAAGCATTTGATAAATGTTAAATGTGTATAGGAAAACTGTTGACCATCTATTAAAAAAATGATGATTTATTTATTAATCTATATAAAGGATGGTAATCTAGCATTTGAAGAAATGTTGACCAAGTTTTAAAAAATGTTATTCAAGCTTTTGGAAAATGTTAAATGTGTATAGAAAAAATGTTGACCATGTGTTAAAAAAATGTTGATATTGCATTTAGAAAAATCTTAATCAAGCATTTGAAAAATGTTTAAAATGTGTATAAAAATGTTGACCATGTATTAAAAAATTGTTAATTTTTTATTGAAAAAAATGTTAAATATATATTAGAAAAATTGTTGTTGACATATACAAAAAATGTAGAAAATGAAAAACAAAACAAACAAAGAAAACCACAATAGAAACAAAATAAACTGAAGAAAAAAGAAAAGAAACAAATAAAAAAGAATGTAAAAACCGAAGAAGAAGATAAATAGAAAATAAACAAAATAAAACAAAAAAAAAAGAAAAATCCGGAGAAAACTGGCTCAATTTGCTTCAAGTAGGTCGCGCCACCGCTACTTACCATGAACAGTTGGCAGGCGCGATGGCTAGCAGTGCTCGCTGCCTTCCTGGAGCTCCATTATTCTATCCCTTGTTCTCCCTTTTTCTTCTCTTTTTCTTAACCATGCGCGAAATGGGCCGGCCCAACTACTGTAGCTGCTTCAGCGAGACATCCTATGGTCTCGCTGAAGGC
Source organism: Thinopyrum elongatum (assembly GCA_011799875.1). NCBI lineage: Eukaryota > Viridiplantae > Streptophyta > Magnoliopsida > Poales > Poaceae > Thinopyrum > Thinopyrum elongatum. The sequence continues at coordinate 732,569,039 of CM022298.1, read as the reverse complement.
GAGATATAGTCGCCGCGGCTGTGTACTATGTACTAGCACAACCCTCTCTCTGATGTCACTGTGCTATGCTGCTGCTCTCTCTGTGTGAAGCGCATTTGATATATCTTTCCTACTTATAAAGGTTAGAGTTGGAGGTGAGTTGACATGTGGAGCCAACAACCTTTGCAATAAAAAAATACACCTCTCTTCCTCTTCACACGTGGAAGTAGCAAACTTCCAAGAGTCATATAAATAATTGTATTTTACTCGTGTAGGACCTAACACAAACAAACAAATAAACTACTACTTTAATGGGAAACCAACTCTCATCTAGAAGACACAAATAACAATTACAAAAAAAATATGACTCCCAACTTAAAATCATGATTTTAGTTTTAGTTTCTCCTTCCAACAAAATTTTCAAGTTCTATATCGTACCGTAGGAGAGTGAACAAATTGTAGTGCCCATTCTCCCATGTTTCTAAATTCAAAATGTAGTCTCACTATAAATCTTTCAAAGGACCTACTACGCTCACATCAAATTCTTCGACGCCTACCTCATCCCTCTTATTGTATTGTTGCTCTTTTTTATTGTGAATTGTGCAAGATATATACTAACGTCTTTTGATCATTTTCTAAATCGGTGGCCTAACGTCTCTCCTTTTTAATAGCTATGTTGCAACGCACGGCACTGTGCTAGTATATACACACATGCCAGTCAATACATGCAGGTGTGCAAGTCTCGCAGCTTAGCCTAATTCTGTCATATCTCTTGCTGAATCCTGCATACATATACAGTTCTGCTCCGAAGAACATGCACGCATGTTATATATGAACCATGAACTAATGGTTTTATTTGTAAAAAAATATATGAAGGAACCATTAATGGTTTCCGGACCTGCAGCCCAATACATAAAAAGAAAAAGATATCAGACAGATGATGATTGATGCAAACAGAAACACTGCTATTTCACACACACGCACATAATGCTGGAATTTTGTCTATTTTGGGCCAGCCCAATAGCAGTTTCAGAATTTCTAATAAATCCTAGAGGCCCACGCAGCCCTTTCGTGCAAGGCAAGAGATGGAACTAAAGTTTAGTCCCACATTGCTAGTTTAGTGGAAGTTGGACCTCCTTATAAGTGAGGTTGTTTCCCCACATGTATGAGCATGAGAACAAGAGAGACATACACGCGCGCTCCTCCTCGGGCGGGAATGAGCTGAGCCGATGTCTAAATGATTGAATCCGAACGGTGCATCCCTTCGGCTGCTGGCTGTATGGGAGAAGGGTGATAAGGATTTTGGGGAGCGCTCCGCACGACTACTGACTTCTTCATCACGGACACCCCGGACTCCGACGACAGCTTCTTCCCCAAAGTCGACAACCTCTTTGATGACATGGCTGGCGAGGACACCGACCCCAAGACCGATAAGGTTTTTGGGAGCGCTCCGCACGACTACTGACTTCTTCATCACGGACGCCCCGGACTCCGACGACAGCTTCTTCCCCAACGTTGAGAACCTCTTCGACGACATGGCTGGCGAGGACACCGACCCCAAGACCAGTGCTTCTGCCGCTGTTCCGTATGTCTTCGTGTTCTCTCTGTTTAAGATCTTGCCTCTGTTCTACATATGTGCACATGCCATTTGCTTTCTCTCCTTTAGATTACGTGACTTGTTTCATCTCTACTATGATAATCATGTTTTATCTACTATTTCTGTTAATAAAATCATATGGTAAATTGCTCATATTCCCAACAATCCAAAAACCTTATTATAGGCAATTTACCCCAAGTGGTTTTGCTGCATCCATGAGGCCTCCTATGTTTGAGGGTATCCACTATAAGAGGTGGCGTGTGAGAGCCGTTTTTTGGTTTCAAATCATGAGCTCCTATGACGCCACTCTTGGCAAACCTGAAGGAGATTTTGATGCTCAACAGGAGCAAGCTTTTCAGAAAATGGATACCCTGTTTAAGGCTACTCTCTTGAGTGTTCTTGGTGAGAACATAGTTGATGCTTATGCGTCAATTGATAATGGAGAAGATATGTGGCATGCACTCGAGGCCAAGTTTGGGGTCTCGGACGCTGATACGTCCATTTTGCATCATGCTTTTATGTTAATATTTATTGCATTATGGGATGTTATTATACATTATGGTATAATACTTATGCCTTTTCTCTCTTATTTTACAAGATTTACATGAAGAGGGAGAATGTCGGCAGCTGGAATTCTGGACCGAAAAGGAGCAAATCTGAGAGACCTATTCCGCATAAATCCGAAAGTCCTGAAAATTTACGAAGAATTATTTTGGAATATATAAAAATTATTGGGCAAAGAAACTACCAGAGGGGACCCACCAGGTGGCCACAAGCCTGGGGAGTGCGCCCTACCCCCCAGGGCGCGCCCCCAGGGCTTGTGGGCCCCCTGGCAGGTCTCCGGTGCCCATCTTCTGCTATATGAAAGGTTTTGACCTGAAAAAAAATCAGAGAGAAGCTTTCGGGATGAAGGCGGAACCTGTGCAGAAGCAATCTAGGGCTCAGCGGAGCTATTCTGCCGGGAAAGCTTCCCTCCAGGAGGGGGAAATCGAAGCCGTCGTCATCACCAGCGATCCTCTCATCGAGGGAGGGTCAATCTCCATCAACATCTTCACCAGCACCATCTCCTCTCAAACCCTAGTTCATCTCTTGTATTCAATTTTTGTCCCAAAACCTCAGATTGGTACAAGTGGGTTGCTAGTAGTGTTGATTACTCCTTGTAGTTGATGCTAGTTGGTTTATTTGGTGGAAGATCATATGTTCAGATCCTTAATGATAATTAATACCCCTCTGATCTTGAACATGAGCATGCTTTGTGAGTAGTTACGTTTGTTCCTTGATGTCGCTTGAACTACGTCGGTATTTCCCCAAAGAGGAAGGGATGATGCAGCACAGCTACGGTAGGTATTTCCCTCAGTTATGAAACCAATGTATCAATCCAGTAGGAGAACCAAGCAACACTATGTAAACGGTACCTGCACACAAATAACAAATACTTGCAACCCGGCGATTAGGAGGGGTTGTCAATCCCTCTACGGGTAACGGCGCCAGAAATTATCGAGTTGACGGGATAAAAATTGTATAGATAGATCTTTAAAAGATGCAAATAAAAAGTGTAGCGAGGTATTTTTGGGTTTTTGGAATAATAGATCTAAAAATAAAAGAGAATAAAAATAGATTTCAAAGCAAATATGGTGAAGAATAGACCCGGGGGCCGTAGGTTTCACTAGTGGCTTCTCTCAAGAAATAGCACACGATGGGTAAACAAATTACTGTTGGGCAATTGATAGAACCTCAAATAATTATGACGATATTCAGGAAATGATCATTATATAGGCATCACATCCAAGATTAGTAGACCGACTCCTGCCTGCATCTACTACTATTACTCCACATATCGACTGCTATCCAGCATGCATCTAGTGTATTAAGTTCATGGAGAAACAGAGTAATGCAATAAGAACGATGACATGATGTAGACGAGATCTATTCATGTAGGAACTGCCCCCATCTTGTTATCCTTAATAGCAACGATACATGCGTGTCTTGCTGCCCCTTCTGTCACTGGGAAAGAACACCGCACGATCGAACCCATCGCAAAGCACCTCTTCCCATGGCAAGAAAAATTGATCTAGTCGGCCTAACTAAACCAAAGATTCGAAGAAGAAATACGAGGCTATAAGTAATCATGCATAAAAGAGATCAAAGAACTCAAATAACTTTCATGGATATAGATCTGATCATAAACTCAAAGTTCATCGGATCGCAACAAACACATCGCAAAAAGAGTTACATCAAATAGATCTCCAAGAGACCATTGTATTGAGAATCAAAAAGAGAGAAGAAGCCATCTAGCTACTGCCTACGGACCCGTAGGTCTACAATGAACTACTCACGCATCATCGGAGAAGCACCAATGAGGATGATGAACCCCTCTGTGATGGTGTCTAGATTGGATCTCGTGGTTCTGGAACTTGCGGCGGCTGGAATTGTGTTTCGTCGACTCCCCGAGGGTTTTTGGAATATTTGGGTATTTATAGGGCAAAGAGGCAGTGCTGGAGGCCACCGAGGTGGGCACAACCCACCTAGGCGCGCCTGGGCCCCCAGGCGCGCCCTGGTGGGTTGTGCTCCCCTCGGAGCCCCCCTCTGGTACTTCTTTGGCCCAACAGGTGTCTTCCGTTCCAGAAAAATTCTTCAAAAAGTTTCGCTGCGTTTGGACTCCGTTTGGTATTGATTTTCTGCGAAGTAAAAAACAAGCAAAAAACAGCAACTGGCACTAGGCACTATGTCAATAGGTTAGTCCCAAAAAATGATATAAAGTTGCTATAAAATGATTGTAAAACATCCAAGAATGATAATATAGCAGCATGGAACAAGCAAAAATTATAGATACGTTGGAGACGTATCATTCCTGAGGACATGGGAGAAGTCTTGTTATAAGTAATCATGTGAATTTGGTATTCATTCGATATTTTGACGAGATGTATGTTGTCTTTCCTCTAGTGGTGTTATGTGAACGTCGACTACATTACACTTCACCATGATTTGGGCCTAGGGGAAGGCATTGGGAAGTAATAAGTAGACGATGGTTTGCTAGAGTGACTGAAGCTTAAACCCTAGTTTATGCGTTGCTTCGTAAGGGGCTGATTTGGATCCACATGTTTCATGCTATGGTTAGATTTATCTTAATTCCTCGTTCGTACTTGCTGTAGGAGATATGCTCTAGAGGCAGTAATAACAGTTATTTTGTATCTCCAAGTTTGTAATGAATGTTTATGTTCCATGCTATAACTGCTATGATTCTCGAGTCTGCAATAACACGAGGCTCGAAGGGAAACTCATATGCACGTGTGGTATATTAAACGGTAAAAAGTATTCCTGGTCTTGCCTCTAAGACTGGCTCAAGTATTGCATGATGATCCTGTTTTCCTGATCATGGGCATGGATGTGCTGGCAATTTTGAGGGCACATTGTTAGTAGAACACTTGTGTTGGATCGACCCAGTTTGATGTTATGCTATGAGTTACATTCGTCACAAATTAATGGTTAATATCACAGAGATGGTTAACGTTTGCATGATTCCTTAGACCATGAGAGTATCGAGTTTCTTCATGCTTGCTTCATGAACTTTGGGGTTTGTTAAACGTCATCCGTAAATGGGTGGCTATTACGGCAGCTTGCGGGTTCATGGAAAAGTATGTCAAGTAACTTGATAGCTCGAGATTGGGATTTGCTCCTCCGACGATGGAGAGATATCTCTGGGCCCTCTCGGTGTTACGGTATCCATCATCGTCTGGCCAGACACTTTGTGATTTGATCACGGGGATGCCGCAACACGGTAACGAGAAAAGAGAACAATACCGGTAACGAGGTAACTAGCGTAGTGGACAAGTTGTTGATCCACGGGAATACCAACATGTCTTACCTCGGGTATTTGTAACATATCGCGTAGCAACAGGAATAGCACACGACAACTGGAGGTTCACTCGAATATTCATTCGTGTGGGTATAGGGGTCAATATGGGTGTCCACGGCTCCGATGTTGATCATTGATCGGAAGGGGTTCCGTGTCATGTCTATACTTCACCGAACCTATAGGGTCACACGCTTAAGGGTCATCTATCTGCTGAATACTAGACAGGGAGTCTGAAAGAAAATCACCGAAAAAGTTTCGGACACCGAAAAAGTTTCGGACAGCGGAAAAGTTCCGCAAAGAGGTCACCGGATGAGTTCCGGTGAAACTGAAAAGTTGTTTCAGAGGATACCATAAAGTCAAATTATTTTCGGCACATGCCTGATAATTCTTGGAGGGTGCCAGAATCATTCTGGAAACTTTTGGGAATTTTCTGGAAGAAAAACCGAAAATGTTTCGGAGCTGCCGGAACCACTTCAGATGCTTTTCGCAGATGAAAATCACTAATCTGGAATTGTTCCAGAACGCGTTGAAAATTATTTTAGTGGGTACTGGAATTGTTCTAAGCCCACATAAATATTTTCAGTTCGAACGGACGCTGAAAAATGTCGTCGTGAATAGTGAAAGTGCTTTTTGGATATTTTTTGGAAGCCACCTTTTAGGGCTTTTACAAAAGGCTTCTAGAAGGGCTTGGGGGGCCATGAGAGCCCCTCATGGGGGGCCCCCTAGGGGTGGCCAGCCATGGTGTGTGGAGCTCCTTGGAGCTCCACATGGCATCCCATTTTACCCTAATGCCCATGAGGTGTGACCTAATGCATGGGTTTTTTGGTAAAATGTGGAGGAGCCCTACCCCTTGGCTTTCCTATAAATAGAGGAGATGGGGGCTGCCATCTCTTCATCCCTCGCTCTCATACACATGCCATGCATTATCTGGCTTCTTCTCTCCCTCCCACGAAAAGAGTTTCGTAGAGCCGAAAGGCTGTCTGGGTTCCGGCAGGAACTAGTTCTGGACGGCGAAGCCCTGCCGGATAGCTGACACCGTATGTGTGCAACCCCATAGAGAGGTCGTAGTTTCGGTCTTTTTCCCGAGGGGCTGTTCGAGTGTCCTCCCGAAGGGCTGTCCGCGACATCGTCCGGGGGACTGTCCGACCGCCTCCCGAAGGGCTGTCCGGCGAGGGAGTACATCCTCGCGGTTGGGAGGTTGTAAATCCTAGCTGCGGGGATCTGCACCAACGATCTCCACCGACTCTTCTTCCGCTGCGCTTCGAGTCGGTACGGAACAGATCAAACCTTGTATGCAGTCTCCATAGTGGTCCTGGGCGTGCTCGCTATACCGAAAATTTTGATTTTCTGTCGCGTTCCCCAACAGTGGCATCAAGAGCCGTGCTATGCATAGATGCAGGTTACGATCTAGAATACATGGAGATGTATGGGTATTGCATAATATAATTTTGGAGTAGATGAGATCTATTGCTAAAATTTATTTATGCGGGTGGCAGATGAAATCTGTTACCCGATGTTCTTGTTGCTTCCCTAGAATTTGCGTTTGCTCAATCTCGAGACAGGATGGTGGAATTTGACAAAGTTCTTGCAATCCGTGATCCTAATTGATCATGGAAGTGCTATCAGTTCTTTGGGTTCTGCCATAGTCAAAAGAAAGATGAAATTCGCAGATGAAAGGGCATTGCAGATATGATCTGCACGGGGGTCATGCGTATGACAAAGTTTAGTATGGGGCTCGAGATTTAATTATCTCGTGTTTCATACACCCCGAGATGTTAATCTAGCGACTTGAATAATCATACTTGATGATATACGTTGGTAGCTGCGGTTTAAGTCAAAACCTTAGAAGCCACGTAAAATAAAATTTTGCATAAACCGATTAGAGGCGTCTAACTTGGTTTTGCAGGATGGTTTGCATGTGATGTGGTATAGCAAGTCTCATATTCCATTTGATTATGTATGAGATGACTATATGATGTAATTAACATGACCTGCGTGTCATGATTCGGCATGATGGCTGGAGCCATATGATTGCACTTTAATGACCTACGTGTCAACCTTAAGTAATGCATTTATTTTATCTGCTATGGAGATAGCAATATTATCTGGTGCATCGACAAGGTGGTGGCAATCTTCGCGAAGGTGAACACCGACGCAAGTGCCGAAGACGAAGAATACTTGACTTCTACGTCAGAAGAGGCTATACCATATCATGCTATTATGAATTGCCTGAGATATTTATCCCTCTTGATGCACCCTTCTTGATTGCGCGGTAGTCGCTTTTTATTAGGGTGATCTCTCACTTAAAATATCAAAGTAGTTAGTGTTCACCCAAGTGTAGCACCGTCTGAAATTCGTATCTTTTCGGGGTGCGCCATGTACACATGAGCACGAACGAATCGAGAGGAATGAGGCGGGTGAGGTCAGACCTCGCAGCAAGATCACTTGGTTGTCTTTGACGTTCAGGCAGGAGAGTCCTGAGCTCGGAACACGCCCATCGAAAGATGAACAAGAATCACATAGAGATGTGATTGGCAAGTTGGCCTACCGATTGAAATTCGTGTCATCAGTGATGAACCCGTCAATGGCATCGAATTGAAATACGGATCTTGAATCACTCACAATCATTTTTGAGAGATATTGATTTGAGTGGGAGCGCACTTTTAGAATAAAACTGTTTATTCACTAGTGCAAATTTCATTATAAACAAAGTCTAAGTGAAACCTGTGTTTTCCGTTGTAGATCAAATGGCTCGCAACACCGCGTTCAACTTAGGCCCGATGTTAGAGAGAGAGAAGTTAGCTGCGACTGGAAACAACTATGCGGACTGGGTCCGCAACCTGAGGATTGTCCTCAGGAGTGCTAAGAAGTTGTATGTGCTTGAAATTGCTCTTCCAGCTAAACCGGCGGCAGATGCCCCGGAAGATTTACAAAATGTCTGGGCCACTAAGGATGATGATCACAACTTAGTGCAGTGCCTCATGCTAGCTTGCATGAGTGCGGAGCTTCAAAAACGTTTTGAATTCCATAAACCCCGTGATATGATCCGGGAATTGGATGCTCTGTACAAGGAAACCGCAAAGTCTGAACGATTTGATATCATGAAGGCTTTGATGGATTGCAAGATGGCTGAGGGTAGTTCAGTTGGTGAACACGTGGTCAAAATGATTGGATATTCTGAAAGGCTTAAGACCCTGGAATTTCCACTTCCACCTGGCCATATGATGGACATGTTGCTTTCTTCACTCCCCCCGTCTTACGACGGTTTTGTATTGAACTACAACATGAGTGGGATGGAGAAGGAACCGGAAGAGGTGCTCGCCATGCTGAAAACTACAGAAGGAGGACTGCGGAAAAATCGCAAGCAAGTGTTGCTTGTGAATAAAACCGCCAGTTTCAAAAAGAAGAAAGGCAAGCCAAAGAAGGGCAAGGGCGCCGGTAAGACCGGCTCCCAAAGCAACTCTAAGGGTGGAGCCAAGAATGAAACTGAGTGCTTCTACTGCAAGGGCACAGGACACTGGAAGAGAAACTGCAAGAAGTATCTGGAAGATAAGAAGTCCGGAAAAACCGGAAAAGGTATAATTGTTATACAAGTTAATGTCATTGACGTTTTGCTTGCTAGCGAAAATTCTAAGTCTTGGGTATTTGATACCGGATCGGTTGCTCACATTTGCAACTCGATACAGGGGCTTCAGAAGGTGCGCAAGCTGGCAAAGAATGAAGTCGTGATGCGCGTCGGGAACGGCGCTGGGATCGCCGCTCAAGCCGTCGGCATTATGCCTCTACGTCTCCCTTCGGGATTTATTTTGGAACTTAGTAACTGTTATTTTGTTCCGACATTGTGTAGAAACATTATCTCCGGATCATGTTTAGTGCACGATGGATATTCGTACAAGTCTGAGAACAATGGTTGTTCACTTTATTGTAAGGATATGTTTTATGGATTTGCACCCATTGTTGGGGGCCTTTTCATACTAAATCTTGAATGTGAAAATGATGTCTTTAACGTGAATGCTAAACGCCTTAAGAAGGCTGATACCACCACCACTTTCCTGTGGCACTGTCGCCTTGGCCACATCGGAAAGAAACGCATGCAAAGACTCCATAAGGATGGAGTTTTACCGTCCCTTGATTTTGAATCATTTGACACATGTGAAGCTTGCTTGATGGGGAAAATGACCAAGACGCCGTTCACGGGTCATCCTGAACGGGCGGGTGAATTATTGGAAATAATACATAGTGATATATGTGGTCCAATGAACACAGCCGCACGGGGTGGGTATTTCTACTTTGTGACTTTTACTGATGATTTAAGTCGGTATGGTTATATCTACTTAATGAAGCATAAGTCAGAAACCTTTGAAAAGTTCAAAGAATTTCAGAATGAGGTAGAAAATCATCGTGACAAAAAGATTAAGTTTCTGCGGTCTGATCGCGGAGGCGAGTATCTTAGCAATGAGTTTGGCCAACATCTGAGTGACCGTGGAATCGTTTCACAGCTTACGCCTCCCGGAACTCCACAGAGAAACGGAGTATCGGAACGACGTAACCGAACCTTGTTGGACATGGTAAGGTCGATGATGTCTCTTACAAATCTTCCGATATCTTTTTGGGGTCACGCACTGGAAACTGCCGCTCACACACTTAACAGAGCACCGTCTAAATCAGTTGAGACGACACCATACGAGTTATGGAACGGGAAGAAACCCGGTTTGTCGCATCTCAGGATTTGGGGTTGTGAGGTATACATAAAACGTTTACAACCTACCAAACTTGATCCCAGATCAGACAAATGTTACTTTGTAGGTTATCCCAAGGAAACAATTGGGTATTCCTTCTACCACCCGTCCGATAACAAAATGTTTGTTGCAAGAAATGGATAATTTCTTGAGAAAGAGTTTCTCGCCAAAGAATTAAGTGGGAGGACAGTGCAACTTAATGAGATTAGTGAATCTTCGGTGACCGTTGATATGGCTAAGGAACCGGAAGAAATTCCGCTAATTATCCCTACAACTGAGCCGGAAGTTGTCGCATATGATGCGGAGACTTCAGACAATGTTGTAACTGAACCGCGTAGATCAGGTAGGGCTATCCAGCCACCTGAGTGGTTTCATAACGAAATCTTCATTCTTGAAGACGATGAACCTGCGCACTACAAGGAAGCGATGGCGGGGCCCAGCTCAATAGAATGGCACAAAGCCATGAGATCCGAAATGGAATCCATGTACGAAAACCAAGTTTGGAACTTGGAAGAACTTCCAGAAGGCGTTAAGCCAATTGGTTGTAAATGGATTTTCAAAAAGAAGACGAACGCGGATGGTAACATTACTATCCACAAAGCTAGGCTTGTCGCGAAAGGGTTCACGCAAGTTCCAGGAGTGGACTACGACGAGACTTTCTCGCCCGTAGCTATGCTTAGGTCTGTTCGGATATTACTAGCAATTGCTGCTTATTTCGATTATGAAATATGGCAGATGGATGTCAAAACGGCTTTCCTAAATGGAAACCTCAAAGAGGATGTATACATGATATAGCCAGAAGGTTTTGTCATTCATAAGGATGCTGGAAAGGTATGCAAACTTCAGAAAGCCATTTATGGTCTGAAGCAAGCGTCAAGGAGCTGGAACATTCGTTTTGATGAAGTGGTCAAAGAGTTTGGCTTCATCAGGAATGACGAAGAATCTTGTGTTTACAAGAAGTTTAGTAGGAGCGCAAAAGCATTTCTAATCTTGTATGTGGATGACATATTATTGATTGGAAATGACGTGAATTTTCTTAGCGAAATAAAAGACTCATTGAAGAAAAGTTTTTCAATGAAAGACTTAGGCGAAGCGGCATATGTATTGGGCATCAGGATCTATAGAGATAGATCAAAACGCCTGATAGCGCTTAGCCAAAGCACGTACATTGACAAGGTGTTGAAAAGGTTCAACATGGAGAACTCCAAGAAGGGCCTTCTCCCCATGTCACCTGGCACAGTGCTTTGCAAGAATCAGTGTCCTCGGACTCGTGATGAGCGAGTACAAATGAATGATGTTCCATATGCCTCGGCAGTTGGTTCTATTATGTATGCCATGCTATGTACAAGACCGGACGTTTCCTATGCGCTAAGTGTTAGCAGCCGGTACCAAAGTGATCCAGGTTTGGAACACTGGGCCGCAGTCAAGGGTATTCTTAAGTACCTCAGAAGGACCAAGGATTTACTCCTTGTGTACGGAGGTGATGAAGAGCTCATTGTAAGTGGTTACACTGATGCAGGCTTCATGACTGACCCAGATGACTTCAAATCTCAATCAGGCTATGTTTTCATATTGAACGGTGGCGCAGTTGATTGGAAAAGTTCCAAACAGAAGACTGTGGCGGATTCTACGACGGAGGCGGAGTATGTTGCCGCTTCAGAAGCCTCCAAGGAGGCAGTATGGATCAAGCAATTTCTTGAAGACCTTGGTGTGGTTCCTAGTGCCAAGGACCCGGTGGAGATCTATTGTGATAATAGTGGCGCCGTGGCTCAGGCTAGGGAGCCAAGTTCGCACCATAAGACAAGACATATTCAACGCAAATATAAACTCATTCGACATCATGTCGAAGAGGGTTTAGTGAAAGTATGCAAAGTTCACACGGATCTGAATGTGTCAGACCCGATGACAAAGCCTCTACCACGAGCAAAGCATGAGCAGCACCGAATAGCCATTGGTGTTAGGGAAGCCATGTAACTGGATTATGACTCTAGTGCAAGTGGGAGTCTGTAGGAGATATGCCCTAGAGGCAGTAATAACAGTTATTTTGTATCTCCAAGTTTGTAATGAATGTTTATGTTCCATGCTATAACTGCTATGATTCTCGAGTCTGCAATAACACGAGGCTCGAAGGGAAACTCATATGCACGTGTGGTATATTAAACGGTAAAAAGTATTCCTGGTCTTGCCTCTAAGACTGGCTCAAGTATTGCATGATGATCCTGTTTTCCTGATCATGGGCATGGATGTGCTGGCAATTTTGAGGGCACATTGTTAGTAGAACACTTGTGTTGGATCGACCTAGTTTGATGTTATGCTATGAGTTACATTCGTCACAAATTAATGGTTAATATCACAGAGATGGTTAACGTTTGCATGATTCCTTAGACCATGAGAGTATCGAGTTTCTTCATGCTTGCTTCATGAACTTTGGGGTTTGTTAAACGTCATCCGTAAATGGGTGGCTATTACGGCAGCTTGCGGGTTCATGGAAAAGTATGTCAAGTAACTTGATAGCTCGAGATTGGGATTTGCTCCTCCGACGATGGAGAGATATCTCTGGGCCCTCTCGGTGTTACGGTATTGTGGCGCCCCCGACTCAATCGTACACTAATCATACACGCAAACGTGTACGATCAAGCACAGGGACTCACGGGAAGATATCACAACACAACTCTAACACAATTTAAACGGAGGTCCACAATATTACAAACCAGGGATCCGAAGATCCGAATACATAAGTCAGTCATACAAATATTATCTGAGTACAGACATAGTTAGACAAGTTTTGCCTTAAGAAGGCTAGCACAAACAGCGACACTAGATCGAAAGGCGTTGGCCTCCTGCCTGGGAGCCTCCGATCCTACTCCTGGTCATCTGGCTCGATCCAGTAGTAAGTACCCTCTGGACCCTCCTGGTAGTAAGCTCCGGTGGTGGCATCTAGCTCCAGGACTCCATCGTCTGATATATCATCAATGTGGGATATATGGGGAAAAGAGAAAGTAAAGCAACCGTGAGTACTCATCCGAAGTACTCAGCAAGCAAGGATCTATACTACATATGCAACATTATCAATGGAGAAAAGGCTGTATATGTGGACTGGGCTGCAGAAATGCCAGAATAGGGAGAAGACCTAGTCCTATCGAAGACTAGCATCTTTAAACATCTTCACATGGCCATCATCTTGCAGCAGTAGAAGAGAGTAGAATAGCATTTTATTTAACAAGCATGTTGTAGTACAGCTTAAAGATCCTTCCTCGACTCCCAAGTGAGAAAGCGATCCCGAAGCTTCAATTAAGTAACAAGTATCCAGTTTAAGTAGTAGATCGGGATACACAAACTGAGCGTCCTTTACCGTAGGACCGGCTATCGATAGAAGATTCATCCCTGCAGGGGTGCACTACTGTTACCCAACACGCTCGATCAACTCTGGCCGGACACACTTGCTGGGTAATGCCCGTCCTCGGAAGATCAACACAAAGCAGCGCCCTACCTAGGCTCGGCAGAGAGGTCAGCACGCCGGACTAACCTATGCACCCAGAGGTCTCGGGCCATCGCCCTGGGCACCCTGCGCGTTGCGAGACTGGCCGGGGTGCAGGCGCGACACTGAACTCGTCAGTGAAGTATCCAGCCCAATCCCGACAATCAGCCCGCACGGTGAATCGTGACGTCAGACGAGCTTTCGGAGAAACATACTTTGCAGAGGGTCCCATAACCATTATCCCGCGTGGTGGTAGTGCGTATAGGGCACGTCGACCCACTCAGATCACACACCCAAATCCAATAGGCTCAATTAGTATCAAGCGGAGACAATCAGAGTCTCTGATGCTCCGCCACAATGTCACACTCGAGTGCCCTTCCGGCACACCCGAAATCATAGATCCCCAGCGGGTACCCACCAGGGTGGACCCGCCTGTAACAAAGGTCAAGTAGCCGTGTGGTTAAATCATCAGGGTGAACGTATGAGGTATCACCCTCGAGGTTCACACTGAGGGTTGCACGACAGAGTCGTATCGGAAGTGGAGAAGGAGGAATCACCCTCGATGACCACGACCGAACAGCTACACTGCAGAGTATTCATCAGGAGTGCGTTACGAGGTATCACCCTCGGCACTCGATAGTTACTACGCAGAGTCGTACAACTAAGGGGGTTGTGAAGTGAGGTGTCGGTCTCTGGTCGACGATCACATTGATCGAGTCGTCGATGATCAAGCAGGGGCATCAAGGATAAGGTGGTGGGGTCACTGATGGTTCATCACCAACCTATACTAAACAGTTTATCATAGGCAGGTAAGGTAGCAATGAACAGGTTACAACAGCAGGCTATGCATCAGAATAGGAGCATACATTAACAGTAGCAAAATCTAATGCAAGCAGGAGAATAGAATGGGCGATATCTGGAATGCTCAAGGGGGGGGCTTGCCTGGTTGCTCTGGCAAGAGGGGAAGGTCGTCAACGGGCTGCTCGTCGGTAGAGTAGTCGTATCCTGGTGCAGCGCCGTCGGTCTCAGCGTCTATCGAGAGAGAGAAGGAGGGGGAGAGAAACAATAAATTCACGGCGATAATGCAAACAACATGTATGACATGCCTAAATGATATGCCGGGGTGTTCTACTGCCTAACTAATGATTAGTTAATTTAGGAATTTATTTGGATTTATTTAATTAAGTGTGGCACTATTCATTTACTGAAATCGGTCTAAAAGTTCAATGTTCTTATAGCTGCGGGCGTCTGACGGGAATACGGAGGACGTATTCAGATTCGTATCGTCGTTCTGAGCAAGTTTCATGTATAAAATATTTTCATCGGAGTTACGGTTTTATTAATATGATTTTCTAAAGTTTTTATTAATTTCTGAAATTTAATTAATTATTTAATTCAACATTATCCGAAACAGTGCTGATGATGACATCAGCATGATCTCATGCTGATGTCAGCGGTTAATTAAGTTAATTACGAATTACTGTTTAATTAACACTAATTAGTTAATTAGATTAACCTAGTCAGGATTAATTAACTAATTAATTAATTAATTAATTACTTTTATTTTTATTTTTATTTTTTTAATTCCGTTTTTTTTGGGCGTGGGCCCCTCTGGTCAGTGCACCAGGGGCGGACATGTCTGGGGCGTGCCCATTTGGGACCGGACAGGTCCGGTGCCCAAATGGCACGCGCGGGCACGGGCGCGAACAGGGGTGCGGGCGGGCGAGGCCGCGGCAGCGCGCGGCAGCGCGCGCGGGGCCGGAGCGGCAGGGGGGTTGGCGGCGCGCGGCGCAGGGCAGCAGGCAGCGGCCAGCGCAGACAGCAGCAGCCGCAGCGCGCGGCGACAGCAGTGGAGGCGGCCGCAGCGGACGGCGCAGTGAGCGCGAGCCGACGCGGGGCGCGGGCAGCGTGCGCGCATCGGCGCGAGCAGGCGCGAGGTGCGGCGAGTAGCGGAGGGAGAGGCGAGGCGAGGGGCGCGGGCAGGTGCGGTCGCGCGCGCGAGGGAGGGAGGCAGAGGCCGAGGCCGGGCCTCACCGTGGGGGGGGGGCAGGGTCAGGGCAGTGGGCGCGGAGAGGAGCCGGGGATGACGGCGGCGACGGTGGTGGAGAGGCGACGGCGTCGAGCGGCGACGGGGTCAGGGGTCGGGGCGAGGCGGCGTGTCCGGCGATGGGGCGACGACGAGCGGCGGGGCGCGGTCGGCGCGAGCAGCGCCCGATCCAGTTCTGGATCGGAGGAGGGGGGAACGAGGGGAGTGAGCGAGGGGGTGAGTGGGGGTTAGGGTTTCTTTGGCCTCCAGGGGGAGGCCAAGTAGGCGCGGGGTGGGCCGGGAGCTGGGCCGGCCGGCTGGGCTGGGGCCCAGTTGGGCCGGGGGGGAAGGGGGGGGGGTCCTTTTTCTTCTTTTCTGTTTCATTTTTCTTTTTCTTTATTCTCCTTTCTCAGCTTAGTAAATAGTCAGGCCTCCTAATGGTTTTTGTAAAACATAACAACTGCTCCAATAAATACTAGGTATTATCCACCACTACCAAAAATTAGTTTGGAGACAATTGGAGCTCCCACAATTTTATAATATTTAATATGCATTAATCCTCGCTGTTTTAATTATGTTAGAGCCACCTAATTATTTTATTATTTATTGGTTTCAATTTTAGACTAGCCTCTGCAATATTTGTTATTTATCGAACATTTTAGTTTTTATGTTGGACAACTTTTATATTTCACTTTCATTTAAATTTGAATTTGGCTTGGGAGTTGAAATGCAATATGATGCTAATGATGATTATGCAATGTTAACCTCGCTGACATGTCATTATCAAAAGTGATTACTGTTGCTAATCACCGGGGGTGTTACAGGTATCCATCATCGTCTGGCCAGACACTTTGTGATTTGATCACGGGGATGCCGCAAATCGGTAACAAGAAAAGAGAACAATACCGGTAACGAGGTAACTAGCGTAGTGGACAAGTTGTTGATCCATGGGAATACCAACATGTCTTACCTCGGGTATTTGTAACATATCGCGTAGCAACAGGAATAGCACACGACAACTGGAGGTTCACTCGAATATTCATTCGTGTGGGTATAGGGGTCAATATGGGTGTCCACGGCTCCGATGTTGATCATTGATCGGAAGGGGTTCTGTGTCATGTCTATACTTCACCGAACCTATAGGGTCACACGCTTAAGGGTCATCTATCTGCTGAATACTAGATAGGGAGTCTGAGAGAAAATCACCGAAAAAGTTTCGGACACCGAAAAAGTTTCGGACAGCGGAAAAGTTCCGCAAAGAGGTCACCGGATGAGTTCCGGTGAAACTGAAAAGTTGTTTCAGAGGATACCATAAAGTCAAATTATTTTCGGCACATGCCTGATAATTCTTGGAGGGTGCCAGAATCATTCTGGAAACTTCTGGGAATTTTCTGAAAGAAAAACCGAAAATGTTTCGGAGCTGCCGGAACCACTTCAGATGCTTTTCGCAGATGATAATCACTAATCTGGAATTGTTCCAGAACGCGTTGAAAATTATTTTAGTGGGTACTGGAATTGTTCTAAGCCCACATAAATATTTTCAGTTCGAACGGACGCTGAAAAATGTCGTCGTGAATAGTGAAAGTGCTTTTTGGATATTTTTTGGAAGCCACCTTTTAGGGCTTTTACAAAAGGCTTCTAGAAGGGCTTGGGGGGCCATGAGATCCCCTCATGGGGGGCCCCCTAGGGGTGGCCGGCCATGGTGTGTGGAGCTCCTTGGAGCTCCACATGGCATCCCATTTTACCCTAATGCCCATGAGGTGTGACCTAATGCATGGGTTTTTTGGTAAAATGTGGAGGAGCCCTACCCCTTGGCTTTCCTATAAATAGAGGAGATGGGGGCTGCCATATCTTCATCCCTTGCTCTCATACACATGCCATGCATTATCTGGCTTCTTCTCTCCCTCCCACGAAAAGAGTTTCGTAGAGCCGAAAGGCTGTCTGGGTTCCGGCAGGAACTAGTTCTGGACGGCGAAGCCCTGCCGGATAGCTGACACCGTATGTGTGCAACCCCATAGAGAGGTCGTAGTTTCGGTCTTTTTCCCGAGGGGCTGTTCGAGTGTCCTCCCGAAGGGCTGTCCGCGACATCGTCCGGGGGACTGTCCGACCGCCTCCCGAAGGGCTGTCCGGCGAGGGAGTACATCCTCGCGGTTGGGAGGTTGTAAATCCTAGCTGCGGGGATCTGCACCAACGATCTCCACCGACTCTTCTTCCGCTGCGCTTCGAGTCGGTAAGGAACAGATCAAACCTTGTATGCAGTCTCCATAGTGGTCCTGGACGTGCTCGCTATACCGAAAATTTTGATTTTCTGTCGCATTCCCCAACAGTTGCGGATGCTTGCGAGAGGGGTTTATCATAAGTGGGAGGATTGTCCAAGTAAGGACTGCACCCAAGCACCGATCCACCCACATATCAAATTATCAAAGTAATGAACGCGAATCATATGAGCATGATGAAAACTAACTTGACAATAATTCCCATGTGTCCTCGGGAGCGCTTTGCTTTATATAAGAGTTCGTCCAGGCTTATCCTTTGCTACAAAAAGGATTGGGCCACCTTGCTGCACCTTTGTTACACTTGTTACTTGTTATCCGTTACGACTTATCTTATCACAAAACTATCTGTTACCGATAATTTCAGTGCTTGCAGAAAATACCTTGCTGAAAACTGCTTGTCATTTCCTTCTGCTCCTCGTTGGGTTCGACACTCTTACTTATCGAAAGGACTACGATAGATCCCCTATACTTGTGGGTCATCAAGACTCTTTTCTGGCGCTGTTGCCGGGGAGTGAAGCGCCTTTGGTAAGTGGAATTTGGTAAGGACACATTTATATTACGTGCTAAAATTTACTGTGACTTGTCACTATGGAAAATCATCCTTTGAGGGGTTTGTTCGGGGTATCTTCACCTCGACCGAAAGAGCAAAGAGTTGATCCTCAACCTACTACACCTACTGAAAATATTTATTATGAAATTCCTTCGGGTATGATAGAGAAACTGCTAGCTAATCCTTATGCAGGAGATGGAACACTACATCCTGATTTGCATCTAATCTATGTGGATGAAGTTTTTGGATTATTTAAGCTTGCAGGTTTGCCCGAGGATGAAGTCAAGAAGAAGATCTTCCCTTTATATATGAAGGAAAAGGCATTGACATGGTATAGGCTATGTGATGATATTGGAGCTTGGGATTACAACCGATTGAAATTGGAATTTCATCAGAAGTTTTATCCTATGCATCTGGTTCATCGTGATCGGAATTTTATATATAATTTTTGGCCTTGTGAAGGAGAAAGTATCGCTCAAGCTTGGGGGAGGCTTAAGTCAATGTTATATTCATGCCCCAGTCATGAGCTCTCAAGAGAAATTATTATTCAGAATTTTTATGCTCGGCTTTCTCGTAATGATCAATCCATGCTCGATACTTCTTGTACTGATTCTTTTATGAAGAAGACTATTGAATCCAAATGGGATCTCTTGGAAAGAATTAAACGCAACTCTGAAGATTGGGAGCTCGACGAAGGTAAGGAGTCAAGTATAAACCTTGAGTTTGATTGTGTTAAATCTTTTATGGATACCGATGTCTTTCGTGAATTTAGCACTAAATATGGACTTGACTCTGAGATAGTAGCTTCTTTCTGTGAATCATTTGCTACTCATGTTGTTCTCCCTAAGAAGAAGTGGTTTAAATATCATCCTCCCATTGAAGTAAATATAGTAGAACCCATTAAAGCTGAAGAAGAAACCATTACTTATAATGTTGATCCAGTTATTCCTACTGCTTATAGTGAGAAACCACCTTTTCCTGTTAGGATAAAAGAACATGCTAAAGCTTCAGCTGTAGTCCGTAAGAGTTATAATAGAACACCTACACCCCTTGAACAAATTAAAGTTGACCTAGTATCGCTATGGCTAAAGATCTCTTGGTCAATAATATTGATGGGCATGTTATTTATTTCTGTAATGAAGCTGCTAGAATTGCTACACCTGATGAAAAGGATAAACATAGACCTGTTGTTGGCATGCTTGTTGTCTCTGTTAAGATAGGAGATCATTGTTATCATGGCTTATGTGATTTGGGTGCTAGTGCGAGTGCAATTCCCTTTACTTTATACCAAGAAATTATGAATGATATTGTACCTGCTGAAATAGAAGATATTGATGTTACTATTAAGCTTGCTAATAGAGATACTATCTCACCAATTGGGATTGTTAGAGATGTTGAAGTCTTGTGTGGGAAAATAAAATACCCTACTGATTTTCTAGTTCTTGGTTCCCCACAAGATGATTTTTGTCCCATTATATTTGGTAGACCTTTCTTGAACACTGTTAATGCTAAAATAGATTGTGAGAAAGAATCTGTTAGTGTAAGTTTCGGGGATGTGTCTCATGAGTTTACTTTCTCCAAATTTCATAGACAACCCCATGATAAAGAATTGCCTAGTAAAGATGAAATTATTGGTCTTGCTTCTATTGCCGTGCCTCCTATTGATCCTTTGGAACAATATTTGCTAGACCATGAAAATGACATGTTCGTGAATGAAAGAAATGAAATAGATGAGATATTCTTTAAATAAATGCCTGTTTTGAAACACAATTTGCTTGTTGAGACTCTTGGAGATCCTCTACCACCCAAGAGTGATCCTGTGTTTGAGCTTAAACAATTACCTGATACTTTGAAATATGCTTATCTCGATGAGAAGAAGATATATCATGTTATTATTAGTGCTAACCTTTCAGAGCATGAAGGAAGGAAATTATTGAGAACTCTGAGGAAGCACCGTGCCGCTATTGGATATACTCTTGATGATCTTAAGGGCATTAGTCCCACTCTATGTCAGCATAAAATTAATATGGAACCTGATGCTAAACCAGTCATTGATCACCAGCGATGGTTGAATCCTAAAATGAAAGAAGTGGTAAGAAATGAAATATTAAAGCTTCTGGAAGTAGGTAGAATCTATCCTATTGCTGATAGTAGATGGGTAAGTCATGTTCATTGTGTCCCCAAGAAGGGAGGTATTACTGTTGTTCCTAATGATAAAAATGAATTGATTCCGCAAAGAATTGTTACAGGTTATAGAATGGTAATTGATTTTAGAAAATTAAACAAAGCTACTAGGAAAAATCATTATCCTTTACCTTTAATCGATCAAATGCTAGAAAGACTATCAAAACATACACAATTTTGCTTTCTAGATGGTTATTCTGGTTTCTCCCAAATACCCGTGTCACAAGAGGATCAAGAAAAAACTACTTTTACATGCCCTTTCGGTACCTTTGCTTATAGACGTATGCCTTTTGGTTTATGCAATGCACCTGCTACTTTTCAAAGATGTATGACTGCTATATTCTTTGACTTTTGTGAAAAGATTGTTGAGGTTTTGATGGATGGTTTTTCCATATACGGAACTTCTTTTGATGATTGCTTAAGCAACCTTGATCGAGTTTTGCAGAGATGTGAAGAAACTAATCTTGTCTTGAATTGGAGAAGTGCCACTTTATGGTTAATGAAGGTATTGTCTTGGGGCATAAAATCTCTAAAAGAGTATTGAAGTTGGTAAAGCTAAAGTTGATGCTATTGAAAAAATGTCGTGTCCTAAAGATATCAAAGGTATAAGAAGTTTCCTTCGTCATGCTGGTTTCTATAGGAGATTTATTAAAGACTTCTCTAAAATTTCTAGGCCTCTTACTAATCTCTTGCAAAAAGATGTTACATTTGTTTTTAATGATGATTGTGTAGAAGCATTTGAAATCCTTAAGAAAGCCTTAATTTCTGCACCTATTGTTCAACCACCTGATTGGAACCTACCCTTTGAAATCATGTGTGATGCTAGGGATTATGCTGTTGGTGCTGTTCTAGGACAAAGAGTTGATAAGAAATTAAATGTTATCCATTATGCTAGTAAAACTGTAGACGGTGCTCAAAGAAATTATGCTACTACTGAAAAAAGATTTTTTAGCAGTTGTATTTGCTTGTGACAAGTTCAGACCTTATATTATTGATTCCAAGGTAACTGTTAATCATGCTTCTATTAAATATCTTATGGAAAAGAAAGATGCTAAACCTAGACTTATTAGGTGGGTTCTTGATAACCTACCAGTATAGGGGATCGTAACAGTTTTCGAGGGTAGAGTATTCAACCCAAATTTATAGATTCGACACAAGGGGAGCCAAAGAATATTTGCAAGTATTAGCAACTGAGTTGTCAATTCAATCACACCTGGAGATTAATTATTGCAGCAAAGTGATCAGTAGCACAGTAATATGATAGCTTTGATAGTATTGGTAGCAGCAACAGTAACGGTAACAATGATAGTAATAGTTTTGTAGCAGTGACAATAGTAACAGCAGCAACAGTAACTTAGCAAGATCAATATGTAGGAAAATCGTAGGCATTGGATCGGCGATTTGTTGGATGATATTCATCATGTGACAGTTACAACCTAGAGCGATACGGCACTAGCTCCAGTTCATAAATATAATGTGGGCATGCATTCCGTAAATAGTCATACTTGCTTATGAAAAGAACTTGTATGACATCTTTTGTCCTACCCTCCCGTGGCAGTGGGGTCCATAAGGAAACTAAGGGATATTATGGCCTCCTTTTAATAGAGTACCGGAACAAAGCATTAGCACATAGTGAATACATGAACTCCTCAAATTACGGCCATCACCGGAAAGTATCCCGCATCTTGTCACTACAGGGTTTACGGATCATAACACGTAATAGGTGACTATGACTTGCAAGATCGGATCTAGAACATAGAAATAATGGTGATAACATAAACGGTTCAGATCTGAATTCATGGCACCCGGGCCCAAAGTGTCAAGCATTAAGCATAGCAAAGTCATAACAACATCAATCTCAGAACATAGTGGATACTAGGGATCAAGCCCTAACAAAAATAACTCGATTACATGATGAATCTCATCCAACTCCTCACTGACCAACGAGCCTACGAAGGAATTACTCACTCCTGGTGGAGAGCATCATGGAATTGGTGATGGAGGAGGGTTGGTGATGATGAAGACCGAAGATTCCCCTCTCCGGAGCCCCAAACGGACTCCAGATCTGGCCTCCCGATGAAGAACGGGAGGTGACGGCAGCTCCGTATCGTGAAAAGAGATAATTCTTCCTCCTTGATTTTTTCCTCCAAAAATAGGATTTTATAGCGTCGGAGCAAGGGTCTGTGGGGCCACCAGGTGGGCATAACCCACCTGGGCATGCCTGGAGGGTGGGGCGCGCCCTGGTGGGTTGTGCTCACCCAGGGCCCCCCCTCCGGTGGTTCTTGGCTCCAGTATTTTTCTTTATTTATATAAAAAATCCTCGCAAAGTTTTGTTCCAATTCGAGAACTTTTATTTCTGCACAAAAACAACACCATGGTAGTTCTGCTGAAAACAGCGTCAGTCCGGGTTAGTTTCATTCAAATCATGCAAATTAGAGTCCAAAACAAGAGGAAAAGCGTTATGAAAAGTAGATACGACGGAGACGCATCAACTCCCCCAAGCTTAAACCTTTGCTTCTCCTAAAGCAATTCAGTTGATAAACTGAAAGTGAAAAAGAAAAACTTTTACGAACTCTTTTGCTCTTGTTTACATAAATAAGCTTAAGTAGCACCCAGGTTTTCAGCAAAGATCATGACTAACCATGTCAATAATAACTCTTAGAAATTATATTAATTCATATCAATAATATAAACAACTAGAGAGCAATAATAATATATCTCAAATATCAACACTTTGTCAAAACAACCATGATATAATATGACAACAGTGGTATCTCCCTAGCCCTTTCTAAGCCCGTAAAACATAAATGCAGAGCACCTCCAAAGTTCAAGCAGCGACAAAACATTGTAATTCATGGTTGAAAAGATCCAGTCATGCTAACACCCAACATTCACTACACACAATGCATGAGCATGACAACAGTGCTCTCAGATCTGGCGCTTAATAGAGAAGGTGATGACTCAACATAAAAGTAAATAGATAGTCCCTTCACAGAGGGAAGCAGGGATTTGCAGAGGTGCCAGAGCTCAAGGTTTTAAAACAGAGATAAATGTAATTTTGAGAGATGCACCCTTCATATTTACTTCGCGACCATCAGTTATCAATATCTTCCATGCTAAACACATTAGTAGCGGTTCCCAAGCGATAAAGTAAAGGTTATTACTCCGTAGGAATTTTTGTTTGATTATTTGTAAGCTATTTTCTTTTTGTATTTGGGACTGGGAATCCCTATTACTGTCCCTCTCGTGCAAGGACAAGTGAATAAACACTCGTCATGAGAATAACCCGTTTAGCATGGAAGATACTGACTACCTCCTGTCACTCTGTGAACAATTCAGGCACAAAAAAGGATATTTATTTGAAGTTTTTAGAGGTGGCACATGCAAATTTACTTAGGACGGCAGGGTCATACCGCATATAGGTAGGTATGGTGGACTCATCTGGAATAACTTGGGTTTCAGGATTTTGATGCACAAGCAGTATTTCTGCTTAGTACAGGCGAAGGCTAGCAATTAGGTTGGGAAGCGGCCAGCTAGAGAGCAACAATGGTCATGATCATACATTATGCATAATAGACATTGGATATCAGCATGAGTAGGATATGGACACCATGAACATAAATATCATATAGGCTATGTTGGTTTTGATTCAACTACATGCATGAACATGTGCCAAGTCAAGCCACTCGAACATTCAGAGGAGGATACCATATCATCATACTACATCACAATCATTTTAACGCAATGTTGACATCCAAGATAAATCATTATCCACTCCTAGCTACTTATGCATGGCATGAGAAACTATAATCTCTAATTGTCATTGCAAACATGTTTGATCATAATAGGCTGAATCATGGATACTAGGTTAAACATATTTACAAAAACAGAACAAGTCGAGTTCATACCCATTTCTCTCTGCCACAGCCAGTTCATCAAATATCATCATTATTGCCTTTCACTTGCATGACCGAACGATATGAAAATAATAATAGTGCAAGAGTGCCGTGGACTAAGCTGGAATCTGCAAACATTTTATTCAAAAGGAGAAGACAAGGTAATATGGGTTCTTTGTTAGATCAACAATAATGCATATGAGAGCCACTCAACATTTTCATCGTGGTCTTCTCCTCGGTATCACTCAATAGAAAGAAAAAGAAATTCAGAGAAACACACTAAAATGTTTTTGGAGTTTCTGGTTTTTCTTGAACGAGCAAATAAAAGGGAAAAACAAACACGAGAAAGACTATTTACACGGTAAAGCTCCCAACAAGTAAAAGAAGAATAAGGAAATCTTTTTGAGTTTTCTTTTTAGTGCTACAACAATTTAAACTAGGAAGAAAAACCGAAAAGAAGCAGGAAATAAAATTTTGGATTTTCTCAAAGTTTTTCAAACACACAAGAAGGAAGCGAGAAAATAAATTTAGCATGGATAATACAATGAAAGAGTGTGGACACCCACAACTGAAATGAAATGTGTAAACATGAATGTAATGTCGGTGGAAATACGTACTCCCCCAAGCTTAGGCTTTTGGCCTAACTTGGTAATCACCACTCGAAGAAACCATGGGGTCCTATGTTGAAATGCTGAGAAGTGGGCACCTGAGGGTCCCACTCCTGAGGCTCTTCCTCTGCCGCAGCCAGGTTGTTCCGGTAGGCGACAATGTCCTCAGGCATAATCCTGTATCCTCCCCTGGCAATAGGATCAAACAAAGCAGGTGCAGGCAACGGAATAACATCATGAGTAATCTCATTAAAGACCAAGTTATATGGAACATCCATAGTGGTGTTCTCACTATCAATAAAGTGGTGGTGTGCCATAGCCGCGCGATCTAGGTAAACCTTGGGCAAAGGATAATCATGCTGGCGTATCTGAATGTTAAAGTGAGTCGCCAAGCGAGTAGCGTAAATACCACCATGTATTTTGCCCTTGGATCTGTTAATGTGGAGGCGATGTGCCACAATAGCTCCCAAGCTATAAGTGTTGTCGCCGTAAAGTGCACGACGTAAAACAACAAAGTCTGGAGCACTGAGTGCACCTACCTTCTCTCTAGCAAGCAAACACTTCGTAATGAATAGAGCAAAATAATGTACAGCCGGAAAGTGTAAGCTAGTGACAGTGACACCCGATACCCCTCTCTCATCCCCCACTGTCAGAGTACGGTAAAAACCATCAAACTCCGCGGGCCTAGGCTCTACTAAACCACCATCAGAAGGAAGCAAGCATATGTCACAAAATTCAGTAAGCGGTATCTGATGGGGTTCAGCATATAAGTTAAACTGCACCTCAGGGGGATTATTCCTACTCAAGAAATTAAAACTATGCACAAAGGAATTTGTGAGGAGATGAAACTGTTCACATTCAGCTGTGATGAAGTCGGTGAGGCCGGCATTAGCAGCATATTGTGCAAACTCCTGAAGGATTCCGGCCCCTTCCATGAACGGGTTATGCGGCCATTTGCACGGTCGTACCTCCGCCATTCTCCGGGTATAGAGATCACTGTCAGATGACTCCCCAATAACTCCCTTGGAGTTCTTCTTGGAAGCAAACTTTCTAAAGATACTCATCTTTTTCCTATGAACAAAATTCTAAAATTTTTAGTCCACAAAATTTTTCTCAACAAAACTTCACAAGATTGAAAGCAACTACTCATAAGGATGCATATAGGCCATAGCAAGCATTCAAACTACTTAGAACTCTAAGAATTCAACATGCAAGCTCATCTACAGCAGCACCAAGAGTAACTAATTATTCAAAATACAAACCACTAAAGCAAAAACTAATTGGACCAACGGAGGAGTCACATACCAAGCAACAATCCCCCGAAACAGTTTCGGAAATGGAGCTTCGAGCAAAGAGATCGAAATCCGCGGGTTCGGGAGCAAGAACACGAGAGAGAGAGAGCAATGGTGATTTTTTATGGAGGTAGGTGGTGATGTGGGATGAAGAGATAAGTGGGGGCCCCGCGTGGGGACCACAACCCACCAGGGCACGCCTGGGGGTCCTGGCGCGCCCAGGTGGGTTGTGCCCACCTGGTGCACCTCCCTCTGATGTTATTTACACCAAAAATTCTTAAATAAACACAAAAAATCATATCAAAATTTCAGAGCATTATGAGAACTTTTATTTTGAGTCATTTTTTTATTACATTGAAAATTCATAAAACAGACAAAACATGGCATTTTATTTTATTAACTAATAAAAAAAAGGTAGGGACAGAAGGTAGTGCTCACTAAATTCATCAACTTCATACCTCTAAAAAATGATCAATTAATAAGGTTGATCAAGTCTTATTAACAACCACTTTCGATTAGCATGAAACCGAAGAACTTTCATAAATCACTAAGTTACCTCAACGGGGATATGAATGTCCCCAATAATAAGCATTTCATATTTCTTTTTAACAGTAGGTAGAGGTAGTTGAAAACTTCCAATAGTGATTGTCGGAGATTTTTCAATAACATTAATACCATTCACTTGGAATTGTTTCTTCGAAAAGTGCACTGTATGCTCATTACCATTGATATGAAAAGTGACCTTGCTTTTATTGCAATCAATAACAGCCCCTGCAGTATTCAAGAAGGGTCTACCAAGGATAATCGACATGTTTTCGTCCTCGGGCATCTCAAGTATAACAAAGTCAGTCAAAATAGTAACATTAGCAACAACAACGGGCACATCCTCACAAATACCGATAGGTATGGCAGTTGATTTGTCAGCCATTTGCAAAGATATTTCAGTAGGTGTGAGTTTATTCAAATCAAGTCTTTTATATAAAGAGAAAGGCATAACACTAACACCAGCTCCCAAATCACATAAAGCAGTTTTCACATAATTTCTTTTAATGGAGCAAGGTATAGTTGGTATTCCCGGATCTCCAAGTTTTTTAGGTACTTCATCTTTAAAAGTATAATTAGCAAGCATGGTGGAGATTTCAGCTTCCGGTATTTTTCCCTTATTGGTGATGATGTCTTTCATGTACTTTGCATAAGGAGGCATTTTTAAGATATCAGTCAAGCGAGTACGCAAAAAGACTGGCCTAATCATTTCAGCAAAGCGTTCAAATTCTTCATCATCTTTCTTTTTAGTTGACTTAGGTGGAAAGGGCATAGGTTTTTGAACCCATGCTTCTCTTTCCTCACCGTGTTTTCTAGCAACAAAGTCTCTTTTATCATATCTTTTATTCTTGGGTTGTGGGTTATCAAGATCAACTGCTGGTTCTATCTCAACATCATTGTCTGGTTCTTTATTATTTGTTTGAGTATCTTCACGAACCTCATCATGATCTTTTTCATTATCAGAAGGTGAGTGTTCACTACCAGATTGAGTTTCAACATCAGAGATA
Source organism: Thinopyrum elongatum (assembly GCA_011799875.1). Classification (NCBI taxonomy): domain Eukaryota; kingdom Viridiplantae; phylum Streptophyta; class Magnoliopsida; order Poales; family Poaceae; genus Thinopyrum; species Thinopyrum elongatum. Next base: position 732,541,008 of record CM022298.1, on the reverse strand, counting down.
GAAACTTCATTATCATTATCAGGAGGTTTCTCTACTTCAGGTTCACTAGAGGCATGCAAAGTCCTATCATTTTTCTTCTTCTTAGAAGGACTATGTGCATCAGTGTTAATCCTTTGAGAGTCTTGTTCAATTCTTTTTGGGTGTCCCTCAGGATAAAGTGGTTCCTAAGTCATCCTACCTCCTCTAGTCATTACTCTAATAGCATGATCATTGATATTATTATTCATTTCATCTAACAACTCTCTTTGAGATTTAGCAACTTGTTCTAACTGAGTTTGAACCATAGAAGCATGCTTCCCCACACCTCTAACATCATTTGAGATTCTAAATAACAAGTCACTCAAGCGAGCAATCATATCAGAATTGTATTTCAGTTGTTTCATAAAATTTGCATTGAAGTGATCTTGCTTTCTAATGTAACTTTCAAACTCATAAAGGCATTGGCTAGGGTGCATATTGTGAGGATTATCATTATCATTGAATTTTAGAGAATTTACCTCTACCACCTTAGGTGGTGGTGGTGTATCAAGCCCATGTATTTCTTCAATAGGAGGTAAATTTTTGACATCCTCAGCTTTAATACCTTTTTCTCTCATAGATTTCTTTGCTTCTTGCATATCTTCAGGACTGAGATATAAGATACCCCTCTTCTTCGGAGTGGGTTTAGGCGGTGGTTCGGGAAGAGTCCAATCATCATAATTTTTCAATATGTTATTCAATAATTCTTCAGCTTGCCCAATAGTTCGTTCCCTGAAAGTACAACCAGCACAACTATCTAGGAAATCCCTAGAAGCATCGGTTAGTCCATTATAGAAGATATCGAGTATTTCATTTTTCTTAAGAGGATGATCCGGCAAAGCATTAAGCAATTGGAGAAGCCTCCCCCAAGCTTGTGGGAGACTCTCTTCTTCAATTTGCACTAAATATTTCCTGTAAGGCAGCTTGTTTCTTATGAGTAGGGAAATATTTTTCAGGGAAGTAATAAATCATGTCCTGGGGACTACGCACACAACCAGGAGCAAGAGTATTGTACCAAGCTTTAGCATCACCCTTTAATGAGAACGAAAATAATTTGAGAATATAATAATAGCGAATTTTCTCATCATGAGCAAAAAGGGTGGCTATGTCATTCAACTTAGTAAGATGTGCCACAACAGTTTCAGTTTCATAACCATGGAAAGGATCAGATTCAACCAAAGTAATCAACTCTAGGTCGACAGAGAATTCATAATCCTTATCGTCAATAAAGATAGGTGAAGTAGCAAACTGAGGATCACATTTCATTTTAGCATTCAAAGTCTTTTCTTTATACTCGCATAATAATTTTTCTAGATCATCTCTATCCTTACAAGCAAGAATATCCCTAGTTGCCTCCTCATCCATAACATAACCTTCCGGTACCTTTGGCAATTCATATCTAGGAGGGCTAGTTCTAATATGAGTTTCAAGATTTTCAGTTCCAAGCTCTTCATCAGTTTCAACATTCTCAAAAGCTTTAGTTCTAGCAAGTTGTTCATCAAGAAATTCACCTAGTGGCACATTATCATCAAGCAAAGTACTAGCATCATCGTAAATATCATTCATAGCAGAAGTAGCATCATCAATAACTTGCGACATATCAGGATTAATAGCATGTGGTGGTGTTGCAAGTCTACTTATAACAGAAGGTGAATCAAGTGCAGAGATAGATGGCAGTTCCTTACCTTCCCTCGTCTTAGAGGGAAAAATCTTAGTCTTAGCGTACTTCAGATTCTTCATAGTAATAATTTGATAATAATCCCAAGTGACTCAACAAATATAGCTATGCTCCCCGGCAACGGCGCCAGAAAAAGGTCTTGATAACCCACAAGTATAGGGGATCGCAACAGTTTTCGAGGGTAGAGTATTCAATCCAAATTTATAGATTCGACACAAGGGGAGCCAAAGAATATTTGAAAGTATTAGCAACTGAGTTGTCAATTCAATCACACCTGGAGATTAATTATCTGCAGCAAAGTGATCAGTAGCACAGTAATATGATAGCTTTGATAGTAGTGGTAGCAGCAACAGTAACGGTAACAGTGATGACGAATACCGAAGATTCCCCTCTCCGGAGCCCCAAACGGACTCCAGATCTGGCCTCCCGATGAAGAACGGGAGGTGACGGCGGCTCCGTATCGCGAAACGAGATAATTCTTCCTCCTCGATTTTTTCCTCCAAAAAATAGGATTTTATAGCGTCAGAGCTAGGGTCTGCGGGGTCACCAGGTGGGCATAACCCACCTGGGCGTGCCTGGATGGTGGGGCGCGCCCTGGTGGGTTGTGCTCACCCAGGGGCCCCCTCCGGTGGTTCTTGGCTCTAGTATTTTTCTTTATTTATATAAAAATCCTCGCAAAGTTTCGTTCCAATCCGAGAACTTTTATTTCTGCACAAAAACAACACCATGGTAGTTCTGCTGAAAACAGCGTCAGTCCGGGTTAGTTTCATTCAAATCATGTAAATTAGAGTCCAAAACAAGAGGAAAAGCATTAGGAAAAGTAGATACGATGGAGACGTATCAGTTCTCCTGCTACAAGAATTTGATCTACATATTATTGATAGAAAGGGAGCTGACAACCCCGTAGCAGACAACTTGTCTAGGTTAGAAAATATTCTTGATGACCCATGATACGTCTCCAATGTACCTTTAATTTTTGATTGTTCCATGCTGTTATATTATCATTCTTGGATGTTTTACAATCATTTTATAGTCATTTTATATCATTTTTTGGTACTAACCTATTGACATAGTGCCAAGTGCCAGTTGCTGTTTTTTGCATGTTTTTTACATCGCAGGAAATCAATACAAAATGGAGTCCAAACGCAGCGAAAATTTTTGTGGATTTTTTTTGGACCAGAAGACATCCAATGGGCCGAAGAAGCGCCTGGGGGGGGGGGGGGGGGGGGGGGGTGCTCCGAGGGAAGCACAACCCACCTGGGCATGCCTGGAGGCCCAGGCATGCCCTGGTGAGTTGTGCCCACCTCGGGTGCCCCCCGAACCGCCTCTTTACTCTATAAATACCCCAATATTCCAGAAACCCTAGGGGAGTCGACGAAAATCAATTCCAGCCGCCGCAGAGTCCAAAAATCATAGATCCAATCTAGACACCATCACGGAGGGGTTCACCACTTCCATTGGTGCCTCTCCGATGATGCGTGAGTAGTTCTTTGTAGACCTACGGGTCCGTAGTTAGTAGCTAGATGGCTTTCTCTCTCTCGTTTGATTCTCAATACAATGATGTCTTGGAGATCCATATGATGTAACTCTTTTTGCGGTGTGTTTGTTGGGATCCGTTGAACTTTGAGTTTATGATCAGATCTATCTTTTTATCCATGAAAGTTATTTGAGTCTTCTTTGATCTCTTATATGCATGATTGCTTATAGCCTCGTATTTCTTCTCTGATATTTGGGTTTTGTTTGGCCAACTTGATCTATTTATCTTGCAATGGGAAGAGGTGCTTTGTAGTGGGTTCGATCTTATGGTGCTTGATCCCAGTGACAGAAGGGGAACCGACACGTATGTATCGTTGCTACTAAGGATAAAACGATGGGGTCTATTTCTACATAAATAGATCTTGTCTACATCATGTCATCGTTCTTATTGCATTACTCCGTTTCTCCATGAACTTAATACACTAGATGCATGCTGGATAGCGGTCGATGTGTGGAGTAATAGTAGTAGATGCAGGCAGGAGTCGGTCTACTAATCTTGGACGTGATGCCTATATAATGATCATTGCCTGGATATCGTCATGATTATTTGAAGTTCTATCAATTGCCCAACAGTAATTTGTTTACCCACCGTTTACTATTTTTCTCGAGAGAAGCCACTAGTGAAACCTACGGCCCCCGGGTCTCTTCTTTAATATATTTGCTTTCAAGATCTGTTTTGCTATTCGCTCTTTTCTTTATTTGCAACTTTTATTTTCAGATCTATATTTCCAAAAACCCAAAAATACCTTGCTGCACTTTATTTTATTTGAGATCTATTTATCCAATCTATCATATTTTCATCACGTCCGTTTGCCAATTTCTGGCGCCGTTACCCGAAAGGGATTGACAACCCCTTTAATACGTCGGGTTGCGAGTATTTGTTATTTGTGTGCAGGGGCTGTTTACGTTGTGTTGCTTGGTTCTCCTACTAGTTCGATAACCTTGGTTTCATCACTGAGGGAAATACCTACCACCACTGTGCTGCATCATCCCTTCCTCTTTGGGGAAATACCGACGTAGTTCAAGCAGGCATCAAAAGGAATTTCTTGCGCCGTTGCCGGGGAGGATCTTCAACATATACCAGGTTCCTAATCACAAATCTCATCTCCTCACAATTTACATTATTTGCCATTTGCCTCTCGTTTTCCTCTCCCCCACTTCACAAAAATTTGCCGTTTTATTCGCCCTCTTTTTCGTTCACCCTTTTTTTTTTCGTCAGATCTGTTTTTGAGTGCAATCTTGTTGCGAAGTCACCATGACTCAAGAGAACACCAAGTTGTGTGATTTCTCAAATACCAACAACAATGATTTTATTAGCACTCCGATTGCTCCTCCCGCCATTAGTGCGGAGACTTGTGATATTAATACTGCTTTGCTGAATCTTGTTATGAAAGATCAATTTTCTGGTACTCCTAATGAGGATGCCGCGTCCCATCTTAACACATTCGTGGAATTATGTGATATGCAAAAAAAAAGATGTGGACAATGATGTTGTGAAGTTGAAATTATTTTTGTTTTCTTTTCGTGATCATGCAAAAATTTGGTTTTCTTCTTTGCCTCGTAATAGTATCGATTCTTGGAATAAGTGCAAAGATGCTTTTATCACTATGTATTTTCCTCCCGCAAAAATTATTTCCCTTAGAACCCAGATTATGAATTTCAAGCAACTTGAACATGAGCATGTTGCACAATCTTGGGAAAGGATGAAAATGATGCTGAGGAATTGCCCAACTCATGGGTTAAATCTTTGGATGATCATACAAAAATTTTATGCGGGGTTGAGTTTTGTTTCTCGTAATCTTTTAGATTCCGCCGCGGGTGGTACTTTTATGGAAATTACTTTGGGTGAAGCCACCAAATTACTTGATAATATCATGGCAAATTATTCACAATGGCATACCGAAAGAGCTCCTACTAGTAAAAAAGTTAATTCGGTTGAAGAAATTTCTTCTTTGAGTGAAAAAGTTGATGCTCTTATGAAATTGGTTGCTAGTAAAAGTGCTTCTATTGATTTTAATGATGTGCCTTTGTCTACTTTGATTGAGCAAAATAGTGATGCCATAGATGTGAATTTTATCTCGCGAAACAATTTCAATAACAATGCTTATAGAGGTAATTTTAATCCTAGGCCTTTTCCTAGTAATTCCTCTAATAATTATGGTAATTCCTATGGTAATCCTTCTTATAATAATAATAGGAACACCTCTAATCTTGAGAGTAATATTAAAAAATTTATCAATACTCAAAAGGTTTTCAATGCTTCGATGGAAGAAAAGTTGAATAAGATTGATGATTTGTCTAGAAGTGTTGATAGAATTTTTCATGATGTGGAAAATCTCAAGATGAAAATTTTTGTGCCTAAAGTTGAGGAATCAATTAAAGCTCTTTATGTTTCTATGGATGAAAGTAAGAAAAGAACCGCTATGCTTAGAGCTAGAAGAGAATTTTTAGAAAAGGCGTTTTCTAGTGACTGCTTTCATAAAAGTGATGAAGATCTTAAAATGATTAGTGTTTCTTCTATTGATTCCTTGTTTAGTAAAATTAAGATTGATGAAAAAGGGACTGGAGAAGAGTCAACTTTAGTTAGAAGGCGTCCCGATAATTTGGAGGGTGAAAATCTTGTTGAAATTTTTGATAAAAGTGGGTTTGAAGAGGTCAAGACTTTAACTAGTGATGTGCCCACTATTTTGGATTACAAAGACTTTAATTATGATAGCTGCTCTTTGATTGATTGTATTTCTTTGTTGCAATCCATGATAAATTCACCCCATGCTTATGAACAAAATAAAGCCTTTACTAAACATATTGTTGATGATATGATGAAAGCTTTGGAAGAAAAGTTGGAATTAGAAGTTTCAATTCCTAGGAAATTACATGATGAGTGGGAACCTACTATCAAAGTCAAGATTAAAAATTATGAGTGTTTTGCTTTATGTGACTTGGGTGCTAGTGTTTCTACAATTCCGAAATCTTTGTGTGATGTGCTTGGTTTTACCGATATTGAAGAATGCTCTTTAAATTTGCACTTGGCAGATTCTACTATTAAAAAGCATATGGGGAGAATTAATGATGTTCTTATTCTTGCAAATAGGAATTATGTGCCCATAGATTTTATTGTTCTTGATATTGATTGCAATCCGTCTTGTCCAATTATTCTTGGTAGACCGTTTTTACGCACCATTGGTGCTGTGATTGATACGAAAGAAGGCAATATTAAGTTTCAATTTCCACTAAGGAAGGGTATGGAACACTTCCCTAGAACTAGAATTAGGCCTCCATATGAATCAATCATGAGGGCATCTTATGGATCTCGAAACAAAGATGACAAAACTTAGATCCCTGCTTTATGCCTAGCTAGGGGCGTGAAACAATAGCGCTTGTTGGGAGGCAACCCAATGAATAAAATTTATTTTTGCTTTTTGCTTTCTGTTCTTGAGTGTTTGCACAATTATGATACTGTTATGATTGTGATTTTTGTGTTTTAATTAGTGTTTGTGCCAAGTAAAGCCTTCATGATTATGTTTGGTGATAGTTGATTTGATCTTGTTGGAAAACAGAAACTCTTGCGTCCAGAAAAATAATTGTTTAGAATTACAAAGCAACGAAAAACTCTGAATTTTTTACACAAGATTTATATACAAATTTCCTCTGTTTTCCTAATTTTTCAGAATTTTTGGAGTTTTAGAAGTATTCGAAATATTCAGATTGCTACAGACTGTTCTGTTTTTGACAGATTCTATTGTCTTTGCGTTGTGTGCTTGTTTTGATGATTTTATGGTTTTCTTTGATGAGTTTTTGCCATAGAAAAGTTGGAATACAGTAGATATAATGCAAAAATAAAATATGAATTGGTTTGCTACAGTACCTATACTAGTGATTTGCTTTCTTATACTAACGGATCTCACGAAGGTTTTGTTGAGTTTTGTGTGATTGAAGTTTTCAAGTTTTGGGTTATCTTACGATGGATGAAGGAATAAGGAGTAAGAAGAGCCTAAGCTTGGGGATTCCCATGCCATCCCAAGCTATTATCCAAAGAGAAGCAAGCAACTAAGCTTGGGGATGCCCCGAGTGGCATCCCCTCTTTCTTCTAACGACCATCGGTATTTTACTCGAAGCTATATTTTTATTCGTCACATACTATGAGTTTTGCTTGGAGCGTCTTGTATGATACGAGTCTTTGCTTGTTTTGATTTATGTTCTAAGTTATGAATCCTTGCTGGACACATCTTGCTGGACACATCTATTTGAGAGAGCCAAAATTATGCCATGACTTGTTAGAATTGCTCTCTATGTTTCACTTAAATTTTTTATGAGCTATGGATTTGCTCTAGTGCTTCACTTATATCTTTTTGAGCACGGCGTGCCTTAGTATTTTTGAAGAAATGCTCTCATGCTTCACTTAGATTTGTTTGAGAGTTAGTAATTTTTTTAAGAAATTCTCTCTTTCTTCACTTAAATTAATTTGAGAGAAAGAAATATTATGCTCATGATCTTCACTTATATTTGTTTGAGCTTATGAAAAGCAACACATGAAAATTATTCCCAAAGTGATAGATATCCAAGAAGGATATAATAAAAACTTTCATGAAGATCATTGGACAAAATAAACTTGATTCCTTGTAATAGTTTTGAGATATGATGATATGATATGTGAGTTATGTTGATGAGTAATTGTGCTTTAGTAAGAATATTGGTGTTAAGGTTTGTGATTCCCTATGCTGCAAGCACGAAAGTCAATAGTTATGCAATGAAATTATATCCTACTTGTAGTGCATTATTCGGTGTTAATTATGCTTAATGCTCGCTTATGAGATTATTCGTTTTTTGGTTGGTCGCTTCTCAATCTTTTGCTAGCCTTCATTTTGCACTAAGTATGATCACTACTTGTGCATCCAAAACCCTTTAAACCAGTTTTGCCATATGAGCCCACTATATCTACCTATATGCGGTATTCTCTTGCCGTTCTAAGCAAATTTGTATGTGCCATCTCCAATTTTCAAAATAAACTTCTCTTTTGTGTGTTCGTACCGCTCACGAGGCGGTAAGGGGTGGCTAATATTTTCCATGCTAGATGTGTTATTCTCACGATGAGTGTTTATTCACTTGTCATTGCACGAGGGTAAGGCAAAGGTATTAGGGATGCCCAGTCCCAAAATGAAAAGTGAATTTACTTTATGTTGTCAAATAATAAATTCCTTGGAAAGTGTTGGTATGGAGGGTACCCGTGGATACGGCTAGCCATGGAAAGTGAAAGAAATGGTGGAAAAAGGAATAAACTTTATTTTCTGTTTGGGAACCGCCTATGATATATCTAGCATGGAAAGTGTTGGGAACTCTAAGTCGTTTTCGTTGGTGGGAAAAGCACACCTCCCAAAATGTTTTTTATCTCAAGTTTTTCGCTTTGAGCTCTAGCACCTCTACAAATCCCTACTTCCCTCTGCGAAGGGCCTTTCTTTACTTTATGCAATTTTTATTTTGAGTCTCCATCTTCTCTTATAAAGCACCAACTAAGGGGCAGTATGATCGTACTTGAGCATTGGGTGTAGCTAATATGCGAGTGTGTTTCATGAATGGATCAATGATTGAGCATAATGGGCTAGGGATAACTTATTTTAGCGCTGATATTTTGAAAGACATGGTTGCTTGTTGATATGCTTGAGTATTTAAGTTATCATGTCAAAACTAGACTATTGCTTTGAATCATATAAAAGTCCAAATGTCCATGCTATAAAGAAAAGAATATGTGATGACATGTTAGGCAGCATTCCACATCAAAAATTCTATTTTTATCATTTACCTACTCGAGGACGAGCAGGAATTAAGCTTGGGGATGCTGATACGTCTCCAACATATCTATAATTTTTTATTGTTCCATGCTATTATATTATCATTCTTGGATGTTTTACAGTCATTTTATATCATTTTTTGGTACTAACCTATTGACATAGTGCCAAGTGCCAGTTGCTATTTTTTGCATGTTTTTTACATCGCAGGAAATCAATACCAAACGAAGTCCAAACGCAGCGAAACTTTTTGTGGATTTTTTTGGACCAGAAGACATCCAATGGGCCGAAGAAGCGCCTGGGGGGGGGGGGGGGTGCTCCGAGGGGAGCACAACCCACCAGGGCGCGCCTGGAGGCCCAGGCGCACCCTGGTGGGTTGTGCCCACCTCGGGTGCCCCCCGAACCGCCTCTTTACTCTATAAATACCCCAATATTCCAGAAACCATAGGGAGTCGACGAAAATCAATTCCAGCCACCGCAGAGTCTAGAAATCACAGATCCAATCTAGATACCATCACGGAGGGGTTCACCACTTCCATTGGTGCCTCTCCGATGATGTGTGAGTAGTTCTTCGTAGACCTACAGGTCCGTAGTTAGTAGCTAGATGGCTTTCTCTCTCTCGTTTGATTCTCAATACAATGATCTCTTGGAGATCCATATGATGTAACTCTTTTTGAGGTGTGTTTGTTGGGATTTGATGAACTTTGAGTTTATGATCAGATCTATCTTTTTATCCATGAAAGTTATTTGAGTCTTCTTTGATCTCTTATATGCATGATTGCTTATAGCCTCGTATTTCTTCTTCGATATTTGGGTTTTGTTTGGCCAACTTGATCTATTTATCTTGCAATGGGAAGAGGTGCTTTGTAGTGGGTTCGATCTTACGGTGCTTGATCCCAGTGACAGAAGGGGAACCGACACGTATGTATCGTTGCTACTAAGGATAAAACGATGGGGGTCTATTTCTACATAAATTGATCTTGTCTACATCATGTCATCGTTCTTATTGCATTACTCCATTTCTCCATGAACTTAATGTAGGGGAACGCAGCAGAAAACAAATTTTTTTTGACCTACGCACCAGCCCAGGACCACTATGGAGACTGCATACAAGGTTTGATCATTTTCGTTACCGACTCGTAGCGCAACGGAAGTAGAGTCGATGACGATCGGTGGTGCAGATCCCCACAGCTAGGATTTACAACCTCCCAACCGCGAGGATGTACTCCCTCATCTGCCCCTCGGACAGCCCTCCGGGAGGCGGTCGAACAGTCCCCCGGACGGTGTCGCGGACAGCCCTTCGGGAGGACCCACAGAACTCGGACCGTCACTTGGACGGCCCTTCGGGAGGCACTCTCGAACAGCCCCTCGGGCACTAAGATCGAAACTACGACCTCTCTACAGAGTTGCACACATACGGTGTCATCTATCCGGCAGGGCTTCGCCGTCCAGAACTAGTTCCCACCGGAACCCAGACAGCCTTTCGGCTCTACGAAACTATTTCGCGGGGAGGGAGAGAGAAGGCAGATCATTGCATGGCATGTGTATGTGAGAATGGATGAGGTTTGGGCAGCCCCCTCACCTCCTATTTATAGGAAAACCCAAGGGGTAGTGTGCCTCCCAAATTACCAAAAACTCCCATGCAAAAGTCTTCACATGAGGGTAATATGGACAAAATGGGATGCCATGTGGAGCTCCAAGGAGCTCCACATCCCTTGGCTGGCCACCCCCTTGGGGGTCCCCCATGAGGTGCTCTCATGGCCCCCCAATTCCTTCTAGAAGCCTTTAGCAAAAGCCCTAAAAGGTGGCTTTCCAAAAAATATCCCAAAAAACACTTTCACTATTCATGACGACATTTTTCAGCGTCCGTTCGAACTGAAAATATTTATGTGGGCTTAGAACATTTCCAGTACCCACCAAAATAATTTTCAACGCATTCCAGAACAATTCCGGATTAGTGATTTTCATCTGCGAAAAGCATCTGAAGTGGTTCCGGCAGCTCCGGAACATTTCCGGTTTTCATCTCGGAAAATTCCCAGAAGTTTCCAGAATGATTCTGGCACCCTCCAAGAATTATCAGGCATGTGCCGAAACCAATTTGACTTTATGGTATCCTCTGAAACAACTTTTCAGTTTCACCGAAACTCATCCGGTGACCTCTTTGCGAAACTTTTCCGCTGTCCGAAACTTTTTTGGTGATTTTCTGTCAGACTCCCTGTCTAGTATTCAGTAGATAGATGACCCTTAAGCGTGTGACCCTATAGGTTCGGCGAAGTATAGACATGACACGGAACCCCTTCCGATCAATGATCAACATCGGAGCCGTGGACACCCATATTGACCCCTATACCCACACGAATGAATATTCGAGTGAACCTCCAGTTGCCGTGTGCTATTCCTGTTGCTTCGCGATATGTTACAAATACCCGAGGTGAGACATGTTGGCATTCCCGTGGATCAACAACTTGTCCACTATGCTAGTTACCTCGTTACAGGTATTGTTCTCTTTTCTCGTTACCATGTTCCGGCATCCCCGTGATCAAATCACAAAGTGTCTGGCCAGACGATGATGGATGGATACCGTAACACCGAGAGGGCCCATAGATATCTCTCCATCGTCGGAGGAGCAAATCCCAATCTCAAGCTATCAAGTTACTTGACATACTTTTCCATGAACCCGTAAGCCGCCGTATTAGCCACCCATTTACGGATGACGTTTAACAAACCCCAAAGTTCATGAAGCAAGCATGAAGAAACTCGATACTCTCATGGTCTAAGGAATCATGCAAACGTTAACCATCTGTGTTATTAACCATTAACTTGTGACGAATGTAACTCATAGCATAACATCAATCGAGTCGATTCAACACAAGTGTTCTCCTAACACTGTGCCCTCAAAATTGCTGGCATAGACATGCCCATGATAAGGAAAACAGAACCATCATGCAATACTTGAGCTAGTCTTAGAGGCCAGACTAGGAATACATTTTACCGTTTATTATTCCACACGTGCATATGAGTCTTCCTCCGAGCCTCGTTTTATTTGCAGACTCGAGAACCATAGTAGTTATAGCATGGAACATAAACCTAATTATGAATAGGGAGATAATCAATAACATTTATTATTGCCTCTAGGGCATATCTCCTACAGACTCCCACTTGAACTAGAGTCAATAATCTAGTTAATGCTAATGCACTTTACACCTGTGGCACACCGGTGTAAATATGCTTCACTTGTGGTATAGCCTGAATGTCCAACGGATCTGACGACTTCAGCTCCGTGTGTAGCTTTGCATATCCTCGCGTTTTCACGCTTTCACAAAATTCATATTTTGTGTGGACTTGGCTTGGTTTGTATGTGAATCACAGGTCAAACCTGGATTCCTCAGATTGAGTTATGGAGCAACTACTTGCAGTAGTGTCCCATTGACAAAAGCCATCTTGGAACCATACTAAGTTCATGAATGAACTATATGATTCAACATCTTCTTTGGCGCTTTAAAAGCGGCAACATACTTTGCCTCTGTTATAGAATTCAGCCACAGTAACTTGTTTGGAACAATTTCCAACAACCGTGCCACCATATTGTGTATTGCATAAAACCCTTAACTTTAATCGAAAATCGCTTGGAGCATGGATGAAGACTGTATCGATGTAACCTTTTACAACGAACTCTTCATGATCTCCACTTGCGAGAAAACATGTCATCAGTGCTACTATAGTACTCAATGACCCTTTTTCACTGTTATCCCATGATCAGTACTTTTGATCACTTTGGTATCTATACTCGCAACAACTTTGGAGTATTGGACATATCTGGTTGTTTTACATACGATGGAATACATGATTAATCCAAACACAAGAGTGTCTGGAATCTCCATCATGTATTTTGCTCATCAGTGTTTTGGGACACCGAGTCTTGCAAAAACTCTTTCCACGTGACTTCGGCAAGAATCACTCCTTGACGTTTTTAATGCTAAAAGGTTTTAGCATTTTGTCAATATGTATCTTTGCTCAGCCCCATTAGGTAAATCTATCTCCATAGATCATCATGCCTAATATAAAGGCTATTTAGCCCAAGCACTTCATGGAAAAAACTATTTTCAAATGAAGTCCTAATTCATGTCAAGAAATTTATTTCCAATAAATAATGTGTCAAGCACACAACGTTTTTAGAAATTTTATTATGCTCCCACTTACTTTCTTGAATCACAAGCATCTTCGTTACCCATTGACGAAGTCAAAACTCTTTTGACCATTTTATCAAAACACGAAGATTCCAACTCCATTTTGCTCTCTTCTGTCCATCGCTGGAACTCTGAAGTTTGCACCCTTACTAGCATCCTCTGGAATGACAAAATACCTTGGAATGTAACACATGCAAGTCCTTGGTTTCATTTCCATCAGATGGAAATCCTATTGTCATCCATATTTCATATCTCATGATTTGAAATATGTATTAATTGCTAGTTCAACCCGAACCGACTTTAAGCATCGCTACGGTGAAACAACCTCATCGTAGTCAACTCCTTGAACTTGTATATTGCAACAAGTCGAGATTTATGGATAAAACATTTTTATCCGTATCAGTTTTTAGTTCCATAAAATTTGTTAGACTCTAAGTCTTCTGAAAGGTGTATCAAGGTTTTAATCTTGAATCACTTATATGGGAACTATCTCGGATTGTATTGGCATTTAGCCAATTCCGGAGTCAGGGCCCATCAACGCTTCCTTGTGTATCGTAGGTATACTGTTGTCCAACAACAATATCTCATCTGCGCACCTGAGAGGTTTGCACGAGCCTTGCCTACGTGGTTCAGCTGCAAGTTCGACCGAAGTCCATACATTTTATTATAGAGACTTCCGTATCAGTCGCAGTAGGAAACTCTGGAATTTCTTCCAAGGTCTCTTTCCTTTGATCTGATGATGAAGATACTGTTTATCTCGTCGAGTTGCACTATTCTCCCACTCACCTTTTTGAAAGAACCATTTTCTTCAAAAAGCATACCGTCCTTTGTGGCAAACCTATTTGCCTCGGTATAGTGAGGGAGGAATACCCAACATTTTGGGATAACCTACAAAGTAGCACTTGTCTGATTTGGAATAGGTTTATAACCTTTTACACAAGCCCCATATTCCAAATGTTAAGAAAAGATATAAGATGGTTGGGCGTACCATACCATGGCGTCATTTCAACAGACCTGATGGAGCTCTTTTTAGTGTAAAAGCCGCAGTCTCTAAAGCATCACTCTTTAAAAGGGATAATTGCAAATTTATTTATGTCATCTTTGATCTTACCATGTCATAAATGGTTCGATTACATCTTCACGGACTTTCCACTTGCAGTGGTGTTCCGGGAGGTGCAAGTTATGAAACCCCTTTCACAACTCATCAGACATTCGCTAAACTTGTAACTCAAATATTCCTTTCTGCAATCGAATTGTAGAAACATAATTTTCTTGTTACAATAACTTCTACTTCATATTTGAAAACCTTTTGAATGAATTCAAAAGATCCAGACTTGCGTCTCATCAAGTAAATATCCACATATCTACTTGAGTCATTTCTGAAGATAGATAAATCCACTACTTGCAACAACATTTATTGAACTACATACATCAAAATGTATGATCACCAATAAGTTCTTTGCTCATTCCTTATGGCCTGTGAACGGTATTTCAGTCACTTCCCTTTTCAGAGGAAAGTTGCAAGTGTCAGATGATTCAAAATCAAATGACTTCAAAATCCATCATAATGGAATTTTCCATGCGGGTTTCTCCAATGTGACCAAATGCAGTGCCACACTTGTGTGGTATTCTTTTAGTCTTATGACATTTAGCGTCAGTGTTATGGATGTATCATATTACCATCAATATTCATAACATACGTCCCATCGATGATGGAAGTATGGCCCTTCATGTTATTCATAATACTGAACAACAATTGTTCTTTTATGAACAACCTTTTTGCAACAACATTGTGCAAGGGGCTATAGTGTAAAACTCTAAAATGAATTATGAATGTAAATCCAGAGGTAATATATTATTATCAATACTCATAACATACATCTCATTCATAATGAAAGTATGGCCCTTATGTTATTCATAATACTGAACATCAAAAGTTCTCTTATGAACAACCTTCTTGCAAGATACCTTATGCAAAGGGCTAGAGTGTGAAACTCTAAAATGAATTATGAAAGTAAATACATAGGTAATACACCGATGGAAGGTATAGTAACATTTACTATGTTCCATGTGTGTATCTCAACCTCATTCCTGGCTAGTCTTTCAGGCCATAGTAGTTCTTACACCGAGTTGCAACAGAATGCAATCGAGCGGGTATCTTTGTGATTGTCTCACAATACCCAAGAATTAGTGATTAACATGTTTAATCATAATTCCCAAGAACTATATCTTTGACCAGCCTTTTATACATCAAAAACTTGTATGCCATTCATACATGAGCTGGATATTCCAGTCTTCTTTTTATTGCCTTTATACTTCTAACAGTTTAACTTTCAGTATTTCTCCTACTCTCAGAAGAAGCACCCAACTTAAGAGTGGCATTAGCCCTGGACTTCCTAGGCGTGAAAGTTTCACTAACACCCTTCGGACAGTTCCTTTCTCTTTAAGTTTGTTGTTTTATTCACCTTTCATCATATGACAGGCGTTCTTCTGGATCCCTCTCTTATCAGTCTAATGCATAGTAAACTCCTTTACTAATAGTTTGCAAACAAACATTTGCTTTGGATATCTCATATCTTTTAGCCTTTGTCTGTCTCTGAAAATGATTTTCAGATTCCATGAATATCACGTAACTATCCAAACTTTCGAAGTTCGGGTCTCATGGAAGCAAACATATTGCACTTGACTGAAACGGAATTCTAGGTTTTGGATCAAAGGACGAGAGTCACATGATCCATAGCATAAGTGAGAGAATACCGAAAGTATGCGATAGGACAAAGTCCTTCTCGGCACTCTTGAGGACAATCCTCACATTACGTTACCAACCGTAAAGTTTTAACCAGATATTAAACAGCTATTCAATTTTAACAGGGAAGGTGGAAACGCGAGCCATTATTCTACAACTATTATGCAAACCACACTTAGACAGAGTTCATAATTAATTTCACTAAGAATTAAACAAGTTAATTCTACAGCGCGCTCCCACTCAAATCAATATCTCTCATAATTGACTTTGAGTGATTCAAGATCCATATTACAATTCAACGCCAAGGATGCATCCATCTCAAGTGACAAGAATTGCAATCGGTAGGCCAACTAGCCAATCACATCTCTATGTGACTCTTGTTCATCTTTCGATGCGTGTGTTCCGAGCACATGAATTTCATGCCTGAACGTCAAGACAACCAAGTGATCATGCTGCGAGGTCTCAACTCACCCGCCTCACACCCATACAATCGTTCGTACCCATGCATCCATGTGATACCCCGAAAGGAAAGGTGCCGTGACGGTGCTACACTTGGGAGAACACTAACTACTTGATAATTTTGTGAGAGATCACCCTAATAAAAGCGACTACCGCGCAATCAAGAAGGGTGCATCATAAGGGATAAACATCTCAGGCAATTCATAATAGCATGATATGGTATAGCCCTTTCTGACAGAGAAGTCTTTCATTTCTTCGTCTTCGGCATTCGTTTTGGTGTTCACCTTCGCGAAGATTGCCACCACCTTGTCGATGCACCAGATAATATTGCTATCTCTATAGCTAATAAAATAATGCATTACACAAGGTCGACACATAGGTCATTTAAAGTGCAATCATATGGCTCCAGCCATCATGCCAAATCATGACACGCAGGTCATGTTAATCAATTTACATCATATAGACATCTCATACATAATCAAATTATTATGAG
The DNA here is from genome assembly GCA_011799875.1 of Thinopyrum elongatum. Lineage (NCBI taxonomy): Eukaryota > Viridiplantae > Streptophyta > Magnoliopsida > Poales > Poaceae > Thinopyrum > Thinopyrum elongatum. The sequence goes on along the minus strand of CM022298.1, from coordinate 732,524,108 downwards.
CACTGCTATACCACATCATATGCACATGCAAACCCTCCTGCAAAACCAAGTTAGACGTCTCTAAACGGTTCATGCAAAAACTTGTTTTACGTGGCTTCTAAGGTTTCGAACCAAACCGAAGCTACCAACGTCCATCATCAAGTATGATAATCCAAGTCGCTAGATTAACAATGCGGGGTGTATGAAGCACGAGATTATAAAATCTCAAACCCCATACTAAACTTCGTCATACGCATGACCCCCTTGCAGATCATATCTGCATTGCCCTTTCGTCTGCAAAATTTCATCTTTCTTTTTAACTACGGTGGAATTCAATGAACTGTTAGCACTTCGTTGATCAATCAGGATCGCGAATTGCCAGAACATTGAAACTCCACCATGTTGTTATCAAGATCAGAAATATGCAAATTCCAGGGAAGCAACAAGAACATCGGGTAACAGATTTCATCTGCTACCCGCACAAATAATTTTCAGTAATAGAACTCATCTACTACCTAATTATATTGTGCAACACCCATACATCTCCATGTATTCTAGATCGCAACCTGCATCTACGCATAGCACGGCTCATGATGCCACTGTAGGGGAACGCAGCAGAAAACAAAATTTTTCCGACCTACGCATCAGCCCAGGACCACTATGGAGACTGCATACAAGGTTTGATAATTTTCGTTACCGACTCGTAGCGCAGCGGAAGTAGAGTCGATGACGATCGGCGGTGCAGATCCCTGCAGCTAGGATTTACAACCTCCCAACCACGAGGATGTACTCCCTCATCTGCCCCTCGGACAGCCCTCCGGGAGGCGGTCGAACAGTCCCCCGGACGGTGTCGCGGACAGCCCTTCGGGAGGACCCACAGAACTCGGACCGTCACTTGGACAGCCCTTCGGGAGGCACTCTCGAACAGCCCCTCGGGCACTAAGATCGAAACTACGACCTCTCTACAGAGTTGCACACATACGGTGTCATCTATCCGGCAGGGCTTCGCCATCCAGAACTAGTTCCCACCGGAACCCAGACAGCCTTTCGGCTCTACGAAACTATTTCGCGGGGAGGGAGAGAGAAGGCAGATCATTGCATGGCATGTGTATGTGAGAATGGATGAGGTTTGGGCAGCCCCCTCACCTCCTATTTATAGGAAAACCCAAGGGGTAGTGTGCCTCCCAAATTACCAAAAACTCCCATGCAAAAGTCTTCACATGAGGGTAATATGGACAAAATGGGATGCCATGTGGAGCTCCAAGGAGCTCCACATCCCTTGGCCGGCCACCCCCTTGGGGGTCCCCCATGAGGTGCTCTCATGGCCCCCCAAGTCCTTCTAGAAGCCTTTAGCAAAAGCCCTAAAAGGTGGCTTTCCAAAAAATATCCCAAAAAGCACTTTCACTATTCATGACGACATTTTTCAGCGTCCGTTCGAACTGAAAATATTTATGTGGGCTTAGAACATTTCCAGTACCCACCAAAATAATTTTCAACGCGTTCCAGAACAAATCTGGATTAGTGATTTTCATCTGCGAAAAGCATCTGAAGTGGTTCCGGCAGCTCCGGAACATTTCCGGTTTTCATCTCGGAAAATTCCCAGAAGTTTTCAGAATGATTCTGGCACCCTCCAAGAATTATCAGGCATGTGCCAAAACCAATTTGACTTTATGGTATCCTTTGAAACAACTTTTCAGTTTCACCGGAACTCATCCGGTGACCTCTTTGCGGAACTTTTCCGCTGTCCGAAACTTTTTCGGTGATTTTCTCTCAGACTCCCTGTCTAGTATTCAGCAGATAGATGACCCTTAAGTGTGTGACCCTATAGGTTCGGTGAAGTATAGACATGACACGGAACCCCTTCCGATCAATGATCAACATCGGAGCCGTGGACACCCATATTGACCCCTATACCCACACGAATGAATATTCGAGTGAACCTCCAGTTGCCGTGTGCTATTCCTGTTGCTTCGCGATATGTTACAAATACCTGAGGTGAGACATGTTGGCATTCCCGTGGATCAACAACTTGTCCACTATGCTAGTTACCTCGTTACCGGTATTGTTCTCTTTTCTCGTTACCGTGTTCCGGCATCCCCGTGATCAAATCACAAAGTGTCTGGCCAGACGATGATGGATGGATACCGTAACACCGAGAGGGCCCACAGATATCTCTCCATCGTCGGAGGAGCAAATCCCAATCTCGAGCTATCAAGTTACTTGACATACTTTTCCATGAACCCGTAAGCCGCCGTAATAGCCACCCATTTACGGATGACGTTTAACAAACCCCAAAGTTCATGAAGCAAGCATGAAGAAACTTGATACTCTCATGGTCTAAGGAATCATGCAAACGTTAACCATCTGTGTTATTAACCATTAACTTGTGACGAATGTAACTCATAGCATAACATCAATCGGGTCGATTCAACACAAGTGTTCTCCTAACACTGTGCCCTCAAAATTGCTGGCATAGACATGCCCATGATCAGGAAAACAGAACCATCATGCAATACTTGAGCTAGTCTTAGAGGCCAGACTAGGAATACATTTTACCATTTATTATTCCACACGTGCATATGAGTCTTCCTCCGAGCCTCGTTTTATTTGCAGACTCGAGAACCATAGCAGTTATAGCATGAAACATAAACCTAATTATGAACAGGGAGATAATCAATAACATTTATTATTGCCTCTAGGGCATATCTCCTACACTTAATACACTAGATGCATGCCGGATAGCGGTCGATGTGTGGAGTAATAGTAGTAGATGCAGGCAGGAGTCGGTCTACTAATCTTGGACGTGATGCCTATATAATGATCATTGCCGGATATCGTCATGATTATTTGAAGTTCTATCAATTGCCCAACAGTAATTTGTTTACCCACGGTTTGCTATTTTTCTCGAGAGAAGCCACTAGTGAAACCTACGGCCCCGGGTCTCTTCATTAATATATTTGCTTTCAAGATCTGTTTTGCTATTCGCTCTTTTCTTTATTTGCAACTTTTATTTTCAGATCTATATTTCCAAAAACCCAAAAATACCTTGCTGCACTTTATTTTATTCGAGATCTATTTAGCCAATCTATCATATTTTCATCATGTCCGTTTGCCAATTTCTGGCGCCGTTACCCGAAAGGGATTGACAACCCCTTTAATACGTCGGGTTGCGAGTATTTGTTATTTGTGTGCAGGGGCTGTTTACATTGTGTTGCTTGGTTCTCCTACTGGTTCGATAACCTTGGTTTCATCACTGAGGAAAATACCTACCGCTGCTGTGCTGCATCATCCCTTCCTCTTCGGGGAAATACCGACGTAGTTCAAGCAGGCATCAACCCACTACCTATTGATGATAGCTTTCCTGATGAATAGTTAGCTGTTATAAATGCTTCTCGTAGTAGTCCATGGTATGCAGACTATGCTAATTATATTGTTGCTAAATTTATACCACCTAGTTTCACATACCAACAAAAGAAAAAGTTTTTCTATGATTTAAGACATTACTTTTGGGATGACCCACACCTTTATAAGGAAGGAGTAGATGGTGTTATTAGACGTTGTGTACCTGAGCATGAACAGGAACATATCCTACTCAAGTGTCACTTCGAGGCCTACGGAGGACACCATGCTGGAGATAGAACTGCACATAAGGTATTACAATCTAGTTTTTATTGGCCTACTCTTTTCAAGGATGCTCGTAAGTTTGTCTTGTCTTGTGATGAATGTCAAAGAACTGGTAATATTAGTAGACGTCAGGAAATGCCTATGAATTATTCACTTGTTATTGAATCATTTGATGTTTGGGGATTTGATTATATGGGACCTTTTCCTTCCTCCAATGGGTATACACATATTTTAGTTGCTGTTGATTATGTTACTAAGTGGGTAGAACATATTCCAACTAGTAGTGCTTATCATAACACCTCCATTAAAATGCTTAAAGAAGTTATTTTCCCAAGGTTTGGAGTCCCTAGATATTTAATGACTGGTGATGGTTCACACTTTATTCATGGTGCCTTCCGTAAATTGCTTGCTAAGTATGATGTTAACCATAGAATTGCATCTCCTTATCATCCTCAGTCTAGTGGTCAAGTAGAATTAAGTAATAGAGAAATAAAATTGATCTTGCAAAAGACTGTTAATAGATCTAGAAATAATTGGTCTAAGAAACTTGAAGATGCATTATGGGCTTATAGAACTGCTTATAAGAATCCTATGGGTATGTCTCCATATAAAATGGTTTATGGAAAAGCATGTCACTTACCTATTGAACTAGATCATAAAGCTTATTGGGCAATAAAAGAGCTCAACTATGATTTCAAACATGCCGGTGAGAAGAGGTTATTTGACATTAGCTCACTTGATGAATGGAGAACCCAAGCCTATGAGAATGCCAAATTGTTTAAAGAAAAGGTTAAAAGATGGCATGACAAAAAGATACAAAAGTGCGAATTTAATGTAGGTGACCATGTCTTGCTATACAATTCTCGTTTAAGATTTTTTGCAGGAGAACTTCTCTTTAAATGGGAAGGACCTTACATTATCGAAGAAGTTTATCGTTCTGGTGCCATCAAGATAAACAACACCGAGGGCAATAACCCGAAGGTGGTAAACGGGCAAAGAATCAAACATTATATCTCAGGTACTCCCATAAATGTTGAAACCAATATTATTAATACCATAACACCGGAGGAGTACATAAGGGATACCCACCAGAACGCTCCAAACCCCTGAAAAGGAATAAGTATGTGATACGGTAAGTAAAACAACTCCAAAACTTTCCCAAAAGCAATTTTACACCATTTTGGAATATTTAAAAAATTAGGAAAATAAAAAGTAGTCCGAAAAGTGCATGAGGAGGCGACAAGCCGTGGGGGCACGCCTCCCAGGCTTCTGGCCACCTCATGTGCCCTCCGGACTCCATTTTCTCCTAGAATACTTCTTTTGCACGATAAAAATTCATTATATAATCACCGAAGGTTTGACCACCATACCACGGCAATATCCTCTATTCTTGTTTCGAGCTGTTTTCCTGACAGATCTAGATCGCCATGACGTCTCCAAGCGCCCCCAAGGACAAATTCTTCGAGAAGGTCATCAACCCTTACCTTACGGAGGTGCTGCAACACTCTCAAACCATCGAAATGCTCGAGGGGGTGCTTCACATCCATGATGTTCAAGGGACAAGGAGGACCGGAAGCGTGGAGTCCAAGCTCGAAGCGGTGGAGCAAGAAGTGTTCAAGTGCAAAGGGATGGTGGAATGCGGACTCAACGCCAATCACTCCATGATCACGGATTTTACTCGTGACCACAAACTGGACACTAGTGAGATTGGAAAGGCCATCTTCAAGCTTCATGAGAAAATCGAGCATCTCCAAGCCCAGATCTATGACCTACAAAACCAGAACTATGAGTAAGAATATAGATTTAAGAGGATGAGTTTGGCTGCAGATTTGAGGATTTCGGAGACTCGTTCATCTTTCTATGATGGTGAGCCTATGCCCTGGAAGATGGAGGACAAGCCCGCAACATCATCAACTCCAACATCACCACCTCCAAAGAAAGAAACTTGAGTACATGGGTATGGGCACTCCCCTTGGCTTGTGCCAAGCTTGGGGGAGGTGCCCCGGTATCGTATCACCATCACATCTTTACCTTTATCGTTTTCTTTAGTTTGATCCTTTTGGTTATATCTTGGTTTAGTAGAATAAAGTTTTTTTGTTTTTAGTATGATCTAGTCTTTGAGTTTTGCTTTGTGATCCATCTATGTAATCGAGTCCGAGATTTATATAATAAAGAGTAGTTTTGAGTGAGGGCTTTGCTTTCCTGCCTTGATCTTGGAAAAAGAAGAGAGTAAAAGAAATAAAAAGATTATATAATAATCTTATGGGAAGTGATGACTTCACATATAAGAAGTATGTCGCATAAAATTTGTTGGAAGTTGACAAACATAGTTTTGGTCATTGTTGCAATTAATAGGAAATAATAAAGAAAGAGAGGTCTCACATATAAATACACTATCTTGGTCATCTTTTGTGATTTTGAGCACTCATTAAAATATTATATGCTAAAAGGTTGATGTTGGACAAGGAAGACAACATAATGGGTTATGTTTCCTTATATCCGAATAGAAGTTATATTGTCATGGATCCTCCAACATGTTGAGCTTGCTTCTCATCCTATGTGATACGTCTCCAACGTATCTATAATTTTTGCTTATTCCATGTTGTTATATTATCATTCTTGGATGTTTTACAATCATTTTATAGCAACTTTATATCATTTTTTGGGACTAACCTATTGACATAGTGCCCAGTGCCAGTTGATGTTTTTTGCTTGTTTTTTACTTCGCAGAAAATCAATACCAAACGGAGTCCAAACGCAGCGAAACTTTTTGGAGAATTTTTCTGGACCAGAAGACACCTGTTGGGCCAAAGAAGTACCAAAGGGGGGCTCCGAGGGGAGCACAACCCACCTGGGCGCGCCTCGGGGCCCAGGCGCGCTCAGGTGGGTTGTGCCCACCTCGGTGGCCTCCCGCACCGCCTCTTCGCCCTACAAATACCCAAATATTCCAAAAACCCTAGGGAAGTCGACGAAACACAATTCCAGCCGCCGCAAGTTCCAGAACCGCGAGATCCAATCTAGACACCATCACGGAGGGGTTCATCATCCTCATTGGTGCCTCTCCGATGATGCGTGAGTAGTTCATTGTAGACCTATGGTTCCGTAGGCAGTAGCTAGATGGCTTCTTCTCTCTTTTTGATTCTCAATACAATGGTCTCTTGGAGATCTATTTGATGTAACTCTTTTTGCGGTGTGTTTGTTGGGATCCGATGAACTTTGAGTTTATGATCAGATCTATATCCATGAAAGTTATTTGAGTTCTTTGATCTCTTTTATGCATGATTACTTATAGCCTCGTATTTCTTCTTCGAACCTTTGGTTTAGTTAGGCCGACTAGATCAATTTTTCTTGCCATGTGAAGAGGTGCTTTGTGATGGGTTCGATCGTGCGGTGTTCTTTCCCAGTGACAGAAGGGGCAGCAAGACACGCATGTATCGTTGCTATTAAGGATAACAAGATGGGGGCTGTTCCTACATGAATAGATCTCGTCTACATCCTATCATCGTTCTTATTGCATTACTCCGTTTCTCCATGAACTTAATACACTAGATGCATGCTGGATAGCGGTCGATATGTGGAGTAATAGTAGTAGATGCAGGCAGGAGTCGGTCTACTAATCTTGGACATGATGCCTATATAATGATCATTGCCTGGATATTGTCATAATTATTTGAGGTACTATCAATTGCCCAACTGTAATTTGTTTACCCACCGTGTGCTATTTCTAAAGAGAAACCCCTAGTTAAACCTAAGGCCCCCGGGGCTATTCTTCATCATATTTGCTTTGAGATCTATTTTTATTCTCTTTTATTTTCAGATCTATTATTCCAAAAACCCAAAAAATACCTCGCTGCACTTTTTATTTGCATATTTTATTTCGCGTTTTATCGAGATCTATCTATCCAATCTATACAATTTTTATCCCATCAACTCGACAATTTCTGGCACCGTTACCCGTAGAGGGATTGACAACCCCTCCTAATCGTCGGGTTGCAAGTATTTGTTATTTGTGTGCAGGTACCGTTTACATAGTGTTGATTGGTTCTCCTACTGGATTGATACCTTGGTTTCATAACTGAGGGAAATACCTACCATAGCTGTGCTACATCATCCCTTCCTCTTTGGGGAAATACCGATGTAGTTCAAGCGACATCACTATGCTAGCCAAATCTTCTGCACCAAGTAGAGATAGTACTTGTGCATCCAAAATCCCTTAACCCAGTTTTGCCATGAGAGTCCACCATACCTACCTATGGATTGAGTAAGTTCCTTCAAGTATGTTGTCATCGGTGCAAGCAATAAATAATTGCTCTCTAAATATGTATGATTTTTTAGTGTGAGGAAAATAATCTTTATACGAACTTGTGATATGGAAGAAATCAAGGCGACAGACTACATAATAAAGTTCTTTATCACAAGCGGCAATATAAAGTGATGTTCTTTTGCAATAAGATTTTGTGCATCCAACCATAAAAGCGCATGACAACGTCTACTTCCCTCTGCGAAGGGCCTATCTTTTACTTTTACCTTCTACCTTTATACAAGAGTCATGGTGATCTTCACCTCTCCTTTTTATACTTCTTCTTTTTTGGCAAGCAGTATATGTTGGGGAAGATCCAGATATATATATATCCACTCGGATGTAGGTGTTCATAAACTATTATTGTTGATGTTACCCTTGAGGTAAATGGTTGGGAGGCGAAACTATAAGCCCCTATCTTCCTGTATGTTCGATTGAAAGTTTGATCTCATAAGTATCGAGTGAGTATTAGCAATTATGAAAGATTAAATGATGGTTGAGTATGTGAACTTGCTAAATGAAATCTCTTACATTGCATCTTTCCGATGTTATGATAAATTGTAATTGTTTCAATGACCAAGATCAAAGTTTGTTGGTTTTCAATAAAGTTTTTTGATTCATACTTTACCTTGTGAACGAATTGTTACTTTAGCATAAGAACTTATATGACAATATATGTTGCTGTTCTAAAGATGATCATGATGCCCTCATGTCGGTATTTTATTTTATCGACACCTCTATCTCTAAACATGTGGTCATGATTATCGATTTTGGCTTTCGCTTGAGGACAAGTGAGGTCTAAGCTTGGGGGAGTTGATACGTCCATTTTGCATCATGCTTTTATGTTAATATTTATTGCATTATGGGCTATTATTATACATTATGGTACAATACTTATGCCTTTTCTCTCTTATTTTACATGATTTACATGAAGAGGGAGAATACCGGCAGCCGGAATTCTGGACCTGAAAGGAGCAAATCTGAGATACCAATTCTGCACAACTCCAAAAGTCCTGAAAATTTACAGAGAATTATGTTGGAATATATAAAAATTATTGGGTGAAGAAACTACCAGAGGGGACCCACCAGGTGGCCACAAGCCTGGGGGGCGCGCCCCCAGGGCTTATGGCCCCCCCTGGCAGGTCTTCGGTGCCCATCTTCTGCTATATGAAAGGTTTTGACCTGGAAAAAATCAGAGAGAAGCTTTCGGGATGAAGCGCCGCCGTCTCAAGGCGGAACCTGGGTAGAAGCAATCTAGGGCTCCAGCGGAGCTATTCTGCCGGGGAAACTTCCCTCCGGGAGGGAGAAATCAAAGCCATCGTCATCACCAACGATACTCTCATCGAGGGAGGGTCAATCTCCATCAACATCTTCACCAGCACCATCTCCTCTCAAACCCTAGTTCACCTCTTCTATTCAATCTTTGTCCCGAAACCTCGGATTGGTACCTATGGGTTGCTAGTAGTGTTGATTACTCCTTGTAGTTGATGCTAGTTGGTTTATTTGGTGGAAGATCATATGTTCAGATCCTTAATGATAATTAATACCCCTCTGATCTTGAACATGAGCATGCTTTGTGAGTAGTTACGTTTGTTCCTGAGGACATGGGAGAAGTCTTGTTATAAGTAATCTTGTGAATTTGGTATTCGTTCGATATTTTGATGAGATGTATGTTGTCTTTCCTCTAGTCTTGTTATGTGAACGTCAACTACATGACACTTCACCATGATTTGGGCCTAGGGGAAGGCATTGGGAAGTAATAAGTAGATGATGGGTTGCTAGAGTGACAGAAGCTTAAACCCTAGTTTATGCATTGCTTCGTAAGGGGCTGATTTGGATCCACATGTTTCATGCTATGGTTAGATTTATCTTAATTCTTCTTTCATAGTTGTGGATGCTTGCGAGAGGGGTTAATCACAAGTGGGAGGTTTGTCCAAGTAAGGACAGCACCCAAGCACCGGTCCACCCACATATCAAATTATCAAAGTAATGAACGCGAATCATATGAGCATGATGAAAACTAACTTGACAATAGTTCCCATGTGTCCTCGGGAGCGCTTTGCTTTATATAAGAGTTCATCCAGGCTTATCCTTTGCTACAAAAAGGATTGGGCCACCTTGCTGCACCTTTGTTACACTTGTTACTTGTTACCCGTTATGAATTATCTTATCACAAAACTATCTGTTATCGATAATTTCAGTGCTTGCAGAAAATACCTTGATGAAAACCGCTTGTCATTTCCTTCTGCTCCTTGCTGGGTTCGACACTCTTACTTATCGAAAGGACTATGATAGATACCCTATACTTGTGGGTCATCAGATGCCGGCACTAAGCTGTACATCATGGAACAATTCTATGACTATAGGATGACTGAAGAGCACTCTGTGGTTGAGCAAGCTCACGAGATACAATCATTTGCTAGAGAACTTGAGCACTTCAATTGTATGTTACTGGACAAGTTTGTTGCTGGAGGCATCATCACTAAGCTTCCTCCTTCGTGGAGGAACTTTTCTACTGTACTGAAGCATAAGAGGCAGGAGTTTTCCGTTCCGGATCTCATTGGTACTCTTGATGTGGAAGAAAAGGCAAGAGCAAAAGACACACATGCTCGAGGTATTGAGGGAGGATCTAGTGCCAATCTGGTACAGAAGAAAAACTTCTAGTCCCACAAGTTCAAGAACAAGGGCAAGTTTGATGGTAAAGCAAAGTTTGATGGGAAGAACAAGGCTGCACAGCACACCAACTTCAAGAAGAAGAATGACAAGAAGAAAGGTGTTTGTCATGTGTGCGGAGATCCTGATCATTGGGCTCCTAGTTGCCCTAATCGTTATGACAAGCATCATCTTGGTATGGTATATTTCCCACTATTCTTTCAGTATGTCATTCTCCTGACTGGTTGATTGACACAGGTGCTAATGTGCATGTATGCGGTGATATTTTCATATTTTAGTCCTATCAGACCGCAGGGACTTCCACCGTGTTGATGGGCAACGGTTCACGTGCTTCTGTTCGTGGTGTTGGCACGATCGATCTGAAGTTTACTTCAGGGAAGATCGTGTGGCTGAAGAACATGCATTATGTCCCGTCCGTCAATAAAAACCTTGTTAGTGGATCTCTTCTGTGTAGAGATGGCTACAAGCTTGTCTTTGAGTCGAATAAATTTGTAATATCCCAGTATGGAACTTTTGTTGGCAAAGGCTATGAGTCAGGAGGCCTGTTCCGTTTATCCTTGTCAGATGTTTGCAATAAAGTTGTTAATCATATTTGCAACAATAGTGAATCAAATGTGTGGCATTCATGTCTCTGTCATGTTAACTTTGGTTGCATGTCGCGACTAGCCAAGTTGAACTTAATCCCTAGTTTCACCACTATCAAGGGATCTAAGTGTCAAGTTTGTGTGCAAGCTAAGCAACCTCGTAAGTCTCATTTGACTGCGGAAACAAGAAATCTTGCACCACTAGAACTCATACATTCAGATCTTTGTGAAATGAATGGTGTTTTGATAAAATGTGGAAAGAAATATTTCATGACGTTAATTGATGACTCCACTAGATACTTCCATGTGTATCTTCTGAAATCTAAGGATGGGGCTTTGAACTTTTTCAAGATCTATAAAGCAGAAGCAGAAAACCAACTTGATCGAAAGATCAAGAGGCTTAGGTTCGATTGTGGTGGAGAGTATTTTTCCAACGAGTTTGATTCTTTTTGTGCGGAACATGGTATAATCCATGAGAGGACGCCTCCTTATTCACCTCAGTCAAATGGAGTTGCTGAAAGAAAGAACCGTACTCTAACTGATTTGGTTAATCCCATGTTAGACACATCGGGTCTCTCCAAGGCATGGTGGGGGGAGGCGATATTGACCGCATGTCATGTCCTAAACCGAGTTCCCACAAAGAACAAAGAGATAACTCCATTCAAGGAATGGGAGAAGAAAAGGTTAAAACTCTCTTACCTACGAACTTGGGGTTGTTTGGTGAAAGTCAATGTGCCAATTCCAAAGAAGCGCAAGCTTGGACCAAAAACTGTGGATTGTGTTTTCCTGGGATATGCATTTCATAGCATTGGCTATAGATTCTTGGCTGTAAAATCTGAGGTATCTGACATTCATGTCCGTACAATCATGGAGTCGAATGATGAGACTTTATTTGAAGATACCTTTCCCATGAAGGATATGGCTAGCTCATCAAATCAGGAGATGCCTAGTTCATCGAATCAGGATTTAGTTACAATTACTGAACTACCATTTCGATGGAACACTTTGAAAATCCTGTGGAGGAGAACAATGAAGTTCCTACTAGGAGCAAGAGACAGAGGACTGCAAAGTCCTTTGGTGATGATTTTCTTGTGTATCTCATAGATGACACTCCCAGTTCTATTTCAGAGGTCTATGCATCTGAAGATGCTGACTACTGGAAGGAAGCGGTCCGTAGTGAGATGGATTCCATCTTGGCAAATGAAATTTGGGAGATCACTGATCGTCCTTATGGGTGCAAACCTATAGGGTGCAAATGGGTATTCAAGAAGAATCTTAGGCCTGATGGTACCATTGAAAAGTATAAGGCACGGCTCGTGGCCAAGGGTTATACCCAAAAGGAAGGTGAAGACTTCTTTGATACATACTCACCTGTGGCTCGAATGACCACTATTCAAGTACTACTTTTGCTAGCTGCCTCACATGGTCTTCTCATTCATTAAATGGATGTTAAGACTGCTTTCCTAAATGGAGAGTTGGACGAGGAAATTTATATGGAATAACCAGATGGGTTTGTAGTAGATGGCTAGGAAGGAAAAGTGTGCAAGCTGCTGAAATCTTTGTATGGACTCAAGCAAGCACCCAAATAGTGGCATGACAAGTTTGAAAGAACTTTAACAGCTGCAGGCTTTGTTGTAAACGAAGCTGACAAATGTGTGTACTATCACCATGGTGGGGGCGAGGGGGTTATGTTGGGAATCGTTGCATGGAAAACAAAAAAATTTCTACGCACACACAATGATCTATCCATGGAGATGCATAGCAACGAGGGGGAGAGTGTGTCTACGTACCCTCATAGACCATAAGCGGAAGCATTTCACAACGCGGTTGATGTAGTCGAACTTCTTCGCGCTTCAACCGATCAAGTACCGAACGCACGGCACCTCCGCGTTCAGCTCAGTGACGTCCCTCACCTTCTTGATCCAGCAAGACATTGAGGTAGTATATGAGTTCCGTCAGCACGACGGCATGGTGACAGTGATGGTGAAGTGATCTCCGCAGGGCTTCGCCTAAGCACTACGAAAATATGACCGGGGGTGTAAACGGTGGAGGGGGGCGCTGCACACGGCTAACAATTGTCTGGGGTATGCTAGGGCGCCCCCCCCACATATATATATAGGTGGGAGGGAGAGGGGAGGCTGCCATGAGGCGCCCCAAGTAGGCCGAATCCTACTTGGGGTCCTCCCTTTGGCCGCGCCCCCCCCGCCATGTTTGTCGGAGGGGGAAGGAAAGAGGGGGGGAGAGGGAAGGAAGGGGGAATCCTATTCCACACTTTCCTTTCCCTTCTCCCCTTTCATTCTCCTCCTTAGGCCAGCCCATATGGGGGCGCACCAGCCCCTTGTGGCTGGTGTGTTTCCCCTCTTGGCCCATAAGGCCCATATCTTTTGCCAGGGGTGCCCGAAACCCCTTCCGGTGACCCGATAAGTACCCGGTACCCCCGGAAACACTTCTGGTGTCCGAATACCATCGTCCTATATATCAATCTTTACCTTTCGACCATTTTGAGACTCCTCGTCATGTCCGTGGTCTCATTCGGGACTCCGAACAACATTCGGTCACCAAATCACATAACTCATATAATACTATATCGTCATCGAACGTTAAGCGTGCGGACCCTACGGGTTCGAGAACTATGTTGACATGACCGAGACACCTCTCCGGTCAATAACCAATAGCGGAACCTGGATGCCCATATTGGCTCCTACATATTCTACGAAGATCTTTATCGGTCGAACCGTAATGACAATGTATGTTACTTGCCCGAGATTCGATCGTCGGTATCTTCATACCTAGTTCAATCTCATTACCGGCAAGTCTCTTTACTCGTTCCATAATACATCACCTCGTGACTAACTCCTTAGTCATTTGCTTGCAAGCTTATGATGTGTATTACCGAGAGGGCCCAGAGATACCTCTCCGATACTTGGAGTGACAAATCCTAATCTCGATCTATGCCAACTCAACAAACACCTTCGGATATACCTGTAGTGCATCTTTATAATCACCCAGTTACGTTGTGACGTTTGATAGCACACAAGGCATTCCTCCGGTATACGGGAGTTGCATAATCTCATAGTCGAAGGAATAGGTATTTGACATGAAGAAAGCAATAGCAATAAAACTGAACGATCGTTATGCTAAGCTAACGGATGGGTCTTGTCCATCACATCATTCTCCTAATGATGTGATCCCGTTATCAAATGACAACTCATGTCCATGGTCAGGAAACCTTAACCATCTTTGATCAACGTGCTAGTCTAGTAGAGGCTTACTAGGGACACGGTGTTTGTTTATGTATTCACACATGTATTATGGTTTCCGATCAAAACAATTCTAGCATGAATAATAAACCTTTATCATGAATAAGGAAATATAAAATAACAACCTTATTATTGCCTCTAGAGCATATTTCCTTCAGTCTCCCACTTGCACTAGAGTCAATAATCTAGTTCACATCATCATGTGATTAACACCAATAGTTTACATCGCCATTTGATTAACATCCATAGTTCACATCGTCATGTGACCAAAACCCAAAGGGTTTACTAGAGTCAATAGTCTAGTTCACATCGCCATGTCATTAACACCCAAAAAGTACTAAGGTGTGATCATGTTTTGCCTGTGAGAGAGGTTTAGTCAACTGGTCTGCCACATTCAGATCCGTATGTATTTTGCAAATTTCTATGTCTACAATGCTCTGCATAGAGCTACTCTAGCTAACTGCTCCCACTTTCAATACGTATCCAGATTGAGACTCAGAGTCATCTGAATTGGTGTCAAAGCTTGCATCAACGTAACCCTTTACAACGAACTCTTTATCACCTCCATAACAGAGAAATATTCCCTTAGTCCTCTTAGGTAACTAAGGATAATTTTGACCGTTGTCTAGTGATCTACTCCTGGATCACTATTGTACCCCTTTGCCAAACTCATGGCAAGGTACATAATAGGTCTGGTACACAGCATGACATACTTTATAGAACCTATGGCTGAGGCATAAGGAATGACTTTCATTCTCTCTCTATCTTCTGCCCTGGTCGGGATTTGAGTCTTACTCAACTTCACACCTTGCAACACAGACAAGAACCCTTTCTTTGATTGATCTATTTTGAACTTCTTCAAAATTTTGCCAAGGTATATACTTTGTGAAAGTCCTATTAAGCGTCTCGATCTATCCCTATAGATCTTGATGCCCAATATGTAAGTAGCTTCACTGAGGTCTTTTATTGAAAAATTCTTATTCAAGTATCCTTTTATGCTATCTAGAAATTCTATATCATTTCCAATCAATAATATGTCATCCACATATAATATCAGAAATGCTATAGAGCTCCCACTCACTTTCTTGTAAATACAAGCTTCACCGTAAGTCTGTATAAAACCATATGCTTTGATCACCTCATCAAAGCGTATATTCCAACTCCGAGATGCTTGCACCAGTCCATAGATGGATTGCTGGTAGCTTGCACACTTTGTTAGCACCTTTAGGATTGACAAAACCTTCTGGTTGTATCATATACAACTCTTTTTTAAAAAATCCATTAAGGAATACAGTTTTGATGTCCATTTGCCAGATTTCATAATCATAAAATGCGGCAATTGCTAACATGATTTGGACAGACTTAAGCATCACTATGGGTGAGAAAGTCTCATCGTAGTCAACCCCTTGAACTTGTCAAAAACCTTTTACGACAAGTCAAGCTTTGTAGATAGTAACATTACCATCAGCGTCAGTCTTCTTCTTGAAAATCCATTTATTATCTATGGCTTGCCGATCATTGGGCAAGTCCACCAAAGTCCACACTTTTTTCTCATACATGGATCCTATCTCAGATTTCATGGCCTCAAGCCATCTGTCGGAATCTGGTCTCATCATAGCTTCTTCATAGTTCATAGGTTCGCCTTGGTCTAGTAACATGACTTCCCGGACAGGATTACCGTACCACTCTCGTGCGGATCGTGCTCTGGTCGACCTATGAAGTTCAGTAGTAACTTGATCTGAAGTTTCATGATCATCATCATTAGCTTCCTCTCTAATTGATGTAGGCATCACGGGAACAGTTTTCTGTGATGTGCTACTCTCCAATTCGAGAGATGGTACAATTACCTCATCAAGTTTTACTTTCCTCCCACTCACTTCTTTCGAGAGAAACTCCTTCTCTAGAAAGGACCCATTCTTAGCAACAAAGATTTTGCCTTCGGATCTGTGGTAGAAGGTATACCCAATAGTTTCTTTCGGGTATCCTATGAAGACGCACTTCTCCGCTTTGGGTTCGAGCTTATCAGGCTGAAGCCTTTTGACACAAGTGTCGCATCCCCAAACTTCTAAGAAACGACAGCTTAGGTTTCTTGCCAAACCATAGTTCATACGGTGTCATCTCAACGGATTTAGATGGTGCCCTATTTAATGTGAATGCGGCTGTCTCTAATGCATAACCCCAAAACAATAATGGTAAATCGGTAAGAGACATCATAGATCGCACCATATCTAATAAAGTACGGTTAGGACATTCGGACACACCATTACACTGTGGTGTTCCAGGTGGCGCGAGTTGCGAAACAATTCCACATTGTTTTAAATGAAGGCCAAACTCGTAACTCAAATATTTGCCTCCGCGATCAGATCATAGAAACTTTATTTTCTTGTTGTGATGATTCTAAAGGAAATATGCCCTATAGGCAATAATAAAGTTGTTCTTTCATATTTCCTTATTCATGATAAAGGTTTATTATTCATGCTAGAATTGTATTGATCGGAAACTTAAATACACGTGTGAATACATAAACAAATACCGTGTCCCTAGTAAGCCTCTACTAGACTAGCTCGTTGATCAAAGATGGTTAAGGTTTCCTCACCATAGACATGTGTTGTCATTTGATAACGGGATCACATCATTAGGAGAATGATGTGATGGACAAGACCCATCCGTTAGCTTAGCATAATGATCGTTCAGTTTATTGCTATTGCTTTCTTCATGTCAAATACATATTCCTTCGACTATGAGATTATGCAACTCCCGGATACCGGAGGAATACCTTGTGTGCTATCAAACGTCACAACATAACTGGGTGATCATAAAGATGCTCTACAGGTATCTCCGAAGGTGTTTGTTGAGTTGGCATAGATCGAGATTAGGATTTGTCACTCCGAGTATCGGAGAGGTATCTCTGGGCCCTCTCGGTAATACACATCATAAAGCTTGCAAGCAAATGACTAAGGAGTTAGTCATGAGGTGATGTATTACGGAACGAGTAAAGAGACTTGCCGGTAAAGAGATTGAACTAGGTATAGAGATACCGACGATCGAATCTCGGGCAAGTAACATACTGATGGACAAAGGGAATTACGTATGTTGTCATAACGGTTTGACCGATAAAGATATTCGGAGAATATGTAGGAGCCAATATGGGCATCCAGGTTCCGCTATTGGTTATTGACCAGAGAGGTGTCTCGGTCATGTCTACATAGTTCTCGAACCCGTAGGGTCCGCACACTTAACGTTCGTTGACGATATAGTACTATATGAGTTATGTATGTTGGTGACCGAATGTTGTTTCGAGTCCCGGATGAGATCACGGACATGACGAGAAGCTCCGGAATGGTCCAGAGGTAAAGATTGATATATAGGATGATATGGTTCAGCCAAGGGTTAAAGCCCACGGGGCTTTAACTCGGTGCAAAAGGAGTTTTGCGGAGGCCAGGGGACCAAACGCCGGAGACCTTGGCGTCTGGCCCTGGGCTAGACGCCGAGGCCCATGGCGTCCGGGCCAGACGCCAAGGATTGTGGCGTCTGGTCCTGGAAGTCCGAGAAGGACTCTTCCTTACGGGCAAAACCGACTTTGAGCAGGCTCTTTCTCCAAGTTACGACCCCAGGGCTCAACATATAAATAGAGGGGCAGGGCTAGCACCTGGAACACATCAAGAATCACCAAGCCGTGTGCCGGCAACTCCATCCCCTCTAGTTTATCCTCCGTCATAGTTTCCGTTGTGCTTGGTGAAGCCCTGCGGAGATTGTTCTTCACCAACACCGTCACCACGCCGTCGTGCTGCCGGAACGCATCTACTACTTCGCCCGTCTTGCTGGATCAAGAAGGCGAGGACATCATCAAGCTGAACGTGTGCTGAATGCGGAGGTGCCGTACGTTCGGTACTTGATCGAGACGGATCGTGAAGGTGTACGAGTACATCAACCGCGTTGATAAACGCTTCCGCTTAGCGATTTTCAAAGGGTATGAAGATGCTCTCCCCCTCTCGTAGCTATGCATCTCCATGGATAGATCTTGCATGTGCGTAGAATTTTTTTTGTTTTCATGCAACGTTTCCCAACAGATTCTCCACTTCACTCTGAAATTCTTTGAACTTTTCAAATATTTCAGACTTGTGTTTCATTAAGTAGATATATCCATACCTACTTAAATCATCTGTGAAGGTTAGAAAATAACGATACCCGCCGCGTGCTTCAACACTCATCGGACCGCATACATCAGTATGTATTATTTCCAATAAGTCATTAGCTCGCCCCATTGTTCCGGAGAATGGAGTTTTAGTCATCTTCACAATATGACATGGTTCGTAAGCATCAAATGATTCATAATCAAGTGATTTCAAAAGCCCATCTGCATGGAGTTCCTTCATGCGCTTTACACCAATATGACCTAAACGGCAGTGCCACAAATATGTTGCACTATCATTATCAACTTTGCATCTTTTGGCATCATTATTATGAATATGTGCATCACTACGATCGAGATTCAATAAACCATTTACATTGGGTGTATGACCATAGAAGGTTTTATTCATGTAAACAGAACAACAACTATTCTCTGACTTAAATAAATAACCGTATTGCAATAAACATGATCCAATCATATTCATGCTCAACACAAACACCAAATAACATTTATTTAGGTTCAACACTAATCCCGAAGGTAGAGGGAGTGTGCGATGGTGATCTTATCAACCTTGGAATCACTTCCAACACACATCGTCACCTCGCCCTTAACTAATCTCTGTTCATTCTGCAACTCCTGTTTTGAGCTACTAATCTTAGCAACTGAACTGGTATCAAATACCCAGGGGCTACTACGAACACTAGTAAGGTACACATCAATAATCTGTATATCAAATATACCTTCGTTCACTTTGCCATCCTTCTTATCCGCCAAATGTCTGGGGCAGTTCCGCTTCCAGTGACCATTTCCTTTGCAGAAGAAGCACTCAGTTTTAGGCTTGGGTCCAGCTTTGGGCTTCTTCACGGGAGTGGCAACTTGCTTGCCATTCTTCTTGAAGTTCCCTTTCTATCCCTTGCCCTTTTTCTTGAAACTAGTGGTCTTATTAACCATCAACACTTGATGTTCTTTCTTGATTTCTACCTTCGCCGATTTCAGCATCGCGAAGAGCTCGGGAATCATTTTCATCATCCCTTGAATATTATAGTTCACCACGAAGTTCTAGTAGCTTGGTGATAGTGACTAGAGAACTCTGTCAATCACTATCTTATCTGGAAGATTAACTCCCACTTGATTCAAGCGATTGTAGTACTCAGACATTCTGAGCACATGCTCACTGGCTGAGCTATTCTCCTCCATCTTGTAGGCAAAGTACTTGTCAGAGGTCTCATACCTCTCGACATGGGCATGAGTCTGAAATACCAATTTTTCAGCTCTTGGAACATCTCATATGCTCTGTGGCGTTTAAAACATTTTTGAAGTCCCGGTTCTAAGCCATAAAGCATGGTGCACTAAACTATCAAGTAGTCATCATATCGAGCTTGTCAAGCATTCATAACGTCTGCATCTGCTCCTGCAACAGGTCTGTCACCTAGCGGTGCATCAAGGACATAATTCTTCTGTGCAGCAATGAGGATAATCCTCAGATCACGGACCCAGTCCGCATCATTGCTACTATCATCTTTCAACTTATTTTTCACTAGGAATATATCAAAAAACAGTGGAGCTATATCGCGAGCTAACAACATAAATTTGCAAATACTATCAGGACTAAGTTCATGATAAATTAAGTTCAATTAATCAAATTACTTAAGAACTCCCACTTAAATAGACATCCCTCAAGTCATCTAAGTGATACGTGATCCAAATCAACTAACCCATGTCCGATCATCACGTGAGATGGGGTAGTCATCAATGGTGAACATCTCTATGTTGATCATATCTACTATATGATTCACGTTCGATCTTTCGATCTCCAGTGTTCTGAGGCCATGTCCGTACATGCTAGGCTCGTCAAGTTTAACCCAAGTATTCTGCATGTGCAAAACTGTCTTACACCCGTTGTATGTGAACGTAGAGGCTATCACACCCGATCATCATGTGGTGTCTCAACACGACGAACTGTAGCAACGGTGCATACTCAGGGAGAACACTTTTACCTTGAAATTTAGTGAAGGGATCATCTTATAATGCTACCGCCGTACTAAGCAAAATAAGATGCATAAAAGATAAACATCACATGCAATCAAAATATGTGACATGATATGGCCATCATCATCTCATGCTTTTGATCTCCATCTCCAAAGCGTCGTCATGATCTCCATCATCACCGGCTCGACACCTTGATCTCCATCGTTGCGTCGTGGTTGTCTCGCCAACTATTGCTTCTACAACTATTGCTAACGCATAGCAATAAAGTAAAGCAATTACATGGCATTTGCATTTCATACAATAAAGAGACAACCATAAGGCTCCTGCCGGTTGCCGATAACTTACAAAACATGATCATCTCATACAATAACGTATATCACATCATGTCTTGACCATATCACATCACAACATGCCCTGCAAAAACAAGTTAGACGTCCTCTACTTTGTTGTTGCAAGTTTTATGTGGCTGCTACGGGCTTCTAGCAAGAACCGTTCTTACCTACGGCAAAAACCACAACAGTGTTTCATCAAGTTTGCTGTTTTTACCTTCTTCAAGGACCGGCCGTAGTCAAATTCGATTCAACTAAAGTAGGAGAAACAGACACCCGCCAGCCACCTTTATGCAAAACTAGTTGCATGTCTGTCGGTGGAACCAGTCTCATGTGTGTGGACACGTAAGGTTGGTCTGGGCCGCTTCATCCCACAATACCGCCGAATCAAAATAAGATGTTAGTGGTAAGCAGTATGACTATCACCACCCACAACTCTTTGTGTTCTACTCGTGCATATCATCTACGCATAGACCTGGCTCATGATGTCACTGTTGGGAATCGTTGCATGGAAAACAAAAAAATTTCTACGCACATGCAATGATCTATCCATGGAGATGCATAGCAACGAGGGGGAGAGTGTGTCTACGTACCATCGTAGACCATAAGCGGAAGAATTTCACAACGCGGTTGATGTAATCGAACTTCTTCGCGCTTCAACCGATCAAGTATCGAACGCACGGCACCTCCGCGGTCTGCACACTTTCAGCTCGGTGACGTCCCTCGCCTTCTTGATCTAGCAAGACGTCGAGGTAGTAGATGAGTTCCGTCAGCACGACGGCGTGGTGACGGTGATGGTGAAGTGATCTCCGCAGGGCTTCGCCTAAGCACTACGAAAATATGACCGGGGGTGTAAACGGTGGAGGGGGGCGCCGCACACGGCTAACAATTGTCTGGGGTGTGCTAGGGCACCCCCCACATATATATAGGTGGGAGGGAGAGAGGAGGCTGCCAGGAGGCACCCCAAGTAGGCCTAATCCTACTTGGGGTCCTCCCCTTGGCCGCGCCCCCCTTGCCATGTTTGTCGGAGGGGGAAGGAAAGAGGGGGGAGAGGGAAGGAAGGGGGAATCCTATTCCACACTTTCCTTTCCCTTCTCCCCTTTTCTTCTCCTCCTTAGGCCGGCCCATATGGGGGGCGCACCAGCCCCTTGTGGCTGGTGCGTTTCCCCTCTTGGCCCATAAGGCCCATATATTTTGCCGGGGGTGCCCGGAACCCCTTCCGGTGACCCGATAAGTACCCGGTACCCCCGGAAACACTTCCGGGGTCCGAATACCATCATCCTATATATATCAATCATTACATCTCGACCATTTCGAGACTCCTCGTCATCTCCGTGATCTCATCCGGGACTCCGAACAACATTCGGTCACCAAATCACATAACTCATATAATACTATATCGTCATCGAACGTTAAGCGTGCGGACCCTACGGGTTCGGGAACTATGTAGACATGACCAAGACACCTCTCCGGTCAATAACCCCTAGCAGAACCTGGATGCCCATATTGGCTCCTACATATTCTACGAAGATCTTTATCGGTCAAACCGTAATGACAACATACGTAATTCCCTTTGTCCATCGGTATGTTACTTGCCCGAGATTCGATCGTCGGTATCTTCATACCTAGTTCAATCTCGTTACCGGCAAGTCTCTTTACTCATTCCGTAATACATCACCTTGTGACTAACTCCTTAGTCGTTTGCTTGCAAGCTTATGATGTGTATTACCGAGAGGGCCCAGAGATACCTCTCCGATACTCGGAGTGACAAATCCTAATCTCGATCTATGCCAACTCAACAAACACCTTCGTAGATACCTGTAGAGCATCTTTATAATCACCCAGTTATGTTGTGACATTTGATAGCACACAAGGCATTCCTCCGGTATCCGGGAGTTGCATAATCTCATAGTCGAAGGAATATGTATTTGACATGAAGAAAGCAATAGCAATAAAACTGAACAATCATTATGCTAAGCTAACGGATGGGTCTTGTCCATCACATCATTCTCCTAATGATGTGATCCCATTATCAAATGACAACTCATGTCCATGGTCAGGAAACCTTAACCATCTTTGATCAACGAGCTAGTCTAGTAGAGACTTACTAGGGACACGGTGTTTGTTTATGTATTCACACATGTATTATGTTTTCGATCAATACAATTCTAGCATGAATAATAAATCTTTATCATGAATAAGGAAATATAAAATAACAACTTTATTATTGCCTCTAGGGCATATTTCCTTCAAGTTATCCTTTGATTGTATGTTGATGACATATTGATTTTCTGAACAAATCTGAATGTTATTAAGGTGGTCAAGGATGTTGTATCTCGTTGTTTTGGAACAAAGGATTTAGGAGTGGTGGATGTTATTCTGAACATCAAGCTATTGAGAGACGATGATGGTGGGATTACATTACTTCAATCTCACTATGTGGAAAAGATCTTGAGTCGCTTTGCCTATAGTGACTGCAAGCCCTCTCCAACACCATATGATGCTAGCGTGTTGCTTCGAAAGAATCAAAGAATTGCTAGAGATCAATTGAAATATTCTTAGATTATTGGCTCGCTTATGTACGTAGCTAGTGCTACAAGACCTGACATCTCTTTTGCTGTTAACAAACTGAGCCGGTTTGTCTCAAAACCATTAGATGTGCATTGGAAAGCTCTAAAGAGAGTTCTGTGTTACTTGGAAGGCACTGCGAGTTATGGAATTCACTACACTAGGTACCCAAAGGTACTGGAAGGGTATAGTGACTCAAACTGTATCTCAGATGCTGATGAGATAAAGGCCACGAGCGGATATGTATTCACTCATGGAGGTGGCGCTGTTTCTTGGAAGTCTTGCAAGCAGACCATCTTAACGAGGTCAACAATAGAAGCAAAACTCACAACACTAGATACAGCTACGGTCGAAGCAGATTGGCTTCGTCGGCTCTTGAATGACTTGCCGGTTGTTGAAAAACCTGTATCGGGTATCCTTATGAACTGCGACAACCAAACTGTGATCGCTAAAGTGAGCAGCTCAAAGGATAACATGAAGTCATCAAGACATGTTCAGAGAAGGTTAAAGTCTGTCAGAAAAATGAAAAACTCTGGAGTTATTGCATGGGATTATATCCAAACGTCTAAAAATCTGGTAGATCCTTTTACTAAGGGTCTATCCCGTAATGTGATAGATAATGCATCGAAGGAGATGGGTATGAGACCCACAATATGAGTTGTTCACAGTGGTAACCTAGTCTATGTGATCGGAGATCCCGTGAATTAGATGTGGAAGACAAGCTGTTGATCAACTGAGAGGAGAGTATCCTTACTATTAACAATACCACTCCATGAAGATGCAATACTCTCCTAATCTGCATGGCAGGTTGATGTATATCTTAATGTGTTCTAAGTGGCCCATTTAAGCAGAGATGTTGTCCTGCAGAACATCTTTTGAAGAACACACCTATATGAGTCTGATTGTTAAACATCATAATCTATGAGAGTAGGGTGCTCTCTAGTAAACTCGTGAAAGGTCTCGGAGTATGAAGCATAAGCTCCACCCGCGGGGAAGTCCCACGGTAGTCTAGTATTGGTCAAGGCTTTGTGTGAAGCTAGATTTGCAGAAAACTTGCAGTTCAAGGTCTAGTCCACTGTTCAAGTTGCTTACTAGTGTAGCATAGAGTTCTAGGTGAAAGTTCAACTTAACAGTCTTCACTGCAGTGCCGGTATATAAAACAATGTTTTGGAACCAAAGGCAAATTTTGTGTGCCTCTGGGATCTGGTGGGGGATTGCTGAAATTTTGTCTATTTTGGGACAACCCAATAGCAGTTTCAGAATTCCTAATAAATCCTAGAGGCCCATGCAGCCCATTCGTGCAAGGCAAGAGGTGGAACTAAAGTTTAGTCCCACATTGCTAGTTTGGTGGGAGTTGGACCTCCTTATAAGTGAGGTTGTTTCGCCACATGTATGAGCATGAGAACAAGAGAGAAATACACGCGTGCTCCTCCTCCGCCGCCCGCCTCGCCACGCCACACCACGCCTCGTCATGACGCGCCGCGGGTTGCGTGAATGAGCCGAGCCGATGTCTAAATGATTGAATCCGAACGGTGCAACCCTTCGGCTGCTGGCTGTTCGCTTCGTCTCCCTCTCTTCGTTTCACCTCCCGTCGCTACCCATTCGCCTCCTTCTCCTGTGCCTATATAAGATGTTGAGTAAATAGGCAATTTGTCGATTAACTTAATCCATGAGTAAATCACTAGCATGGCATTGACACAAATAATCGCATACTGATATTCAATCATGCAAGCACATACTACGCTAATTGCAGAAAGATCCACGTATAACGCTAGCATGGCTAAAATAGAAAACAGTAGGAGCGGGATAAACGAGTTATACCCTCCAGTAGGCCATGCAGAGGCCGCGGCGGCGGTGGCAGCAGCGGCATCCTCGGCGGCCTTCTTGTCGTCCTCGAGCTTCTTAGCGGCGAGACGGTCGGTGTCGGGCTAAGACATGGTGATGGTGAAGGCGATGCGGACGTAGAGGAAGCAGACGAACGGAGGCGAGCAGTCGCGTAGTTGCTTTCCAAAAACCTATTCGCCCCTTTCCCGTACAGGATCTGGAGAGGTGGGGTTTCGGAGACCTGCTCTCCCGTCGACCGTGTTCGCGGCGGACGGGGTGGAGTCACCGGCGGCAGCAGCAGCAAAGGAACGACGGTGGGCGTGCGCGTGGAGCAGATGTGATCTGTTCATTTTGGCTAGGGTTAGGAGACACCGCACACTTATATAGGCCCAGCCGCGTGGAGAGACGTGGGCTCGACCCACGTCCGAGTCCGTGATAGCCCACGATCCCACGTCTCGGATCGTGGCCCAGCTGTCAGAAAACTCTCCGTTACTGACTGGCAAAATAAGCGCGCAGGTGTGAGCTCGGCTCAGCTCATTCCCGCAACCCGCGGCGCGTCATGACGAGGCGTGGCGTGGCGAGGCGGGCAGCGGAGGAGGAGTGCGGGAGGGCCTCTTCTCTTCTCAAGCTCCAATAGCATGTAGAAGAGAAACCCTTATAAGGAGGTCCAACTCCTCTCCAACTTCCGGGGTGGGAACTGAACTTCCCACTACACCTAGTGCCAATAACCCACATGGCCCTTAGAGATTTTCAGAAATTGTTAGATGGGCCCTAGGCCCACCCTAATATTTCAACAATCCCCCACCAGATTTCATGGGCCCATTGTGTCCTTGATGCAGCTTGAACTACATCGGTATTTCCCCAAAGAGGAAGGGATGATGCAGCACAACTACGGTAGGTATTTCCCTCAGTGATGAGACCAAGGTTATCGAACCAGTAGGAGAACCAAGCAACACTATGTAAATGGTACCTGCACACAAAGAATAAAATACTTGCAACCCGACGTGTTAAAGGGGTTGTCAATCCCTTTCGGGTAACGGTGCCAGAAATTGTCGAGTTGACGGGAGAAAAATTATGATAGATCGGATAAATAGATCTCGATAAAACGCGAAATAAAATAAAGTGCAACAAAGTATTTTTGGGTTTTTGATAATATAGATTTGAAAATAAAAGATGCAAATAAAAGAAAAGGCAAATAGCAATGAAGATCTGAAAATATATGATGAGAAAATAGACCCGGGGGCCGTAGATTTCACTAGTGGCTTCTCTCGAGAAAAATAGCATACGGTGGGTAAACAAATTACTGTTGGGCAATTGATAGAACTTCAAATAATTATGATGATATCTAGGCAATGATCATTATATAGGCATCACGTCCAAGATTAGTAGACCGACTCCTGCCTGGATCTACTACTATTACTCCACACATCGAACGCTATCCAGCATGCATCTAGTGTATTAAGTTCATGGAGAAACAGACTAATGCAATAAGAATGATGACATGATGTAGACAAGATCTATTCATGTAGGAATAGACCCCATCTTGTTATCCTTAATAGCAACGATACATACATGTCATTTCCCCTTCTGTCACTGGGATTGAGCACCGTAAGATCGAACCCATCACAAAGCACCTCTTCCCATGGCAAGAAAAATCGATCTAGTCGGCCTAACTAAAACAAAGATTCAAAGAAGAGATACGAGGCTATAAGTAATCATGCATATAAGAGATCAAAGAAACTCAAATAACTTTCATGGATAAAAATATAGATTTGATCATAAACTCAAAGTTCATCGGATCCCAACAAACACACCGCAAAAAGAGTTACATCAAATAGATCTCCAAGAGACCATTGTATTGAGAATCAAAAGAGAGAGAGGAAGCCATCTAGCTACTAACTACGGACCCGAAGGTCTACAATGAACTACTCACGCATCATCGGAGAGGCACCAATGAGGATGATGAACCCCTCCGTGATGGTGTCTAGATTGGATCTGTGGTTTCTGGAACTTGTGGCGGCTGGAATTGTGTTTCGTCGACTCCCCTAGGTTTTTTGGATTTTCGGGGTATTTATAGAGAAAAGAGGTGGTGCGGGAGGCGGCCGAGGTGGGCACAACCCACCAGATCGCGCCTGCTCCCCTCGGAGCCCCCTCTGGTGCTTCCTTGGCCCAACTTGTGTCTTCTGGTCTAGAAAAAATCTCCAAAAAGTTTCGCTGCGTTTGGACTCCGTTTGGTATTGATTTTCTGCGAAGTAAAAAACAAGCAAAAAACAACAACTGGCACTGGGCACTATGTCAATAGGTTAGTCCCAAAAAATGATATAAAGTTGCTATAAAATAATTGTAAAACATCCAAGAATGATAATATAACAGCATGGAACAATAAAAAATTATAGATACGTTGGAGACGTATCAGTCCTCTGTTCCAATTACTGTTTCGATATACCAGTGTTTCAGTGAAGACCTGTTAAGGTTGAACTTCACCTAGAGCAGGCAGCTACACTCCTTCACAACTGGACAATGGATTAAGCCTTGAATTGTCAGTTTGGCGTAAAGACGCTTCGCCACATGTCTTACTAGTACTAGGCTGCCGAAGGCTGACCCCTCGGGTGGAGCATATAAGTCACACTCCTGGCCTATTCATGAGCTTACTAGAGATCACTCCAATCTCATAGACTGTGACCAGCAGTCGGGCTCATATAGGTGTGTTCCTCCAGAGATTGCTCTGTAGGATAGCATCTTGCTTACATAAGCTTTGGAACACATTAAGACAATAGTCACCCTACCATATAGTATTGAGAGTATTGCATCTCCAACGGAGTGGGTTAGTATAGTTACTCTCCTCAGTTCACCACTGGCTTGTTTTCCCAGGTCCTACTTCACGGGATCTCCGATCACATAGGTTGGGTTACCACCATGGCAACTCATGTGGGTCTCATACCCATCTCCCTCGATGCACTATCTATCACAACACGTGATAGCCCTTTTGTAAAGGGATCTGCCAGATTCTTAGCCGTATGGACATACTCCAACGCTATCACTCCGGAGTTTCTTAATTTTCTGACAGCTTTTAATCTCATTCTTATGTGTTTGTTGGACTTCATGTTGTCCTTTGAACTCTTCACCTTTGTGATGACAGTCTGATTGTCACAGTTCATAAGGATAGCCGGAACCGGTTTATTAACCAATGGCAAGTCCATCAAAAGATCTCGAAGCATATACCCAGTTGTGGCCTTCCATTGTCGATCTCGTTAAGATCGTTTGCTTGCAAGACTTCCAGGAAACAGCGCCACCTCCAAGAGTAAACATATACCCAGTTGTGGCCTTCATCTCATCAGCATCAGAGATCCAATTCGCATCACTATACCCTTCAAGTATCGACGGGTATCCGGTATAGTGAAGTTCATAGTTCATAGTACCTTTCAGATAGCGCACAACTCTTTCAACAGCATGCCAGTGTACATCACCCGGTTTGGAAACAAATCGGCTCAGTTTGCTCACAGCAAATGCGATGTCAGGCCTCGTTGCGCTTGCTAGGTACATGAGTGAACCAATGATTTGCGAGTATCTCAATTGATCTTTAGCCGTGCCTTCGAACTTTCGAATCAACACGCTAGGATCATAGGGTGTTTGAGATGGTGTGCAGTCCGAATACCCAAAACGACTCAACACCTTCTCAACATAATGGGATTGCAGAAGTGTAATCCCACCATCATCATCTCTGAGTAGCTTGATGTTCAAGATAACATCAGCCACACCAAGGTCTTTCATCTCAAAGTGCTGAGACAGAAACGACTTGACCTCCTCAATGACTTTGAGGTTGGTTCCGAATATCAGTATGTCATCAACATACAAGCACAGTATAACTCCTTCGCCCCCACCATGGCGATAGTATACACATTTGTCAGCTTCATTAACAACGAAGCCAACAGATGTCAGAGTTGTATTAGACTTGTCATGCCATTGCTTAGGTGCTTGTTTCAGGCCATATAAAGATTTCAGCAACCTACACACCTTTCTTTCCTGACCATCTGTCACAAAGCCATCTGGCTGTTGCATGTAAATTTCCTCGTTTAGCTCTCCATTTAGGAAAGCCGTCTTAACATCCATCTGGTGGACGAGAAGACCATGCGAGGCCGCCAACGAGAGTAATACTCGAATGGTGGTTAGTCAGGCCACAGGTGAATAAGTATCAAAGAAATCTTCCTCTTCTTTCTGATCATAGCCCTTGGCCACAAGCCAAGCCTTGTACTTTTCAATTGTACCATCGGGCCTAAGCTTCTTTTTGAACACCCACTTACATCCCAATGGTTTGCAACCATAGGGAAGTTCAGTGATCTCCCATGTCCCGTTAGCCATGATGGAATCCATCTTGCTACGGACCGCATCCTTCCAGTAGTCAGCTTCTGGAGAGGCATACGCTTCTGAAATAGAAGTGGGAGTATCATCCACGAGGTACACGAAGAAATCATCACCAAAGGTCTTTGCAGTCCTTTGTCTCTTGCCCCTACCAAGGGTTTCCTCGCCATCCTCCTCAGCATTATCATCATGTGTTCGTCCATAATATTCCATAGGAATGGCAGGCTCAGGAGTCTCCTCAGATTCCTGTCTAGAAGTGCTTTGCATATCTCTCATAGGTAAAATATTCTCGAAGAATGTAGCATCCTTAGACTCCATAATTGTACCGACCTTCTGGTCAGGTACCTCAGATTTCACTACTAGAAATATATAGCCAACGCTGTTCTTAGCGTATGCCAAATTAACGCAGTCCACGGTCTTTGGTCCAAGCTTACGCTTTTTGGGGATCGGCATATTGACTTTCGCCAAACAGCCCCAAGTACGCAAGTACGAGAGTGTTGTCCTTCTCTTCGCCCATTTCTCATAGGGAGTGATCTCATTATCCTTTGTCGGAACTTTATTCAGGATATGACATGCCATCAATATAGCCTCCCCCTACCATGCCTTGGATAAACCCGATGTATCTAACATGGCGTTAACCAAATCAGTTAGAGTACGGTTTTTCTGCTCGGCAACCCCGTTTGACTGGGGTGAATAGGGAGGCGTTCTCTCATGAATAATGCTGTGTTCCGCACAAAAAGAATCAAATTCACTCGAGAAGTACTCTCCACCACGATCTGATCGGACTCGTTTAATTTTCTTTTCAAGTTGATTCTCAACTTCCACCTTATAGATTTTAAATTAGTGTAGAGCCTCATCTTTAGTATTTAACAGATACACATAGCAATATCTAGTGGAATCATCTATCAATGTCATGAAGTATTTATTTCCACCTTTAGTCAACACACCATTCATCTCACAAAGATCAGAATGTATGAGTTCTAATGATGCCAAGTGTCTCTCCTCCGCAGCCTGGTGAGGCTTGCGAGGTTGCTTAGGTTGCACACATGAAAGACACTTAGAATCTTTGGCTAAAGTGAAACTCGGGATTAAACCCAACTTAGCTAGCCGCGTCATAACACCGAAGCTAATGTGACAAAGACGTGAATGCCAAACTTCAGATTCATTAACACTCGAATGAATATGGTTCACGACTTTATTACAAAAATCTGCGAGGGAAAGGCGGAACATCCCTCCGCTCTCATAACATTTTCCAACAAATAGTCCATATTTAGTAACAACTAATTTATTAGACTCGAAGACCAACTTAAACCCTTCTCTACATAGAAGGGAGCCACTAACGAGGTTCTTCTTGATGGCGGGGACATGCTGCACGTTCTTCAGCTGCACGACCCTTCCCGAAGTAAACTTCAGATCGACCGTACCAACACCATGAACAGAAGCACTCGCGCCATTCCCCATCAATACGGACCCGTGGCCTGTGACCTGGTAAGAAGTGAACAATGAAATGTCAGCACACACATGAACACCTGCACCTGTGTCCACCCACCAATCGGTGGGCTGAAACACTGAAAAAACAGTAAATAAATTACCGTACCCAGATGCACCATTCTCATTGTTGCCCATAATCATGTTGACAGACTTGGAGTCTTGTTCTGACTTCTTAAACTTGTTTGGGCATTTGTTGGCCCAATGTTCAACCGAACCACAAGTAAAGCAGCCCTCATCCTTCTTGTTCTTCTTGAAGGTCTTCTTACCCTTCTTCTTAAAATCGATATTGTGTTGGACACCGTTCTTTCCCTTAGGCTTGTGGGAGTTGAAGTTCCTCTAGTTCACCATGTTGGCGGCAGAAGTCCCTTCGTCCCCTTTTCCGTGCGAGTCCTTTGCCCTCGAATTCTGCTCAACACTCAGATGGCCAATGACATCCTCCGCAGAGAATTCACGCCTCTGATGTTTCAGAGTGGTGGCAAAGTTCCTCCAGGAATTAGGGAGCTTAGCGATAATGCAGCCCGCGACAAACTTGCCTGGTAAATCGCACTTAAGAAGCTCAAGCTCCTTAACGATGCATATTATCTCATGAGCCTGCTCCAATACAGGACGGTTCTCAACCATCTTGTAATCGTGGAACTGCTCTATAATATACATCTCGCTCCCGGCATCGGTGGCCCCGAACTTAGATTCGAGCGCCTCCCACAAGTCCTTGGCGACATGCACATGTAAATATGTGTCGACCAGTTTATCTCCGATCACGCTAAGAACTGCTCCGAGAAATACGATGGTGGCCTCCCTGAACGCCTTCTCTTGTTCAGGAGCAATCGTTCCCGTGGATACACCGGCGACCCAGAACACATTCATAGCCATGAGCCATAAAATGGTCTTAGTCTGCCAACGCTTAAAGTATGTACCGGTAAACTTATCCGGTTTCAGTGCAGCGGCAAAGCCATTTGCCGAAAAATTCCTACACATAATAGGTTTTTGGATTGTTGAGTAAATAGGCAATTTTTTGATTAACTTAATCCACGAGTAAATCGCTAGCATGACATTGACACAAATAATCGCATACTGATATTCTATCATGCAAGCACATACTACGCTAATTGCAGAAAGATCTACGTATAACGCTAGCATGACTAAAACAGAAAACAGTAGGAGCAGGATAAACGAGTTATACCCTCCAGTAGGCCATGCAGAGGCCGCGGCAGCGGTGGCTGCAGCGGCGTCCTTCTTGTCGGCCTCGAGCTTCTCAGCGGCGAGACGGTCGGCGTCGGGTTGAGACATAGTGATGGTGAAGGCGATGCGGACGTAGAGGAAGCAGACGAACGGAGGCGAGCAGTCGCTTCCCAAAAACCAACTCGCCCCTCTCCCGTACGGGATCCAGAGAGGCGGGGTTTCGGAGACCTGCTCTCCCATCGACCGTGTACGCGGCGGACGGGATGGAGTCACCAGCGGCAGCAGCAGCAAAGGAACGATGATGGGCGTGCGCGTGGAGCAGATGTGATCTGTTCGTGACGGCTAAAAACTCTCCGTTACTGACTGGCAAAAATAAGCGCGTAGGTGTGAGCTCGGCTCGACTCATTCCCGCAACCCGCGGCGCGGCGCGGCGCGGCGCGGCGCGGCGGCGGCGGCGGAGGAGTGCGCGAGGGCCTCTTCTCTTCTCAAGCTCCAATAGCATGTAGAAGAGAAACCCTTATAAGGAGGTCCAACTCCTCTCCAACTTTCGGGGTGGGACTAAACTTCCCACTACACCTAGTGCCAATAAACCCACATGGGCCCTTAGAGATTTTCAGAAATTGTTAGATGGGCCCTAGGCCCACCCTAATATTTCAACATAAGAGCGGTCGCTCCTCTCCAGAGGCACACGCCAGAAGATCATCTTCCTCACGCCACCGAGTTCCAATCTCTGAGCTGCTGCTACGACCTTCCCCATCCCGGCTTGCAGCGTGCACCGCAGGTCGGAACAATAGGCCTCCGAAACCCCACCACTTGAGTCCTGTACAGGAGAAGGGTGATAAGGTTTTTGGGGAGCGCTCCGCGCAACTACTGACTTCTTCATCACGGACGCCCCGGACTCCGTCGACTACTTCCCCGACGACAGCTTCTTCCCCAACGTCGACAACCTCTTCGACGACATGGGTGGCGAGGACACCGACCCAAAGACCAGTGCTTCTGCCGCTGTTCCATATGTCTTCGTGTTCTATTTGTTTAAGATCTTGCCTCAGTTTCTTGTTCTAGTCTCTGTTCTACATATGTTCTCTTCTAGTTCATATGTGCACATGCCATTTGCTTTCTCTCCTTTAGATTACACAACTTGTTTCATCTCTACTATGATAATCATGTTTTATCACTATTTCTGTTAATAAAATCATATGGTAAATTTCTCATATTTTCAACACATAATAGTAGCTACAAGGATCGTTCACACACGAGTAGTTCGTCGTCATTCTTATTAGTACATAGCTAATCGATTGACAGGAGAACCAAAGGGATCTTCCATCATTGCCCAGAATCGATCAAACACCCATCTCTAGCGTGTCGCCATATCCTCATCATCGTCATCCTCGTCGTCATCACAAATACCACAAGCCTCATCGTCACCATCATACTCAGCATCCATCGCCAGCCTGACCAAGTAGTTCTCCTCCAGCTGCCTCGGCGTTAGCAGAAGGCTACGTCGTGCGTGCTCGTCGTCGTCATCGAACAAAAAGTAGAGGAAGTCGGGGACGACATCGGCGTGGTGATCCACGAGGTGGGGCGTCGACGGCTTGCCCGGTTCGAGACGACCCGTCATGGCCTCCACCTCCACCTGTCCGATCGTCGCCTCCATGGTTTGTTGTTTTGCCCGATCCGTCAACCTCTCCGATCGATCGAGCTTGTTGTACATAGATGTCGGAGCTGTTGATATATCCCTTGATTTTGCATGCATGGACCCGAGTCGGAGTGCAAGTCGGACCGGACGATGCTTTGGTTTTTTCGTTTGGTTAATATATCCCTTGATTTTTTTTTTTGGGGAATATATCCCTTGATTTTGTTTGCTACTTATACAAAATAATAAAACGAATAAAAGGAGTGTAGGTGTGTTTGCCGATACATGCGTTTGCGAACGTGAAGATTCCAGCTAGGCAGGTTGCATGTAAAGTGTTAAGTGTAGTCTTTTTTTTTTGACAGTGTGTAAAGTGTAGTCTGTTAAATATGGGGGATGATGCCCGGCCTTCGTTGCTTGCTCGTTGATTCCTCATGAAGCTGGCCAAATGGATGCTAACTTGGTTTTTTGAGACAAACAGAAAATTTTAACCCCAAACTCCATGGTCACTCTTACCTCTTGGCTATGCGGATGGTTCATTCGGCTAGACAAAGTTTGTGATGGTGCTGCTCTTGATTCTTGGACGGCACAGAAGATGCCAGGGCTTTCTTTGCAGTTTGTGTATCACTGTACGGTACAGTGTTCTGTGCAAAGTTGTCGGGCCAGCTGTCCTTCTGGTTCCTTCCTGTTGAGTATATGTGTTGTGCATATCTGTGTATTGAGCCCATCTCCTAGTTCCTTGTATAGTTGAGGTCGTGGCCCACCTCTCGTACATCATATATACGTGCCTTTGCACGAGAGCAATACATCGTGCAATTCACATAATCTACATGGTATCAGTTTTTAGGTTCTAAAACCCTATCCTTCCGCTGCCGCCGCCGCCGCCGCGCGCCTCCTCACGCGCCGCCGCCGCTGCCGCCGCCGCTGCCGCCGCCGCCCGTGCGCACCTCTCGCACTGGCTGCCGCCGCCCCCCCCCCCCCGCCGCCGCGCCTCCCCTTCCTCCCCGCACCGTCCCGTTCCCGCCATGTCGTCCGTCACCTCCTCCGTGTCCACCAACTCCAACCCGTTCGCCGACGCCAACCCTCCCGACGTCAACGACATCCGCAACCTTAACATCTTCGAGCGGGTGCCGGTTCGTCTCTCCCAGGCGGACTCCTCCTACTACAAGTGGAAGACGTATTTTTCCCTCGTGTTTCGGGAGTATCACCTCATCGACCACGTGGACGGCACCGTCGACTCCAGCCTCGTCCCCGAGTTCCATGACTGGTCCACCATCGACACCACGATCATCCGCTGGTTCTTCCTCACCATCTCGCCGGACCTCTTCCAGACGGTCGAGCAGGACGGTGACGATGCCTGCGCTGTGTGGACCAAGCTGAACGGGCTCTTCACCGACAACCAGCTCCAGCGTCGTTCTTTTGCAGCAAGAGTTTTTTGGGTGTCACCAGGATAACACTTCCGTCGACGACTATTGTCGCCGCCTGAAAACTCTCACTGACGAGCTCTGCGATATTGGCACAAAGATCGATGATGACCTCCTCCTCAGCACGCTCACCGCCGGGCTCAACGAGGACTTCGGCAATGCCGTGGCGAACCTCAGCCTCATCCCCAACCCATCCTTCGCCAAGTTCGTTGCGTACCTCCGCCTGGAGGAGCGGCGGATGAAGCAGGTGAAGGCGCGGGCCATTCACACCGCCCTCACTGCCGGCACCACCCGTGGCGGGCCCTCGGCGCCTCCAGCCGCCCCGGCCGCGCCCCCGCCGCCGTACCCGGCTCCCCAGCAGCCGGGGCTGCTTTCGCTGCCCTATGGACCGCCCGCCCCTCCCGCCGAACGGCGCCGCGGGGGCCGGCATGGTGGGGGCCGCCTCGGCGGTCAGTAGCAGCAGCCGCAGGGCGCCGGCCAGCCCCGTCCGCCGCAGCCGCAGCAGCAGCAGCAGTTCCAGGTGCCCCCTCCGTGGGCCTCCGGCTACAACCCGTGGACCGATGTTGTTCATGCTTACACCATGTCGGTTCCACGGGCTCCTGCACCGACCCTTCCAGTGCCGCGCCCGCCGGCGCATCAGGCGTACTACGCGGCTCCGCAGCCGTACGGAGGATACCCACCGCCGCCGTTGAGCGGCGCCTACGGTCTTCCTGCGGCCCCGCCGCCGCCCTCGCCGGCCCTGCCGCCGGCGCCTTGGGATCCGGCGCTCCTCGCCGCGCTGCACACCGCGCCTATGCCGAACACCTACACTGGCGGCAGTGATTATTGGTACATGGACACCGGGGCTACGGCTCACATGTTTGCTCATCCTGGTAATCTTGCCTCCTTCACTCCCGTCACCACCGACCGCCGCATCATTGTCGGCGACGGTTCCACACCCCCTATTACACATGTCGGGCACACTTCTTTTCCTTCTAATTCCATGCCTATTACTTTGTCTAACATACTTGTGTCACCTCATCTTATTAAGAATCTTGTTTCCGTTCGTTGTTTAACTCGTGAAAATCCTATTACTGTTGAATTTGACGAGCTTGGTTTTTGTGTCAAGGACGCTCAAACCAGGATGGTACTTCACCGATGTGACAGCCTCGACGAGCTCTATCCGGTGCATCCGTCGTCCACCTCCACCACTGTACCGCTTGCTCTCTCCGCCGGCGTCGATCTTTGGCACGCTCGTTTGGGTCATCCCAACCCCGTCACACTTCGTCATATTTTTAGGAGTTTCAGTTTCAGTTGTAATAAGATAGAGGATCACACCTGTCATGCCTGTCGTGTAGGCAAACATGTTCGCCTCCCGTTTCATAACTCCACCACCATAGCTTCTTTTCCTTTTTAGTTGATTCATAGCGATGTGTGGACCTCTCCGGTTCCTAGTAACTCGGGCTACTTATATTATCTGGTTATCCTTGATGAGTATTCTCACTATGTGTGGACGTTTCCTTTACGACGATAGTCGGATGCACTCTCCACTTTGACGGCTTTTTACTCCTATGTCAGCATGCAGTTTGGCCGTCCCATCCTTGCTCTTCAGACTGACAATGGAAAAGAGTTCGACAACCTTGCTTTCCGCACTTTTCTGTCGCACCACGGCACAGTTTTTCGTCTCACATGCCCGTATACTTCACAGCAGAACGGTCGAGCCGAACGCGTCCTTCGCACTCTGAACGACTGTGTTCGCACGCTCCTATTCCATGCTAATGTGCCGCCTCGTTTCTGGCCGGACGCACTCGCTACTGCTTCACTTCTCCTTAACCTTCGCCCCTGCCGTCCACGGTGGAACTATGCACCTCACCATCTTCTCTTTGGTACGCCCCCATCTTATGATGGCTTGCACATTTTCGGGTGCCTTTGCTATCCTAGCACTGTCGACTCCGCTCCTCACAAACTCGCACCTCGTTCTGTCGCTTGCATCTTCATCGGCTACCCCTCGAACTCCAAGGGATATCGGTGCTACGATCCCGTCTCCCACCGTGTGTTCACTTCCCGGCACGTTTACTTTGATGAGCATGTGTTTCCGTTTCAGCAGGTACCCCTGGCTGTTCCTCCCGCCACCGGTGACGCTGGCTCCTCGACGCCTCTCCCAGAGTGCTCGCGCGCCTCTCTTGGCCCGCCCCTGGCTTTCAGGCCTGCCCCCCGCATGCGGCGCCTCCTACAGCCGCGGCACCCCCGGCTACCGCGGCGCCCCCGGCAACCCCGGCATCCCGGCAACCCCGGCACCCCCGGCAACCGCAGCGCCCCCGATGCCCCCGGCGCCTGTGGCCGGTCCGGTCACCCGCGCCCGTACGGGCGTTTTTCGCCCTAGCTCGCGCTACGCCTCGGATGACTATGTCCATGCGGCATCCACCTCTGAGCCGTCGCCGTTGCCTTCCTCCGTTCGAGCCGCTCTTCGTGACATACTCTGGATGGCTGCGATGCAAGAGGAGTTTGACGCCCTGTTGCGCAACCGGACGTGGCAGCTTGTTCCCCGTCCCCGGCACGCCAACGTGATTACCGGGAAGTGGGTCTTTAAACACAAGCTCCGTCCTGATGGTACCCTTGATCGCTACAAAGCGCGCTGGGTTGTTCGTGGCTTCCGACAGCGTGCTGGCATCGACTTCACCGACACCTTCGCTTCGGTCGTCAAGACCGGCACGATACGCACGGTTCTCCACCTTGCGGTCTCACGTGCTTGGCCGGTGCACCAGATGGACGTCTCCAATGCCTTCCTCCATGGTCACCTCGACGAGCAGGTCTTCTGCCAGTAGCCCACCGGGTTTGTTGACCCGGCACTTCCCGACCACGTGTGCCTGCTTTCGCGTTCCTTGTACGGACTCAAGCAGGCTCCGCGCGCTTGGTACCAGCGCATCGCGGCGTTTCTCCACCAGCTTGGGTTCCGCTCTACCCGCTCAGACGCCTCGCTCTTCGTCTATCTTCAGGGCTTTGACACGGCCTACTTGCTGCTCTATGTCGGCAACATCATCTTGACGGCATGTACGGCTGGTCTCCTCAGTCAGCTCATGGCTCGTCTTTGCGCTGAGTTCGCCATCAAGGACTTGGGTCCTTTGCACTACTTCCTCGGTGTCGAGGTGGTGCGCCGTCCGGATGGCTTCTTCCTTCATTAGCGGAAGTACGCTCACGAGCTCCTCGAGCGCGCCGGCATGCTTAACTGCAAGCCCGCCGCTACGCCTGTTGATACGAAGGCCAAGCTTTTTGCCACGGATGGTTCTCCTGCTTCGGATGCTGCTTTCTACCGGTCTATTGTTGGTGCTCTCTAGTACCTCACTCTGACTCGACCGGAGATCTAGTATGCCGTGCAGCAGGTGTGTCTTCATATGCATGCTCCTCGAGATGTTCACTGGGCCGCTGTCAAGCAGATTCTCCACTATGTCTGTGGCACTATGGATCTTGGCGTCACGCTCTCTGCCTCCACCGACACCGCCCTCACCGCCTACTCCGATGTAGACTGGGCGGGCTGCCCTGACACTCGTCGCTCCACCTCGGGCTATTGTGTCTTTCTTGGACCCTCACTCATCTCGTGGTTGTCCAAGCGGCAGCCTACGGTCTCTCGCTCCAGTGCTGAGGCTGAGTATCGTGCGGTGCACTAGTAGAAAACAGGGCTTTGGTTCAGGCCTGCCCAGCCCATTAGTCCCGGTTCAGTCACGAACCAGGACCCATGGGGGCATACGTCCCGGTTCGTGCGCCTAGGGGGCCGGCCGGGCCTCGTGGGGCATTGGTCCTGTTTCGTCTGGACCCATTTGTCCCGGTTCTAGACACGAACCGGGACCAATGGGCCTCGCTCCTGGCCCACATCCATTGGTCCCGATTCGTGGCTAGAACCGGGACCAAAGGGTGGCCTTTAGTCCCGGTTCCAGCCACGAACCGGGACCAATGGTGTGGCTATATATACCCCTCGCCCGCGAGCAGAGCACTCTACTGCTCTGTTTTTTTCTGGCCGGCGAGGGGAGGGCTTTGTGGTGCTCTAGCTCACCTCCTATGCACATGAGGTGTTCGATGAAATGCCCGAGCCACACTACTAAAGCTTTCTCCTCTCCAAACTCGACCTCCAAGCTCCATTTTCCTCAAGATTTGTCTAGGTTTAGCGGTCCGTCACGTCCCGTCCCCGTCTTCACCGCCGTCGATCGCCCGCGCCGATCTCGTCGCCGGCACCACCGTGGTGAGCCTCTTGTTCTTATCTTCTTTCTAAAAGAAAAAAAATTCTTACTTGTATGATTTAGATAGATACTTGTATAATTTTCTTACTTTTATTATTGTTTGTTATTATATAGTACGATGGTTTTGGTATCCGCCCCCGTCGGCCCTCGTCCTGTCTATGATTCGGATGTGGTATATATTATATTTTATAACTATTTGGTTCATTTATTGTTTATGACAATTATGCCGACCAACGTGACATAGATTTTTTTATCTAGGAGGTATGTGAACCGGAAATTCCAACCGACCCTATTGTCGAGAGGTTAAATTTAGTTGAAGAAGAAAACAATTACTTGAAGGAAAAATTGAAAAAAATTGAGGAGGAGAAGATGATATTGGAGTTGCATGTTGCGGATGTCGTCAATGATCACAAGATCAAGATGGATGCAATGCGCTTCAAGATTAGAAAGTATAGAAAATATGCCATTCATACCGAGGCTTGGTATCATTATGCCGTTGGATCAATTGTTACCTTGGTTGCGATTATGATCGCATTTGTTGTTGCATTGAAATGTTTTACATAGTTTCAATCTATGGTTTAATTAGATGCTCTGGAGAGCTATATGTTGTTCAATGAGAACTATGTATGTACTTTGGTTTTAATGTGATGATGAACTTCTATTAATTTGGTCACTTATCTATTCATGATGTTCTGTAATGGTTTTTGACACACTTAATTATATATAATGCATGCAGATGAACCGGCAATGGATGTACGGTGACAGACACACCTCCGAGTACATTAAGGGCGTGCATAATTTTCTCAAAGTGGCTGAGGCAAACAAGCAGAATGGTTTTATGTGTTGTCCATGCCCTATATGTGGGAATACGAAGTCTTACTCTAACAGGAAAATCCTTCACACCCACCTGCTTTATAAGGGTTTCATGCCACACTATAATGTTTGGACCAAGCATGGAGAAATAGGGGTTATGATGGAAGACAGCGAAGAAGAAGAGGACGATGACAACTATGTGCCCCCTGAATACGGTGATGCTGCAACGGGGGAAGCTGAAGATCAAGAGAACCAGAGGATGATGATCTCCGCCGGGTCATTGTTGATGCAAAGAGACAATGCGAAAGTGAAAAGGAGAAGCTGAAGTTCGATCGCATGTTAGAGGATCACCAAAAAGGGTTGTACCCCAATTGCGAAGATGGCAACACAAAGCTCGGTACCGTACTGGAATTGCTGCAGTGGAAGGCAGATAATGTTGTGCCTGACAAAGGATTTGAGAAGCTACTGAAAATATTGAAGAAGAAGCTTCCAAAGGATAACGAATTGCCCGACAGTACGTACGCAGCAAAGAAGGTCGTATGCCCTCTAGGATTGGAGGTGCAGAAGATACATGCATGCCCTAATGACTGCATCCTCTACCGTGGTGCGTACGAGGATTTGAACGCATGCCCGGTATGAGGTGCATTGCGGTATAAGATCAGACGAGATGACCCTGGTGATGTTGACGGCGAGCCCCCCAGGA
This sequence comes from Thinopyrum elongatum, assembly GCA_011799875.1. Classification (NCBI taxonomy): domain Eukaryota; kingdom Viridiplantae; phylum Streptophyta; class Magnoliopsida; order Poales; family Poaceae; genus Thinopyrum; species Thinopyrum elongatum. Next base: position 732,483,036 of record CM022298.1, on the reverse strand, counting down.
AGAGGGTTCCTGCCAAGGTGATGTGCTATGCTCCTATAATACCACGGTTGAAATGTCTGTTCAGAAACAAAGAGCATGCCAAGTTGATGCGATGGCACAGAGAGGACCGTAAGAAAGACGGGAAGTTGAGAGCACCCGCTGACGGGCCGCAGTGGAGAAAAATCGAGAGAAAGTACCGGGCTGAGTTTGCAGGTGACCCAAGGAACTTATGGTTTGGTTTAAGCACGCATGACATTAATCCTTTTGGGGAACAGAGCAGCAATCACAGCACCTGGCCCGTGACTCTATGTATGTATAACCTTCCTCCTTGGATGTGCATGAAGCGGAACTTCATTATGATGCTAGTTCTCATCCAAGGCCCTAAGCAACCCAGCAACGACATTGATGTGTACCTAAGGCCATTAGTTGAAGAACTTTTACAGCTATGGAATGGAAAAGGTGTACGTGTGTGGGATGAGCACAGACAGGAGGAATTTGACCTGCATGCGTTGCTGTTTGTAACCATCAATGATTGGCCTGCTCTCAGTAACCTTTCAGGACAGACAAACAAGGGATACCACGCATGCACGCACTATTTAGATGACACCCAAAGTATATACCTGGACAAATGCAGGAAGAATGTGTACCTGGGGCATCGTCGATTTTTTCCGACCAACCATCAATGTCGAAAGAAAGGCAAGCATTTCAAAGGCGAGGCAGATCACCGGAAGAAGCCCGCCATGCGTACCAGTGATCACGTACTTGCTATGGTCAATGATTTACAGGTAATCTTTGGAAAGGGTCCCGGCGGACTATCTGTTCTGAATGACGCTGAGGGACGCGCACCCATGTGGAAGAAGAAATCTATATTTTGGGACCTACCCTACTGGAAAGACCTAGAGGTCCGCTCTTCAATCGATGTGATGCACGTGACGAAGAACCTTTGCGTGAACCTGCTAGGCTTCTTGGGCGTGTATGCAAAGACAAAAGATACACCAGAGGCACGAGAGGACCTACAACGTTGGCACAAAAAAGACGGCATGCCTCCAAAGCAGTATGAAGGTCTTGCCAGCTACGCTCTTACCAAAGAAGAGAAGGAAATCTTCTTTGAATGCCTGCTCAGTATGAAGGTCCCGTCTAGCTTCTTGTCGAATATAAAGGGAATAATAAATATGCTAGAGAAAAAGTTCCAGAACCTAAAGTCTCATGACTGCCACGTGATTATGACGCAACTGCTTCCGGTTGCATTGAGGGGGCTTCTACCGGAAAACGTTCGATTAGCCATTGTGAAGCTATGTGCATTCCTCAATGCAATCTCTCAGAAGGTGATCGATCCAGAAATCATACCAAGGCTAAGGAGTGATGTGGCGCATTGTCTTGTCAGTTTCGAGCTGGTGTTCCCACCATCCTTCTTCAATATCATGACGCACGTCCTAGTTCATCTAGTTGACGAGATTCTCGTTCTGGGCCCCGTATTTCTACACAATATGTTCCCCTTTGAGAGGTTCATGGGAGTCCTAAAGAAACATGTCCGTAACCACGCTAGGCCAGAAGGAAGCATCTCCATGGGCCATCAAACAGAGGATGTCATTGGGTTTTGTGTTGACTTCATTCCTGACCTTAAGAAGATTAGTCTCCCTCAATCGCGGTATGAGGGGAGACTGACTGGAAAAGGTACGCTAGGAGGGGACTCAATAATATGCAGGGACGGGCATTCTTGGTCTCAAGCACACTACACAGTTCTACAGAACTCTACCTTGGTGACCCCATATGTCGATGAACACAAGAACATTCTGCGCTCCAAACACCCGGAGCAGTGTGACGACTGGATTACATGTGAACACATCAGGATTTTCGGCAGTTGGTTGGAAACACGTCTCAGAGGTGACAACACTGTTTCTGATGAGCTGTACTCATTGTCCAGGGGACCATCTTTGACTGTATTGACTTACAAAGGATACGAGATAAATGGGAATACATTTTACACGATCGCCCAAGATCAAAAGAGCACCAACCAAAACAGCGGTGTCCGCTTTGATGCAGCAACCAAGAGGGGAAAGGACACATATTATGGTTACATAGTGGACATATGGGAACTTGACTACGGACATGATTTTAAGGTCCCTTTGTTTAAGTGCAAATGGGTCAATCTGTCAGGAGTCGGGGAACAGGTAGACCCACATTATGGAATGACAACAGTGGATCTGAACAATCTTGGATACACAGACGAACCATTCGTCCTAGCCAATGATGTGGCGCAGGTTTTCTATGTGAAGGACATGTCTACCAAACCGAGAAAAAGAAAAGATAAGGAAGCGAATACATCATACGATGAGCCAAAGCGCCACATAGTTCTTTCAGGAAAAAGAGACATCGTGGGATTGGAGGGCAAGATAGACATGTATGAAGATTATGAAAAGTTTCATGAAATTCCTCCCTTCAAAGTCAAGGTAGACCCAAGCACCCTGTTAAGCGATGAAGAATATCCATGGTTACGGCGCAATAAGCGAAGGACACAAGCGAAAAAAAAGTGAAGACTTTCTCTCCACAACTATTATGATGATGCCTTTGATCTAGAATATCACTGCAGTTACATGTGAAGAAATGAAATGCCTTTTGTAACAGACGAGTTTCCGGAAACCCTGATACTTCAAAACAGATTGTCCGTTTTGTACACGAAGTGCATCCAGTTTTTGCCGTAACCCTCTCAACTTTTTAGCACATGCTATGTGGGTGAAATGATGATACCATGCCAATTTTCAACCTCTTCAGAGTTCATTTGAAGTGCTTTTCAATTTCAGGGTCATATAGCTCAAAAAAATCAGTAAATGCATGAAAAATAACAAATGAAGTCGGAAAGGGTTAAAAATTGATGATGTGGCTTTGAATGGTGCATTTTGAACACACAAAAAGTCTGGAGTTCAAATAAGTTCAAAAAAATGAAATCCCTTTGTAACAGACGAGTTTCCGTATGAAACCCTGATACTTCGAAAGAGATTGTCGCGATTTGTGACACGAAATGCATCCAGTTTTTGCCGTAACCCTCTCAACTTTTTAGCACATGCTATGTGGGTGAAATGATGATACCATGCCAACTTTCAACCTTTTCAGAGTTCATTTGTAGTGCTTTTCAATTTCAGGGTCATATAGCTCAAAAAAATCAGTAAATGCATAAAAAATAACAAATGAAGTCAGAAAGGGTTGAAAATTGATGATGTGGCTTTGAATGGTGCATTTTGAACACACAAAAAGTCTGGAGTTCAAATAAGTTAAAAAAAATGAAATCCCTTTGTAACAGACGAGTTTTCGTTCGAAACCCTGATACTTCGAAAGAGATTGCCCGTTTTATACTTAAAAAAATATTGAACTTAAAATAATCAATTAAAATATTCTGTTATGATCAACTAAAACAAAACTATAATATTCTTCAATAGCAAAAAGAATCAACTAAAAAGCTTTTATAAAACTCTAATAGCAAAAGGAATCAACTAAAAAGCTTTTATAAACCTCTAGTATTTTTTAAACTAAAATTATATAAAATTTATGCAACTAAAATTATCAAAGTATTTTCTGTTCAAAACATTAATGGCAAAAAGAATTTTCTAAGATTTTTTTGTTAGAAACTTTAATAGCAAAATAAAATAACAAAATCTGTTCTTGATTAAAACAGACATTTAAAATAACCTAAAAATTACCAAATTTAATATAATGATAAAACACAATAATATTAAATAGCAGGAAAAAGAATCACTCAAAAATCTATTTTTATAGTAAAGTTATTCACAAACTAGTGATTCACAGGAATTTAAAAGAATTCAAATTTAAACTATTCAAATTTGAAAATTAATGGCACTAACAGAAAGTCTATAATTTTTGTGACCTAACAGCAAAAAGAATCACTGGAAAACTACAAAAAAAAGCAAAAAAGAAAACAGAAAAAAATGCCACCTATTGGGCCACCATGGCCTGAATACGACTAGAAACCCAGCTAATTGGGCCAGGATTCAGGCCCGCAGAAGGCCCAGCAGGCCCACAAGCATATACAGAGTCTTTAGGCCCGTAAGCCTGCTTTAGAGAGGAGCTCGAAAGCTCAGGCGCACCGCACCTTATAAACAGGTGCGGCTCTCTCTCAGCTAGCGAGGTGGGACTAAACTCCCACCACCACGCCGCTTGCAAGGCTATTGGTCCCGGTTGGTGGCACAAACCGGGACCAATGCCGCCCTTTGGTCCCGGTTCGTGGCACCAACCGGGACCAATGCCCCCCTTTAGTCCCGGTTGGTGCCATGAACCGGGACCAATACTCTGGGTATATAAGTAGCACTTAGGAATTTTTAGAACCGCCCATCCTCACTTCGATCTCTCCTCCTCCTCTCCCCCCGACGGCGGCGAATCCATCCACGACGCCGGCAGGCTGCCCGAGCTAGCCGTCGCCGACGCCCTCGCCGCGCCCTGCCCCCGACGCCGCCACTCCTCGCGCCCCTCTGCCCTGACCCGATGCACCGACGCGCCGCGCGCACCCCTATCCCTGATGCCGTCACCGCGCTGCCCTTTGCTACTTATATACCCAGAGTATTGGTCCGGTTCATGGCCACCAACCGGGACGAATAACCCCCTTTAGTCCCGTTGGTGCCACCAACCGGGACCAAAGGTCCCTGTTTTGACCTTTGGTCCCGGTTGGTGGCACCAACCGGGACTAAAGGGGGGCATTGGTCCCGGTTGGTGCCACGAACCGGGACCAAAGGGCGGCATTGGTCCCGGTTTGTGCCACCAACCGGGACCAATAGCCTTGCAAGCGGCGTGGTGGTGGGAGTTTAGTCCCACCTCGCTAGCTGAGAGAGAGCCGCACCTGTTTATAAGGTGCGGTGCGCCTGAGCTTTCGAGCTCCTCTCTAAAGCAGGCTTACGGGCCTAAAGACTCTGTATATGCTTGTGGGCCTGCTGGGCCTTCTGCGGGCCTGAATCCTGGCCCAATTAGCTGGGTTTCTAGTCGTATTCAGGCCATGGTGGCCCAATAGGTGGCATTTTTTTCTGTTTTCTTTTTTGCTTTTTTTTGTAGTTTTCCAGTGATTCTTTTTGCTGTTAGGTCACAAAAATTATAGACTTTCTGTTAGTGCCATTAATTTTCAAATTTGAATAGTTTAAATTTGAATTCTTTTAAATTCCTGTGAATCACTAGTTTGTGAATAACTTTACTATAAAAATAGATTTTTGAGTGATT
>CM022298.1:732198166-732477630 GCA_011799875.1 Thinopyrum elongatum | reverse complement strand
AATCACTCAAAAATCTATTTTTATAGTAAAGTTATTCACAAACTAGTGATTCACAGGAATTTAAAAGAATTCAAATTTAAACTATTCAAATTTGAAAATTAATGGCACTAACAGAAAGTCTATAATTTTTGTGACCTAACAGCAAAAAGAATCACTGGAAAACTACAAAAAAAAGCAAAAAAGAAAACAGAAAAAAATGCCACCTATTGGGCCACCATGGCCTGAATACGACTAGAAACCCAGCTAATTGGGCCAGGATTCAGGCCCGCAGAAGGCCCAGCAGGCCCACAAGCATATACAGAGTCTTTAGGCCCGTAAGCCTGCTTTAGAGAGGAGCTCGAAAGCTCAGGCGCACCGCACCTTATAAACAGGTGCGGCTCTCTCTCAGCTAGCGAGGTGGGACTAAACTCCCACCACCACGCCGCTTGCAAGGCTATTGGTCCCGGTTGGTGGCACAAACCGGGACCAATGCCGCCCTTTGGTCCCGGTTCGTGGCACCAACCGGGACCAATGCCCCCCTTTAGTCCCGGTTGGTGCCATGAACCGGGACCAATACTCTGGGTATATAAGTAGCACTTAGGAATTTTTAGAACCGCCCATCCTCACTTCGATCTCTCCTCCTCCTCTCCCCCCGACGGCGGCGAATCCATCCACGACGCCGGCAGGCTGCCCGAGCTAGCCGTCGCCGACGCCCTCGCCGCGCCCTGCCCCCGACGCCGCCACTCCTCGCGCCCCTCTGCCCTGACCCGATGCACCGACGCGCCGCGCGCACCCCTATCCCTGATGCCGTCACCGCGCTGCCCTTGCCCCGCGCCCCTGCCCTCGTCGCCGCGCCGTCCCTGCCCTTGTCGCCGCCCCGCCCCTGCCCCGCGCTGTCACCGCCCCCGCGCCGTCACCGCCCTGGTCCGTGCCGCGCCGCGCTACGGTCTGGCCGGCCTCCTGTTCATATACATTTTTTTTCATATGATTTTGTTAGATGATGTTGATGATAGATATGATGATGTTGATGTTAGATGTTGTATGCTTTTTTTGTTCATATAATTTTTTTATTCATTTTTTTTGTTCATATGATGATTTTTTTTAAATATATGTATTAATTTTTTTATTTAGGTTGTTAGTAGATATCGATTTTAGGTTAGTTGATTTAGTGCATTTTAGGTTAGTTGTACTGTTAGCGCATTTTAGGTTAGTAGATTTTAGGTTAGCGGAGAGGAAAAAGGAAAATAAGGAAAAAGAAGAAAAGAGGAAGAAGGAAGAAGGAAGAAGAAGAAAAAGAAGGAGAGGAAAAAGGAAAGTAAGAATAAGAAGAAGAAGAAGGAGAAGAAGAAGGAGAAGAAGAGGAGAAAAAAAATAAGAAGAGGAAGAAGAAGAAAAAAAAAGATCGCCGAGGGGTCGAGAGGGGGAGGGTCGAGGATCGCCGAGGAGTCGAGAGGGGGACGTCGATCAACCCCCTCCCCGATAACATTTTTTTCCATGTATGTATGTCGTTGTCGATATACCCCCTCCACGATAACTTCGACATGATGGGGGGGGGGTCGATATACCCCCTCCCCGATAACATTTTTTTTCTAAGTTACTAAGGTAAAATGTTCACCCCCCTCTCGATATACCGGGCGACCAACTCTCGAGGCCACCCAAACCCTAGAAAAAAAGCGTTGTCGATCTCCTACCCCCTCCCGCCCCTACCCGACAAACTCTCGAGGCCACCCAAACCACTAGAAGAAAACTCCGGTAACTTCGACATGAGGGGGGACGTCGATCAACCCCCTCTCGCCCGAACAAGTCTATGTATCATTTTATATCGCGGTGGACATATATCAAAGTTTGATCATATGTCAAAGTTTGAATTTTGACATATGCAACATTTGATCATATATCAAAGTTTGATCATATGTCAAAGTTTGAATTTTGACATATGCAACATTTGATCATATGTCAAAGTTTGAATTTTGACATATGCAACATTTGATCATATGTCAAAGTTTGAATTTTGACATATGCAACATAGATTTATCAAGAATGCCCCCATTATGGATGTGCACAAGTTGATCCAAATTTTTTCTGATCTCATCTATATATATATATATATATATTCTTCTATATGTCACGTTGTCTGTCAAAGTATTGAAGAAATCCATGGCTTCATCATTAGCCGGAAGTAACAGGCGTATGATGCTACGAAGCTCTTCAAAGTTGTTTTGAAACGGAGTTCTGGATAGAATAATTCTCCTTTTCGTACGAATTTCAGCAAAGGCCTTCCAAATAGCGATATTCGGAAGGTTCTTGCTGAACTTTGTACCAAAAAGCGAATTATTCTATCAGGAACTCCGTTCCAAAACAACTTTGAAGAGCTTCGTACCATTATGTGCCTGTCATTTCCGGCTAATGATGAAGTCATGGTTTTCTTGAATTCTTTGACACTAGACAACGTGACATATAGAAGGGTAGATGAGATCAGAAAAAATATGGACCATTTTCTGCACATCTAGAATGGCGTCATTTTGTTAAATCCCTTGTCGGTCCGGACGTCGGACATTCATGAGAGAGGCGGTCCGGCCCAAACCCTAGAAGCGTTGTCGAGGCCACCCCAAACCCTAGAAGCATTGCCTAGGCCACCCCAAACCCTAGAAGCGTTGTCGAGGCCACCCCAAACCATAGAAGCGTCGAGCTAGCTAGGTCTACATTTGCACTAATATATCCATCTGTCATGTTTGTATATTAATTTCCATGTTGTAATATTTGCAGAAACTATGGAGCACCGAGACATCGAAGCAGAACAGTTGTTGGGGGACATAATCCTCGGCGGAGGTGATATCTTGTTGTATGTCAACGACACCGATGGTCTGGAAGGAGAGGGTGAAGCAGGCTCCGGTGATCGAACAATGGAGGTGGAAGGACATGATTATGATGGCTCCGGTGACGGAATGCCGGTGGAAGAAGGAGACTGTGATGACTGCTCGGGTGAGCGAACGGAGGAAGGAGCTGTTGCAAAGTCCGGCGAGGTATATATATTAATTAAGCCTGTGCTGACTAGCTAATTGATACATTAATTGTTTTGGTATGTACACATATTAACTCTCTTCTTTCTTCTTTTCTAGCCCTCCGGATCGAGCCAAACTTCGGTAACGAGACAAGGCCCGAAGAAAAGGTTGCGCCAGGATGAAAGGATCGCGATCACAGCAATCAAGGGCGATGGCCAATCGATTGAACCCAGCCGGACCAAGGAAGCATTTTCTACTCAGTGCGGGGTTCTTGTTAGGGACATAATCCCGATCAGCATCCACCAATGGAATAAGCCTAAGAGCGAAGACCCTCAAGTGTCTTTTGTCAATGATAGACATAAAGATGATCTTTGGACCGCGCTGAAGGCAAATTTCACCCTACCGCCAGAGGAGGATCCGGATAAGCCAGTTATAGAGCCATTGGTCAAGGCTCATGCTCTTAAGAATATGGCAGATCTATTCAGGAGGTGCAAGAATGAGTTGAAATCAACGTTTGTCGACAAAGGGAAGACTCCAGAATTCACCGGCCGATTTGAGAAGATAAGAGATCACTGGCCCGCATTTGTGGCCCACAAGACATCGGAGAAGAGTAAGAAGATGTCAGCGACAAACAAGAAAAATGCTGCAAAGAAGGAGCATCACCATCGCACGGGGTCAGGTGGCTACCTCAAAGCCCGGCCATTGTGGGACAAGGTTGAGAAGGACCTGCTTGATAAAGGGGTCGAACCAGAGACATTGAACTGGCTAGACCGTTCAAGGACTTGGTTCTTCGGGGTTGGGGGAACCTTGGACCCTGAAACAGGGAAGTGCCGTTGGACGGAGGAGCAACTTGAAATACCCGTCAAGAAGCTTCAGAGGTATATCGCCGCAGCGCAGCAAGGGACGTTCGTTCCCGACAGAGAGAACGATGAGCTCACACAGGCCCTCAAGAATCCTGAGCACCCAGGACGAACACGAGGCACGGCAGGCTCCGTTGCATGGAAGGTTGGGTTTCCCAGCGCAGGCGGTTACAAAACCCGGGAGAGGAGGAGGAAAGTGGAGCAGACCGAACTGCAGAAGCTGAATGCAAGGGTACGAGCGCTAGAGGAACAAGTTCAGAGCTAGTGACCTACCAGAGCTACCCCAGAAGCTACCCCGCCATCTCAGCAGAGAAGCAGCGTGGCTTCCACCGAGCTCCTTCAGCAGCCTGACTTCACGGCTCCCAGCTACCCCGTGGATGCTATCACGGAGGCTCAAGATTGCCACCTTATGACGCAATGGCAGCACCTCAAAGTCAAGGCGGCTGTCGGCTCTGTTGCACCTCCTGAACCCGATGCAACTTTTCACTGCCTTCCGATTCCAGAAGGCTATGCTGTTGTGATGGTCGATGAAATAACGGAGGGATTTGAGGATCTCGAGCTTGACCACCCTACCGGTGAAGGGGAGACTCAGCTGGGTCTTGCTCTGAAGACTCCATGTCTACGGCGGAAGGAGCTCATCAACCTTTCGAACTGGACGCCTCCGCCTCCTCCTCCTCCTCCGGCGAGTCAGGGCACTCCGCCTCCTCCTCCGCCGAGTGATCAGGGCACTCTGCCACCTTCTCCGGCTGCTCCGTCGCGTGGCGCCACTCCGCCTCCTCCTTCGGCGAGTGATCAGGGCACTCCGCCTCCTTCTCCGGCTGCTCCGGCGCGTGGCGGCACTCCGTCTCCTTATCCGCCTGCGCCGGCGCGTCTGAGCAGCCCGCCTCCTCCTCCGCCTCGTCAGCAACAGCGGAAGACAGCCGTCGCCGCTCCAGCTGCTCCGGCGCGTCATAGCACTCCGCCTCCTTCTCCGCCTCGTAAGCAACGAAGGAAGACAGCCGCAGCTGCTCCGGCATCTAGCAGTACAGCCAGAGGCGGTAGGCAATACAAATTCGGTCCATCTCTCAAGCCTCTACAGAAGTTATCATACGAGATGACCGAGGAGGAAAACGCGCAGATCTGTCAAGCCCAAGTGAAGGACTTTTTTGCAAAGAAAAATCCACCTCCGGAGGAGAAGATTGATCCGGTGAAATTGAAGCGCACTTTGGATGCCCTGAAGCGACCACCACCGCCTCCGCCGGATGACAACCATGTCCGTGCTCTTAAAAAGGCAGTGCAAGGAGCGCGCCGGTCGGGAACTACTTCAAGTGACAAAAGGTTACAAGAATGAAGAAGTGGGAAAAAAATTCCCCAGCTTGGTGAACAGGCAAACCAATCGTGCCCCCCGCTCAAGGTGTCTAGCGATATCGTCGCAAATCTGCCGGGGATGCTGCCCGGTACCAATCCTGGTGATTACCTGCCCGACGATGCACATTTTGATACAATGAAGGTGGACGAACACAAATACCGGTACGGGAAGCCTCTCGTCAAACCTGGCGATCCTCCTCTAACAACGATGATGCGAATATTCCATAAGTGGTACATGGACATCTGCAAGTCTAGGAAGGATATTTTGACGTTGAGAGTTAAAGAGGAGCACGACCTCGTTGGAATTGATCTGTTGTCTATTCCATTTGAGGAGTTCTTCCAGTTTTTCAATCAAAAGGCCCTCGATAAAATAATCATCACTTGCTACTGTCTGTAAGTACTACTTCTGTAATTAAGTCTCTATATATAGCTCAGCTCTTTCATTGCATGTATATATAATTATCCTCACTATATTATGCAGATTGAAGATCGTCGAATGCAGAGAAGCACAAATCTATGATATTGGGTTCATTAACACAAATCTCATAGATGAATGGACGGTTAAATTTAATGCCAAAGAAACCGAGGCCAACTTGCTAAAATCGTTGCTTAAAAATCAAAACAAAGAGAAAATAATCTTTCCTTACAACTTCAAGTGAGTGTTACTGTCTTGTGCATATTCGGTTTCCCTTATTACTCAAGGTTATATATAGTAACGTAATTGATAAGTTATGCATGCGTGCGCAGCTTCCACTTTATTCTCCTAGAGATTAAGCTTGAGCAGGGACTAGTAACCGTCTTAGACTCAAGACGAAAAGACCCCAAGGAGTATGCGGCCATGACTGAAATGCTCCAGAAGTAAGTTCAATCGATCATTATCGCACCATATCGGCAACTTTGTTCATTTCCTGATATCAAGTAATTATTTTCTTTGTCTCGTAGAGTTTGGAAAGTGTTCACCGCCGAACCTCCGGGACTGCTGGGGGAGCTGCGATTTACACACCCAAAAGTAAGTACTACTAGCTAGTTCCGCGCATCTCCCATTGATTCTAGCTAGTTTCATCAATACCATTTATAATGCTTGATTATCAGTTTGATTGACCTCTATTTCTCGTAAAGTGGTTGTGGCAGGAAGGCGGGAATAATTTTTGTGGATACTACGTTTGCGAGTACATCTACAACGCGACGACCTCTAAGTAGGGCTACTCTGAAAAACAATATGAAGTGCGTAAGCAATAATATTCACAATTTTATTTTATTACCATCATTTCTGTTGAGTTTCATTCACATATATGTATTGACCCCCTTTTTCAAATTAGATGTGGCAGCGGCGGGATAAACTCCTGCCACAAGATCGCATAAAAGCAATTCAAGAGGAATTGGCGGGATTCTTTCTTGACCACGTCATCAATAAAGCCGGAGAATACCATGTGGAACTTGACATCAGATGTTAGGGATTGTAAGAGATCTTATATTGTATATATGTAGCTAGTAGCATCGGATAGATATACGAAAACTTTTTGTTCGACCAATCTCTCGGAGAAGGAGGAGGTCGATCACTTCTCTCTGTATATATTTATGACGATCTTGTGTAATTAATGGTTTCCTTCATTTGCTTACTAGCTAGCGTGTCGAGTCCTCTCTATACGTATAGTACGTAGCGTCGACCAAGCACGAAGATAAGAGAGGACACTTCTCTCTATTAGTTAGCTAACACAATATATGAAACCCCTAAATTAACCCTACAAAACCCCCAAAACCCCCCAACCCCCCCCCTTTCAAAAAAAAAAAAACCGAAAACCCCAGCCCTTGAACTGCTGACGCGTGGATGCTTTTTGGTCCCGGTTGGTGCTACCAACCGGGACAAAAGGCCCTCCTGCCTGGGCAAGCCGCAGCGGCCACGTGGAGCCCCATCTGTCCCGGTTCGTAGGCGAACCGGGACTAAAGGTATTGGGCTTTAGTCCCGGTTCCAGAACCGCGACAAATGGGCCTTTGGAACCGGGACCAATGGGCCTTTTTCTACTAGTGGTGGCCAACGTCGTCGCCGAGTGTTCGTGGCTTCGCCAGCTTCTTCAGGAGCTCTCTTGTCCTGTGGATCGTGCTACGGTGGTCTACTGCGACAATGTTTCGGCGGTCTACCTCTCCGCTAACCCGGTACATCATCATCGGACCAAGCATATTGAGTTGGATATTCATTTTGTTCGGGAACAGGTGGCCCTCGGTCATATTCGTGTTCTACACGTCCCTACTTCCCAACAATTCGCAGATATCATGACCAAGGGCTTGGCTACCGCGTCATTTGAGGAGTTCCGGTCCAGTCTTTGCGTCAGCCGCGGTGCCGCTTCGACTGCGGGGGGTGTTGAGTATATGTGTTGTGCATATCTGTGTATTGGGCCCCACCTCCTAGTTCCTTGTATAGTTGAGGTCGTGGCCCACCTCTTATACATCATATATACGTGCCTTTGCACGAGAGCAATACATCGCGCAGTTCACATAATCTACACTTCCCATTCCTGTATGAGTTGGACGTGTTTGTACAAGTACGTACAGATGAATACAAACACGTAAGGAACCATGAAATGACAAATAAGAAAACGTGCATGTTACCTTAATTAGTATAAATAAAAGCAAAAAGCAAAAACCATGGAAGGTTCCCTGCTCAAATCGACGAGGACAAAAGCAAGCTCTTCTGTTTGTTTGGACGAATGCAGATGGAGGGAGCAGCCATGCCCATGCCCATGGCCGGCCTCTTCCGGCCTCCTCCTCCCTTCATCTACGCTCCTCCATCGCCATCATCTCGCCGACTACCACCAATCCGCCGCGCCGCCACGAGAATTAGAAGCAGCAGCAGCATCAAGAGCGAGCCCTCCTCCTCCACCACCACCACCACCACCGTCAAAACGGCAACAACAACATTGAAGCTGACGTACCTGGAGTTCAACGGGTGGCTGTGGGAGCTGGACGGCGGCCGCTTCCGCGTCCTCGTTGACCCGCTCCTCGTCGGCAACCTCGACTTCGGCATGCCCTGGCTCTTCGACGGCGCCAAGAAGACCCTCCCCAAGGACGGCCTGCAGGACCTCCAGGAGGACCTCGCCGTCGTCGACCTGCTCCTCATCACCTCGAGCCTCGATGACCACTGCCACCCTCAGCCGCCTCGCCGCCATCTCCCCAGACCTGCCCGTTGTCGCCACGCCCAACGCGCACCCCATTCTCGCCACACCCCCCCCCCCCCCCCCCCCCCCCCCGCGTCGTGGGTGCCACCAACGAGATCGAGGTTACGGTGCTCGCCACCCCCGGCCCCGTCAACGGGCCGCCGTGGCAGCGCCCGGAGAACAGCTACCTCGTCACCACCACCGGACAGGGACAACGCAAACACAACATCTACTATGAGCCGCACTGCATGTACGACGCCAGCTTCCAGCGCGACCGGGGGCTGCACGCCGACGTGCTCATCACGCCCGTCGTCAAGCAGCAACTCCTGGCCAGCTTCACCCTCGTCTCCGGTCAGGAGGACGCCGTCGAGCTCGCCCGGCTGCTCCGCTCCACGTACGTAGTGCCCATGAGCAATGGCGAGTACGACGCAAAGGGGCTCCTCAGGCCAACTCTAGCGCGCGACCCCATCCTGTCCGGGTGCGTCCGTTTGGGGCAAAACGGACAAACCAGATGACCCAGCGCGCGACCCCATCCTGTCCGGATGCGTCCGTTTGGGGCAAAACGAACAAACCAGACGGCCCAGCGCGCGGGCGCAAACGGACTTTTGTCTGTTTTCTGTCCGCTTTCGACACATCCCCGGCCCAAATTTGGGCCGCTTTTGGGGTGAAACGGACAGTGCGCGGACGGGCGGGACGCGCGCGCTTGTCCTCCCCTGGCCCGCCCATCGGTGGCACAAAGCAAAAACCCCGCGCCCCATTTCGCGCCATTCCACCCCAAACCCTCCCACGTCCCGCCCGCCACCCTCCCCCGTCCATGGCCGACGCCCCGCCAAATTCCGGCGGCCTGGCCGTCGACCCGCCCGGAAAGGTGAAGAAGAAGGCGGCCAAGGGTGCAAGGAAGCCGCGGTCGGAATGCACGCCGGAGGATCTCGCAAAGATGGACGCGGAATCGGCGAAGAGGAGGAACCGGAGGGCGGCCGTCAAGGGCAAGAACGCCGCGGCCAAGTTCGCCGCCGAGCGCGATGCGGTGGAGGCCGCGTGGCGCAAGGCCGAGGTTGAGGAGAAGGAGGCCATCGTCAACAAAGCGCACACCCTCCTCATGCTTGGCCTTTGCCATCCGGCGGGTTTCTCTGGTGCGGCCGTCGGCCCGGCGAGCACAGGCTCGTCGGTCACCAGGCCTCACCACTGCCCGTCGCCGACATCGCGGACCACGCCTTTGTCGCCCGGCTTTCCCCCGCCAAGGCACGACGGCCAGACCCGTTTTTCGGGGTCGCCGGACGTCGGCGTGATCGCGCCGTCCACCCCGCGCCCCTCGGCCGTCATCGACCTCAACGTCACGCCGGGGTCCAGCAGCGGCGGCCGGCCGTCCGTCGAGATGCAAAGAAAGCAAGCACGGTCACAGTTTACGGGCACCATGCCGTCGCCCCGCGTCCTGTTCGACGAAATGCCAACACCAACGCCAACGGTCGACGACCCCTTCTACAACCAGTTCATGGAGAATGTGATCTATGAGTGTGGGCATGGCGGTGCCTACGATCCCGACGAGACCCAAAGTCAGGATGGCCGCGCCCAGTACGTTGCTGATGAAGAGGCCCATGACCATGCTGACTACGACCATGGTGATTCGTGGCATGAAGATGATGACATCTGATCGGCCGTGGCCGTTCTTTTTGGAGGCTGGCATGGGTGCCGGCCGCTGGGCTGCTGACTGTGTGCCGGCGAGAAACTTATTCATTTTGGGGGGCTGGCTGTGTTGCCGCCCGCTGGCTGTGTTGCCGGCGACTAAACTATTCATTTTGTAGGCTGCCTCTGTTGCCGGCCGCTGGCTGTGTTGCCGGCGAGGACGTGTTGGCCGCTGGCTGTGTTACCGGCGAGGACGTGTAGGCCGCTGGCTCTGTTGCCGGCGTGAACTAGGGCCGCTGGCCTGAACTAGGGCTTGGTTTCGAAAGTTGACGTTTGAAAAAGAAGGCGGACAGGATGGGGCCAAAGAATGCGTCCGCGCGCTGGGCGCACGGTCACCGCATCCCAGGACAGGCCCGAACACGACCCCATTGCCCTACCCAAACGGACAGAATCCGGACAAAACGGACGTCCGTTTGGAGTCGTGCGGTGGAGTTGGCCTCACCGCCGTCATCTCCACCCAGGGCACCACGCAGGCCTTCAGGGACCTGCTTGCCGACGCGCTCCCCCAAACGCAGGTCGTCGAGCCCACCCCCGGCGTCCCGCTCCACCTCCACTTCGAGAAGGACAACAACACTTCATCATAAGTGAGAGCAAGGGATTAATTCTTCGAACAACTTCCATCTAGTTAGTCATCTAGATATGCATCAGTAAATCGTAGTTGGTAAATTCTTATTACCATATATTTGTTTATGTATAAATGTAATCTTGGTCCTTGGTCCACCATCCCAACTGTGTGTGGTCTACTCGATTCTGAATTAGCAAAATGTGAAAATATGCGGATTTGCTTTTTCCTAGATGCCTGAAATATTTCAACGCGTCCGTTACTTTTTCTTAGTTCATCGTGAGCTCAACGAAGAAGCTATAGCCTCACTATCTATCTTAGGGGAAGACATGGCCCCATTATCTTAGGGGGAAGCCATGGCCCCATTGTCTATCTTAGGGGGTGGGAGATGCAGGGGTGTAGGGGATTGCCGGAGTTGTGCGACGGGGCTTAGAGGGATGGCTGAGGCGGCGGGCAGTCAGGCTGGACGGAGCGAGCAGGCTTTTTGGCCCGCTCGAGGCCACTGGACCGTACAGTCCTGGCTCGCTCAAGAAATTGGACGGCCCAGTTACAAAATTTCGGCCCGAAATTTACTCGGTACGGTCCGGTCTTTGACCGGTCCGACCGAGCGGACCGAAGCGTGCTGCAGGCTGTTCATCGTCATCGCGGCCAGCGGCGACACCATACTCTGGCCGGTGAGATCCGCGCGCTGCGAGTCCAACGGCCATGCCCCGACGTTCTTCTCCAGCATGGTCGAGCTCCTCTTCGATTTGTTTCCTTTTATTTAGTCGATCGAACAGTAAAGAAAACTCATGTCGCGTGCGCGTCAGGTATTAGAGAACAGAAAATAGAAAGAACACGCCGTCACACCCGTGATTATCGAGAGGAATAGGGGCAAGTGGAAGTCAGAGCATCTTTAGCAGACCCCGTATAACGCCGCGACCTGCAAAATAACCGTCAAAATACGGGTCGGCGCGGAAAATGATGCCCGACCAGACCCCGCAAACGCGTCCGACCCGTAAATATTTTTGAGGGGCGCGGCAAAATCCAATCCCCAGCCCGCGAATACGCAGGTTTCCGCCTTGCCCCTACGATGCCCCGTATCCCAGGGAAGCGGGTGGTGGGAGGGACATTTCAGCCCGCGCCCTTTCCCCAACTCCTTCCGCCGCCCGCCCGCCATTGGTTCTGCCCATCCGCCGCCGACGATTCCGGCCAAATCTGCGGGCGGAATCACGCCACGGGGGTGCCCCTACCCTCTTCCACCGAGCCGCTGCACCTGCTCCCCTGGAACCGCCGATCCAAGCCGCCCCTAGTCGCCGTCGCTGCCCGGGATCGACCGCCCCCGAGCCGCCGGAGAGCCACCGCCCCCGGGCAGCCGGTGAGTCTTTACTTGTGCTTCTGCTGAGCGGTATGCATAGTTGGTTAACGTGGTGTGTGTTTTTGTGAATCTAGATGGAATTGAGCCTGTGCGAGAAGTTTTTGCTTGATGTTTCGTCCGATTCGGACGACTCGGATGTTGAGACACTGCTTGTCAACTATCGGCATCAGACGCTGGTGATGGCCCTTGCCGTGAAGGATCATGAAGATGAGAACCGAAAGAGGCGACGAGGATCGCCATCTCGGGAACGAGATGTTGATGCAAGACTACTTCGCGGAGAATCCAATATATCTGCCGCATCTCTTCCGGAGAAGGTATCGAATGCGCCGATGTCTCTTTGTGAAAATTGTTCAGGCTTGCGAGGCCAATTGTCGTTATTTTACTCAAAGAAGAAATGCCGCCGGCTTGAAGGGATTTAGTGCATATCAAAAAATCTCGGCAGCTATGCGGGTAATTGCATACGGCATTCCGGCTGACTATGCCGATGAGTACCTTCGCATTGGTGAAGATACCACAATTGAGTCAGTGCGTAGGTTTGCCAAAGTGATCATCCGTGTCTTAGGTCCTGAATATCTTCAGGCACCCAACGACGAAGACAAAAAAAAATTAATGGCATCTAATGAGAGAAGAGATTGACCTGGCATGCTAGGTAGCATTGACTGTATGCATTGGACTTGGAAAAATTGCCCGAAGTCATGTCAGGAAATGTATTGTGGCAAGTCTCGTGATGCAACAATTGTACTAGAGGCCGTAGCATCTGAGGATTTATGGATTTGACATTGCTTTTTTGGTATGTCAGGTACTCTCAATGATATCAATGTGTTGCAACAGTCTCATTTGTTTGCTAGGCTTGCTAGTGGTGATGCTCCTGCTTGCAACTACACTATCAATGGGCATGAATACACAAAGGGGTACTATCTTGCAGATGGTATATACCCTTCTTGGCGCACATTTGTCAAGAGCATCAAAGAACCCAAAACTAGGAAACAATGTGAATTTGCAAGGGTGCAAGAGGCGGCCCGAAAAGACATTGAAAGAGCATTCGGGGTTTTGCAATCTAGGTTTGCCATTGTTCGTGGTCCTGCTCGTTTTTGGGACAAGCGGACCTTGAAAAACATCATGACATGCTGTGTTATTCTTCACAATATGATTCTCGAAGATGAGAGAGGCATGAACTTGGAGTTTCTCTACGACAATGTGGGTAGCCGTGTCAAACCAGCTAGAGACCCTAACCGCATTAGAGCTTTTCTTCAGACCTACAAGATGATTGAAAATGCAAACACCCACTTTCAGCTTCAGAAGGATCTCATTGAGCACCATTGGCAAAGGGGTGGGCAGTAACAGAATTAATTTTTCTATTCATTTTCATTTAATTCATGTGTGATTTGTATTCGGGACAAATTTTATATTGAATTACTTAGTTTGCCTCGGTGATTTGAATAATTATTGTAATGTGGATGATTATTGTATTGTGGTATTGATATTTTTTCTTATATTGTAAATTAGTAATTCTGAATATGTGCATATGTGTCAAATTCAGATAAAACGCATCTGATTTGCGGGCCGGCACGGGCGACAGCTGAGCAGACCCCGCATAGCGGAACTGTAAAACGGAATATTCGCGAATATTCCGTTTTACAGTTCCGCTATGCGGGGTCTGCTCGACCGTCGCCCGCGCCGTCCAGCAAAACCGCTTCTCCGCGAACTGTAAACGAGTTTTGCGGGTCGGTGATATACGGGGTCTGCTAGAGATGATCTCACGTGCCCTACCGCTTTTTTTCCTTTTAATCAATCGAGAGAAAATAGTGAGAACAAAATAAACGGGATTCAATTCGATCCGATAATTAAGGCGCCTTCCCACGACAACTCCATGCTGCATTTGCTTTTATTTACGACTAAGAGAGAAATGGGTTCGATCCGATAATCACGCGCTTGGTGGACTGGTTGTGGAGTGTTCGCTTCTAATTCTCATGGTGGCACGCGGCGGAATGGTGGCAGCCGGCGAGGTGACGGTGATGGGGGAGCGTAGATGGAGGGAGGAGGGCAGAGGAGTCCTGGCATGGGCATGGGCATGAGCATGAGCATGGCTGCTCTCTCCATCTGCATTAGTGGCCCGCAAAGTGTTTTTTACCGGTGTCGGGAGCTACCGGTGCTTCTCTCATCAATAGGACGCTTCCAACTCAAAAGTAGTATCCATGTATTTCTCTCCTTTGTTCATTTAACTCCATGGTATTGATCAGCCGGGGTCCCACCCACATGCATGTCACTCTTTTCACGTACACCTGACGGACCTCTCAATTCAGACGAACACGCTATGTCAGTTCATTTTCTCCAACCGATTAACCTCTCTCACTTTAAACTTATTTGAAATTTTTTGTAAAGTAGATTTGAAACTGAAAAAAAAGCATTTCAATTTATTTCAAAAACTAATTTCAATTCTTTTAGAAAACAAATCTCACTCATTTTCAAAATACTAATTCCTCTCACTTTTTTTATGAAACAGATTCTACTTATTTCAATTACATATATCCCAAAAGAGTGAAGCTAATTATTTTTCAACTTACGTAGAACTGATCTGTTTTCTTAAAAAGCATATTTTAATCCTTTGAAAAATATATTTCACAAAAGGGTAACTTTGTATTTCAAAAGTGTAATATATTTGAAACGAGTGAAATTAGTTTTAAAATTAGTTTTTGAAATGAGTGAAATATAGGAGTATTTCAATTGAGTGAGCGTAATGTATTTCTCAAATGAAAATGAGCGTAATGCGTTTTCTGAAACTAGTGAAATCAATATATTTTGTAATGATTGAAATCAGCTTTTTGAAACAAGTGAAATATACTATTTCAGTTGAGTGAGTGTAATGTGTTTTCTGGAATGAGTGAAATAAGTTATTTTACAAAGTGAAATATAACCAATATTTTGTATGATACTGCTTTTTTCAGTGTTTGAAATTGATATTTTTGATGGGTGAAATACAATTCAATATTTTTCGTAAATTCGCAGTGAAACTAGTTTTGCAAATGAGTCTAATGTGTTTTTTGAAATGAGTGAAATCTATTATTGAAACAAGTGAAATTGTTTTTTTAACTGTTAGTTTTCTGAAATGAGTGAAATCAGTTTCCTGAGTAAATGAAATATTTTTCGAATTGAGTGAAACCAATATTTGAAATGAGTGAAATTTGTTTTCCGTACACATGACACATAGTTCGGTGCGAAATACGTTAAATATAGTGAAATGTGATTTCTAAAATGAGTGAAATCTATCTTTCGTAAATGGGTGTAATGTGTTTTCCGAATCTAGTGAAATGTGAAACTAACTGAAAGGTTTTCTGAAACTAGTGAAATATGAAACTGACTGAAATGTGTTTCCTGAAATGAGTGAAACGATTAAATTCAAACTAGCCAAAGTGTATCCAAGATTGATCTTGTTTTAAAGGTGTTGTCGCCCTGAATTCAAAAATATAAAAAGTTTCAAAATTGGATATTTCATTCAAAAGTTATCAATCTTTTAAAATGTCACATGGAAAACAAAGTGCATGTATTTAGTGTTTGCATGCAGCCGTGGTGCACCCAGTGGCGGAGCTTGGGACACGTCTTAGGAGGGGCAAATGGGCGCGGGGGGGGGGGGGGGGGGGGGGGGGGGGGGGCGGGGGCCATCAACATCAGGTTTAGGCTAGATTTCTGTGAATCTACGGGCAATTTACTCATGATAATATGAACAAATCTCCTGGGCAGAGGGGGCGAGGGCCCAGGTTGATCTCCACTAAGCTCCGCCACTGGGTGCACCTGTTTGCTCTCACCCTGACACCTACAAAAGATGTTGTTGTGGCCCTCGTCCAGAGGAGTATATATGCTTGTATAAAATTTGTATTGTTAAAAGACAGAAATAAAAGCATGGTGGGGTCTTTAGCCAGATCAATCTCAAAGCAACGTTTAATGGTGGATGCTACACCGGTAGCTCCCGGCTCCGGTAAAAAAACTTTTTCGATTAATCGTCTGCTCCAAACAAACAGAAGAGCTTTTGTCCCGGTCGATTTGAGCAGGGAACTTTCATGATTTTTTATTTCTTATATACGTATAAGGTAACATGCACGTGTTTCCTTTTAGGGGTATTTTTCATGGTTCCTTTCGTGTTTGTATTCATGTGTGCGTGCTTGTACAAACAAGTCCAACTCATACAGTAATAGAACGAGCCAGAAGGACAGCTGGCCCGACAACTTTGCACAGAACACTACTGTACCGTGCAGTGATACACAAACTGCAAAGAAAGCCATTGCATCTTCTGAGCCGTCCAAGAGCCATCACAAACTTTGTCTAGCCGCAAGAACCATCCGCCGCATAGCCAAGAGGTAAGAGTGACATTATCGTTTTTATGATAGTGATGATGCATGTAACCATGGAGTTTGGGGTTAATTTTTTCTGTTTGTGTCTAAAAAAACCAAGTCTGCGTCCATTTGGCGAGGCCAGCTTCATGATGAGTCACCGAGCAAGCAAGGAAGGCCGGGCAGCATCCCCCATGTTTAACAGACTAAAGGAATTTTTTTTTGAAAAAAAAAACTTTGATTTTTTTTTATTTTCAAATTTCTGAATTATTTGATAATTTAATCTCTAATCACACCTCATCAGTGCTCAAGTATGGAGCACTCATTCCACATCGTCTAACTTCCCGGCCAGTCACCCATCCTCTCACTACTTCAGCCTAAGCACGCTTAACTTTCGAGGTCTATTCCCC
This sequence comes from Thinopyrum elongatum, assembly GCA_011799875.1. Lineage (NCBI taxonomy): Eukaryota > Viridiplantae > Streptophyta > Magnoliopsida > Poales > Poaceae > Thinopyrum > Thinopyrum elongatum. The sequence continues at coordinate 732,460,953 of CM022298.1, read as the reverse complement.
CTAGTTTTCAAGTCTGCACTTGTTGTTTTCGTGACAATAGTAAGCTATCAATCCTATTAATCCTTAGGAGTTGAACTTGAGCATGCAGTCACACGTTTCACCGTTTGAGTTTGAAACTATTATTCTAAAAAAATTTATTTAGTAACACTAATATTTCTTGAATAAGTAGTTTGACCACAGTTTGACCAGAGTTTGACCAAATATTCAAATAAACTTAAATTTGAGGATAACTTTTTTTTCCTTTTAGAATTTGAGGATTCTAAAAATTTGCAAAACGGCCAACGGCGGTCGAAATCGGAACCGGCTTTTCATGCTGAACATTTTGATATATTATACGGGTTTCTTCGACATCGTATGCAAAAGTTATGGCCATTTTACTTATTCATAACACTTTTTTGCAAAACATGTCGAAATTTATGTTTTTTAATTTTCCTAACTAGTAGATGTAGTAACATAACTACATCTCGAAGGATTTTAATTTTTAAAAAAATTATCATTTTTTTTGTTTTTTTTCAAAACTGAAATGGCGATACGAACGGGGGGGGGGGGGGGGGGGGGGGGGGGGGGGGGGGGGGGGGGGGGTGGGGGGGTAAGCAGTTTGAAAAAATTGCAGAACCCCTTTAGTCCGGGATGGTGTCCATTCAATCCTACCGTCGACTACATCTGCTAGCGCCGTCGACGTCCCAGCCAGAGTCACAACTAAGATTAACCAAGCCAGAGTCACGTTCTATTAAAGTGGCAAAAAGAATTACTTTTTAATATAGCAAAACTAATTCTATCAACTATTATTAAAGGCTAAAAAACTATTAATATAAAACAGTAGCAAAATTAACATTAATTAATTATATAAGCAAAACAGTACTACAACATGTTAAAATCTACAGAAAAACTAACTAAAAATAATTGAAAACAACTATATAAGCAAAACAGTATTGTTTTAATTAAAATTCTAATTTAAATATTCTAAAAATATCTAAATAAATCTTACTGTGACAACAATCTAACATGTGACTAGGAGCAAAAAGAATTAAATTAAAAACTATTTTTAAACTTAAATTATTCACAATCTAGGGTTTGAAATAAATTTGAAAAAATTCAAATTTAAATTAGTCAAATTTGAAAACTAATGACACAAACAGAAACTAGATAAAATTTTGAATCTAATGCAAAAAGAATCACTCAAAAACATCAAATATCCTAAAAGATATAATCAATTTAAAACAGAAACTAAAAACAAATGAAAAAACAAAAAACAAATTTCAGAACCCCTTTAGTCCCGGTTGGTGGCTCCAACCGGGACTAAAGGTCTAATCTTCACCCTTTAGTCCCGGTTGGTGTCTCCAACCGGGACTAAATGTCCCATTTGAACCGGGACTAATGCCTGCTCGGCGCCCGAGCCGCTCGAACCGGGACTAATGCTCACATTAGTCCCAATTCGTAATGCAATCGGGACTAATGTGTAGATCGAGCTTGAACCAAAACCCTGTTTTCTACTACTGCTTTACACACTGTAAAAAAAAGGACTACACCTAACACTCTGCATGCATCCTGCCTAGCTGAAATCTTCACGTTTGCAAATGGGTGTATCGGCAAACATGCCTACACTCCTTTTATTCGTTTATTTTGCATATAAGTAGCAAACAAAATGAAGGGATTAATAACCAAACCAAAAAACCAAAGCAGCGTCGGTCGGACTTGCACTCCGAGCGGATCCATGCATGCATGCCTTTTATAAGTGTCGGTAGGCCAAGCCAACCCCTACTCCCAGCAGTTTAGAAATTTGGGTGCACACAAGGACAACCTCGATGATTACAAGATAGACCTTAACACCGACTAGAGGCTTGATCAATGGAAGTATAATAGACCGGTGTCATCTGAGGTCGCTGTAATCTGGGTCGAGGGCACTGACCTAGCGAAAAGGTTTGATCATAGGATTAAACCTTGCGGTAATGATAACCAGAGGCACAATATACGTGCGAGTGATGGCTCATATGACCCGCTTTCTTATCCCCTCTTCTACCCAAGGGGGGAGCTCGGTTGGCATCCGAAACTACCTAAACGTAGTGTCTCTTGGGAGGTTGTACAACAACCAAGAGGGGGCATGATGATGATGAGGACGCAGGTATGGCTTTTGCGTATTATGTCGTCCTGATAATAGTAAACTTCTCATATGAATCCTAATTTCCACAATACTCATTCATTTGCACAGGGGAATAGCAGGTTATGCGTCTCTGTGAGAGACTGCTACTGTTATAGGCTGCAGACACGACCTACAATATTCAATCCCATACTCTGTGGATCACGATTGTTATAACAATGGGGGATCGACACGTACATCAAGATTGAGACTTGTAGGTTAAAATGGTACAGGAAGAACCAGACGAAGATCCTTGCCAACCTATATAAAGGAGTTGTTGATGCAATCACATCCGGGGAGACACGAGCAAGCGCTGTTGGAGTAAGGATAGTGCTCCTTGGAACGTACCCAGGTGGCGACTGCGACATGAAGCGGAGGAATATGGATGCCATGGCAATTGTCCATACATACGGGAAGCCTGGCATCTTCTTGACCATCACCTGCAACCCTAACTGGGAAGAGATATTGAATGAGTTGTTTCCTGGTCAGACAGCGCAAGACCAACCTGATCTTGTGGCTCACCTGTTCCATGGCTAGCTAGAGGCTATTGAAGAGATGTTGTTCAAGATGCATATCCTGAGTGTTGTTGTCGCGTATGTATACGTAGTCGAGTTCCATAAGAGGGGTCTCACTCACGCACACTTTCTGTTGATCATGGATTCAACATATAAGCTCGTCGTTCCATAGCATTACGACTGACTCATTTCCGCCGAGCTCCTAGACAAATAGAAGTATCCGGAACTCTACGCCTTGGTGGTCAAACATATGATGCATGGACCATGTGGTGCTCTCAACCCCAAAAATGTGTGCATGCAACAGAACGAGTGCAAGTGCAGATACCAGCGGTCGTTCAATGAAAACACGGCATAGGGCAAGGACTCATACCCAGTTTATCGTCGTAGAGACGATGGTCGGCGGGCTAAGGTCCGGGGTAAAATGTTGGACAACAGATGGGTTGTGCCTTATAACCCTTACCTTTTGATGATGTTCAATTGCCACATCAACGTTGAGGTCTGCTCCAGCATAAAGGCCGTCAAATACCTTTACAACTACATATATAAGGGCCATGATAGGGCTTCTTTCAGCATCGACCAGCCCGATGCCGATGGTGACATTGATGGGATCAAAAGATATGTTGACGCGAGGTGGGTTACTCCTCCAGCGGCGATGTGGAGGATATTTGGCTTCCCCCTATGTGCCAACTCCTCGTTTGTCCTACAGTTGCCTCTTCATCTCCCGAATATGCACAGGGTGGCATTCAATGAGCAAGCTGACTTGACCGACGTCGTCGGCTCGAAGAATGCTTCCAAATCCATGTTGATGGAGTATTTCAAGGCTAACCAGGTCCACCCGTGGGCTAGGCAAATATTGTACAAGGATTTTCCTGGAAGCTTCACATGGCAGAAGGGACCGAAGTATTGGAAGCCGCGGGTGGAGCGTTATCAAATAGGTCGAATCATGTCTGTCAATCCTGCCGAGGGGGAGCGATACTATCTGCGTGTGTTGCTAAACCATGTTGCGGGCAAGACATCCTTCGAGGACCTGCTCACCGTGGACGGAAGGCTTTGTGGTAGCTTTCGAGAGGCTGCTGAGAGGCTGGGACTCATCAAGGCAGACCACACGCTCGATGATTGTCTTTCCGAGGCAGTGTAGTGGGCGATGCCATGTTCCCTCAGGAGGCTCTTCGCAACAATCTTGGTACATTGTGAGCCAGGCGACGTGCGTGGTTTATGGAATAGGCACTTCGATCCTATGTCTGGTAACTATCATCGATCACACACATGCCCGAATGAGATGGAGCAGAGGAACAATGTGTTAAGCTGAGGGGGCCATTGCCCCCCATCTATAAACCAAATTGTTACTAAAAAAAATATAAACCAAATTAAGGTGATTTTTTTATTGAAGGGTGTTGTGGTTTTAACCCAGCAAATGCCCTTGTGGAAGGACTTAGGTGTGGAGCCATCGCAATATAGGTTAGCTCGAAGGGGTTGGACGGGACAAAGGACACAAGGGTTTACCCAGGTTTGGCCCCGCAGAACGAGGTAAAAGCTCCTACGTCCTGCTTCTAGTTGTATTGCTTGAGTTTCGATTACAAGGGAGCGATCACGCTTGACCTAGCTATCGATCAGTCGTTTCTTGAGTTAACCCGCCGCCGGGTCTCGCCTATATATACACAGGTCGAGGCCCGAGGCTTACAAGAGTCCGAGCCAGATCATACAATGTGACCGGCCCAATTTCTAAGTCGCCTTGCCTTACCAGGCAAGCCACCGTATGGCGGTTCACACGTCCGGGACTTGGGCCACCACCAGGCCCGCCTCTATGAGCTGCCGTCTTCACGCTTCATCTTCTTGGGCCTAACTGGGCCTTCTTCATTGAGTCACCAACGGTGTAACCCAACCCCTCTTGGGCGGGTCACACCTCGGGGTTATTGACGGTGTCCTAGACTAGGGGGTACTCACCATGTCGCCTCCCGACCAATGGGTTGGGCCGAGGACCCCCGTGGCGGTTCACTAATGGGCCAGTTCGGACAGCCGATGCCATATACGAGGAAGATTCCACAAGACTTGGTGATCAAGACAAGGACTCCTCTCCACCAACGTAGCCGACTAGGACTCTTGTTATCCTAGGCCTCCGGTACATTATATAAGCCGAGGCCAGGCTCGTTGATAGATAGATCATGACATTATTCATCATACCCCTAGGGTTTAGACCACAACATATGATCTCGAGGTAGATCAACTCTGTACTTTGATACTCCATCAATATAAACAAGAGTAGGACGTAGGGTTTTACCTCCATTAAGAGGGCCCGAACCTGGGTAAAACACCGTGTTCATTGTCTCTGTTACCATCGATCCTAAATCCACAGCTCGGGACCCCCTACCCCGAGGTCTGCCGGTTTTGACACCGACAATGGTGCTTTCATGGAGAGTTCCGCTGTGCGATCAGCAATGGATCGATGGCTCGCTTGCAGATCAACTGCGACGTCGGCATATTCCTTGCCGGCTCGACTGGTCACCTTGGCTCGACCGAGGACTGTCCTCTGCCTCCGATCATCATGTTCGGATGAGGGCCTTCATCAACATCAACTCCGATCTCTATCAAGATCGTGGAGGAATCATCTATATAGCTCGGGGGCTCAACTTCAACATTGTCCTCGGGCGACCGTGCTGTTTTTCTATACAGCGGAATCGTATTCGCTGTCACTGCTTCCTCGAGTGTCGCTTTGACGATTTATTTGGTGACATAGTGCATAATTGTGTATATAACAACCCTGTAAAATTTCGTCGTATTTCGATGGAGGAATCTCCGGCGATCTACGATATACCGGACCCGTGTCAAATCTGGATGGGAATCTGGACGAGTTTAGGGTGTAGAGACCAGTGTCTAGCTCGGACATCCTTTGAAAGATCCAACCGTTGATCGGCTGCGGAATTCCTGTATCTACCACCCCTCAAAATTTCAGCTCGATCTGATCGTTCAAACTCCGGGAAATCTCCGATGAGCGCATCGATTTTCTGATCTATTTTCTGCGCGAATACGAATCCGACCCGAGTTCATCTTCCTTCATGAACGGGATATTGGACAACCTTTTTGGAGGAATCTCTTTCTAGGGTATTGTGTTTTGTTTCCGAATACATGCTCACAAATTTTGCTCCTTTTCGGAGGTAACTTTCACCGTTGCGCCGGTGTCAAACCAGCCTGACAACGTTGCTGCACGGCTGCCGACCTGCGCCAGACGGGTCGTCGCTTCATCGATCCGAACTCAACTTCTTCGGATCATTATCTCGGCAAGCCGAACAACAGTTCGGCATCGTGAAGGGTAAATCATCACCAACATGGTCGCCCCACGAATTATACGGAGCGGGCACACCGTCATCGCTGCATGGTCACTTCATCAAGCGGGCTTCGACCGCGTCACAAGATCCGACCCGCGACGGCATCGCCGCACTATTGCTTCTTCAAGCCTGGATGTGACCTCTGCGTCCGAAGATCGGGAGTCAATTCTGGCCAGACTCGCCTCTCTTATCCCGTATCCAGCTTCAGTCCTGGATGCGACTTCGGCGTCCGAACATCAGGAGTCATCCCTGGCCGGCCTCGCCCCTCGCACCATAGTACCGAAGGACGATTCCGAAGAAATCCCAAATACTAATCCGGTTGACCAAGCCGATGTCCACCACGCCGACCTGTTTCGACACCTCGGCCAGCATGGGGCTGCAAACGTTATACTACCGACCTGCCCCGGCACCTCGGCTAGACCGGGGGCTTCGCCATCTCTTCATCAACCTACTCCGGTGACTTCGGCGTCACTAGCCAACCAGCTTCGTCACGTTAGCTGGACCGGTGGCTTCGCCTCGCCACATCGACCGTGCGGCATCGCCACCTCATCAAGCCGAACTCCTCGCTCGGTTACCTCGGGCTTGGGGGCTGTGACCTTGGCTAGGCTGCGGACTACGTCTTTTTCCCGCCACGATCTCGGCGCGCGTCATCAATGCTGAACACATTAATCAGCTAAGTCGCCTCCATGCTCAGTTTTTTTTTCTTTAAATTTTTTTATTTTATTTTATTTCTTGTTCAGTTCAACCAAACATTATATTTGTGTTAAACAAGAAAGTTGTTCGTTCAAACGTTGATTGTTAAACACTTCTTTTTTCCGCCGAGCTCTTCGTCACCTCGGTTATGAGGGTTTTTGTCACCTCGGCTGGACCAGAGGCTTCGGCTCGCCACATCGATCGTGCGGAATCGCCACTTCATCGAGCCGAGCTCTTCGCTCGGGCACCTTGGGACCGGCTTGGGGGCTGGGACCTCGACCTGCCGCAAGCTCGGCCCACATCATCAACGCCGAACACATTAACCAGCTAAGTCGCATTCATGCTCAAAGTTTTTATATTTTTAATTTGTGTTCGGCTCGACCATGCTCACATACGTTGTTTGTCAAAACAAACTCCCTTTACCCATGTTAACTGGGGGCTCTTAAAATTTATATGAGCCGTTCTATAATAAATATTTTTTCTTTCTTCTTAGTCGTTGCAAAGTCTTTTTCTACTACTCCTTTCTCGACTCGAGCGTGTGGTCAATAGCTGGATAGCCTGTTTTCTCTACAAAGCCGCTCGCGTTTAGTTCTCTAAACTGGCCTGAGAAAGACTCCGCCTTTGGGATTGGAGGTTGAAGCTGAAGGCTGACCCGCGTGAAGTTTAGAGATCGGATGTGTCAGCACGACAAAAGTACAAATTTTTTAAGACCAATTTTTGGATTGGCACCAAAAACTAGTTTTTAGTTCGGGCGTAAAGTTTTTACCGAAGGTTTTTGGTTTCCCCAGCCTATGGCACTTTTAACCTATTTGTGTGTTTCTAGCATAAGTCTCGCAGTGCGACGCCGGACACATTTAAAGCTTCGGCAATATCAACGGGGGGCTGCGACTAGAGCCGAACCCACCAAAGACAAGGCGCTCCGAGGAGTCCTCGGCAAAATGTTCTCGGATATTGCTTTATATGCACCAGTTTCGAATTGTGTCGTCGGTCAATAGTTGGGTTGCCCGGCTCCTGTGCTTGCCTCCTACATTCCGCTTTGTTCGGCTAGGAGTGCAAAGGGAGAACCACTGCGATTGTACTTCCGGTTTAACTGGTCAAGTACCTCAGTGGAGAAAGTCGAAAACTGACTGTCACAATGAGCGTAAACTGGTCGGCGATCCGATGACCGTATTAAACAATGGGCCTTTCATAAGATGGCCGAAGTGTTACTGGTTTGACCCCGACTGATGCCGAACACTAACCAGGGGCTAGTAACTGGCCCCGAACTTCAAACTCCTATGACGAAGTGAAAGTTATAAAGCCCGCATATCTGATTGCCTTGTTTCCGCTAACACAACCGCCTTCGGGCACCAAGACGTCGGCTAAGGGTTGTCTGGTTACTGCGGAAACACCCTGCGTCGTATCTACAAAAGGGTAGAAGCCGACGATGGGCCACTTTCAACTGATAAACGGTCGCAACGGAGTCAAAATAAACATATATCATCAGTGTTTGTATTCAGTATACAAGCGCTGCCTTCCATAATTATCGTAATAAAGCCATAAATATGCATCAATTTGACTTAAAATTTTGGCCAAGCTGGGTTGCCTGGCTCCTGTACTTACCCCTACGTTCCCGATTGTTCGGCTAGGCGGTAAAGGGAGCACCTCTGTGATTGTTACTACCGGGTCGTCCGGGTTAGTACCTCAGACTGGGTGAAGCCGAAAGCTAGCCATCTTAAAGAATATAATTGGTCGGCAACGATGGAACTGAAATTTTTGGTTCATTATGGACCACAGAGTTCGGAACTTTCTCCCAACTAAATCCTCAATATTTTCCTCCCACATTGATCGGAGTTGAGGTTTCATGATCATGATCAACATGACAGCCTGGGAAAAGGAACCTATAACTGAACTATTTTTCCCAGAAGATGTTTTATAACATATCTCTCTGCGTACCTTTGTTTATAAAACCGTATGGCCGGATTGCCTTGTTTGTTGTAAATCTTTGCCCTTATAAAGGCTTTATAAAGTAGGACGAACACTCTTCGGCTGCTGGCCGAAGAGGTTGAAGCCGATGGTCAGTCAACAAAGTTTTGTACAATGCGGATCCGAGCATTAGTGATGTAAAGTACTTGGGTACATAGAATCATTACACATAAATTGTGATATAATCCGGACATTGATCCTTAATTCGGCCACCCGTGCCCACATTAAGGCTCGGGGGCTACTGGGCTTCGCGCTTCTCATTTACAAATGTTAAAGGGGCACATCGATCCCCTGACCTGGTATTGCCACCCGACCATTGGCTCGGGGGCTACTGCATCGACGATTCAATGCAGACAGTTTACAAAGTGCGAAATAGTTCCCGAGGAGATTATGATCCTCAGGTTGGTCGGCCGCACCCAACCTGAGTCTCGAGGAATATGCACACCACATTTCTATTCCTAAGTATGCTACAGAGCTAGGAGTTGATCCTCAGGCCGATTTTGTGAATCAACCTGAGTCTCAGGGGCTACTGGGATCACCGGTTTTATGCCATCCTTCAGGTGCATCTTGGGTTTTAGGCCGACACACACCTTGAGGGCTACTGGCTATATATCTCGGCAGAGAATAAATTGCACTGATTGAAAATATTCACAAAAAATCAGCCCGCAGTCAGGGTGGTGCACCACCTCAGAAGCGGTCCGGCATAAAGCTCGGATTCGAATGGCTCGTTCCATAGAAGGCTACTCCGGCATTTAAGCTCGGATGAACTCATTCAAATTTTCAGAGGCCAAGGTAATCTATGATGCCTCGGATTCAGTTCGGCGTTGGAGCTCGGATGCAAGAGGATACCTTGAATGCCGAATAGTGTTGGAGCTTGGCTGTGAAAAGACGCCTCGGATTCAGTTCGGCGTTGGAGCTCGGACGCAAGAGGATACCTTGAATGCCGAATAGTGTTGGAGCTCGGCTGTGAAAAGACGCCTCAGATTTAGTTCGGCATTAGAGCTCGGACGCAAGAGGGCGCCGTCGCACGGGAAGCACTTCAAACCCCAGGGGTGGCGTAAAAAACTTACAAGGCATTGATAAAGGCCGATAACTTAAAAAGACTCCTCGGATACCCGACGTATGAACTCTTCGGATACAGCTCGGCGATCCTCAAGATCGGAGATGGGAAGATTTGTTGAACCAGTTTTCAAGACCGACGACCAAAGATGAAGAACAGTTCAGAAGAATCGAGGAGCGTCCCCAACTTGAAGACCGGTTCAGGGGGCTACTGACGGTGTCCTGGACTAGGGGGTACTCACCATGTCGCCTCCCGACCAATGGGTTGGGCCGAGGACCCCCGTGGCGGTTCACTAATGGGCCAGTTCGGACAGCCGATGACATATACGAGGAAGATTCCACAAGACTTGGTGATCAAGACAAGGACTCCTCTCCACCAGCGTAGCCGACTAGGACTCTTGTTATCCTAGGCCTCCGGTACATTATATAAGCCGAGGCCAGGCTCGTTGATAGATAGATCATGACATTACTCATCATACCCCTAGGGTTTAGACCACAACATATGATCTCGAGGTAGATCAACTCTGTACTTTGATACTCCATCAATATAAACAAGAGCAGGACATAGGGTTTTATCTCTATTAAGAGGGCCCGAACCTGGGTAAAACACCGTGTTCATCGTCTCTGTTACCATCGATCCTAAATCCACAGCTCGGGACCCCTACTCCGTGGTCTGCCGGTTTTGACACCGACAGTTATATCCCCAAAATTAGGCCCCAGATTGATTTGAACTTGTTCATGTCAATCTTCACTGCTTCAAGTTGGTGATTCTTCCTTTCAAAGTTTAATATTGAACAAATCATATAACCCGCCATGACATCATGCAAAATAAATATAGAGAAAATCCATGACATCACAACGGATCTTTTCACATTAATTGGTCATCCGAGAATCGAGGCGCTTCCAGTGTTTAGATAATCATGATATCTCCTTGATTCCCACACCTGCCATTTCACCGTTCCACCTTTTTCCTTATAAATAGGCCCGAGGGGGTTTCCTTTTCACTTTTACCCCCTTTCGCTTCCACTTCTTCTTCCTTCTCGTGACCTTCGCCGCCAGAGCTCTGCCACTTCGGCCGACCTTCACCGGCGACTCCAACAAGGGCCGCTGCATCAACCTGAACGAACCAGGAAAACGTGGCGCACTCCCGCTCTCCATCAGCTCCATCAGGTAATGTCCCATCTTCTTCTCAGATCCACATTATAATGCCCTAGTTCGTCGAGTTCATCATCGTTCCGTCAAGCTCCTCCAAGTTCATCCAACGTTACTTAGAAAACATAATTCAATCCATACTCCAGAAGAATCAGTAGCGGTATCCGCTTTAGCTATTTCAATCTCAGGTAGATCCCTTTCCATTTACAGTCAACATATAGTTCCTCAGTTCTTCTGCCGCCATATGTTTTAGGTCTAAATTTCTTCTTCTTTTTCTGAACTGCGGTAGATCTGCAATTGTAGCCGCAATTTGTGAAATCTGTTTTATCCATAATTAGTGAAAATTTCAATAGCCTTGCAATCTTTTGAGAAATTATCCACCATCCCTTGCCCCGGCGACTTATAGCGGCAACCTTGCATTCCCCTAATACTTATCTGATTTTAATCATGAACCGATAACCCGCCGGCCTGTTTCCAGCTTATCCATGTAGCTTATAACCTTTTCCATGACCCGCCAAGATGGTTGTCCCTTATAATCAGGACCTGTAACCCGCCATTATATAGCTGACTCATTTGGGCGGTTTATTTTTACTCATCATTGTGACGGACTTTGCACCTTATCATCAGTCGTTGATCATGGAGCGGTTTAACATCATAATATTAACCCGTCAACTCTTTATTCTCAGGCATCCACTGTCAAAAATGACTAAATCCACCACCTCTTGCGATTGGGTTGTTTCCACTCTCACTGAGCAATATCTCAATGAATATGTTGAGATGGGCATTTTACCAATAAAAAACATCATTCACTGCAAAGTTACAGGGGCTGAAACTAAACCTCAACCTAAAGAGGGTGAAGTTGTAGTCTTTGCAGATCACCTCCTCCGTGGTTTCTCACCACCCGGGTCGAAATTCTTTCGGGATGTTCTGAACTTCTACAAGCTACACCCCCAAGATATCGGCCCCAACTCTGTTTCCAATATATGCAACTTTCAAGTCTTCTGTGAGGTGTACCTTCAAGAAGAGCCCAGCGTTGATTTATTCAGAGAGTACTATTACCTGAACCGCCAGACCGAGATGACAGATGGGCCTAGCCTTGAACTCGACGGGATTTCTATCCAGAGGCGGAGAGATGTCGTTTTCCCTACAGCTTCACTACCCAGTCACCCCAAGGACTGGAAGCAGACTTGGTTCTACTGCCAAGATACCTCTCCTGCTGATGAAAACCCTCTGCCGGGTTTCCGCTCCTTCCGGCTTAGCCCAAGGCATGAACTTCCTGACCAGATCACTGCTGCAGAACGGGCCAAGTACGCGCCTACTTTTTCAAAAATAAGGGCCTTATTAGCCAACGGCTTAACCGGAGTTGACCTGGTCCGCTGCTGGGTCGCCTGGAGGATTTTGCCTTTGATCCGCCGCACCGGCTTAATGTACCAATATACATGTGATGTAAAGGACCCGCAGTGGTATAGCCAAGTACAACTTGAAGATCGGCAAATCAATGAAATGACCAAGACATTACTCGGGGAGACCTTAGAAAGCTGTAGTAAAACGGGACTGAACCCCTTCTGCGCTCTTAATCCGGCTCCCGACGTAAGTGTTTTAAGCCGTTCTTTAACTCATTTATCATTCTCTCATAAACTGCACATCTTCTCATTATCCTTTATGTTCTTAGGCTGGCTCTTCCTTCTGGAACAAGAAATTGCAAGACAAGCCGGCCAAAAACGCCAAAGTAAAGACTCAGGCTCCAAAAACGACCAAAGGGAAGAAATAGGACGTTGAAGACTTATTTGCCCTTGACAATGAGTCGGAGGTAGAACTCGATTCTCTTGGCTTTCTTTTTATTCAACTTATTGACACTGATTCCTCTCAAGACGAAGCGGAGACCAGCCATGCAGAAGCAGCAGAGGTAACCATAATCTCCTCCGACTCAGAATCTTTGCCAAGACAGAAAACTCGGTGGGTCTCCCGAAAAGTAAGATTTTCCCATCCTCTTGCTTGTCTGGACCCCAATTTTCTTTTGAGAAAGCAGCAGGACGAGGCAAAGCGTACAACCCAGAGCAGCAGTGGTGGAGACCTTGCAGCCGGCTTACCCAACACGCCTGCCCCTCGCAAGCGCTGAAATGAGGTGCCTCATAATCCATCCCTCTCCTTTCCAAAGGCGGGTCTCATTCGTCAACTGCTTAACCCTTTCGATTCAAACTATCAGGGAACACCTCATTCATCATCTGGCGAGTCTACTGGGACTCAGATGCCAGTCTTCAAAGTTGCCCCTGGGTAAGCTTTTATACTTGTTTCATACATAACTCGCAATAATATATTTACGAATTCCTGTTCTCTTGTTGCAGCGGTGTGGCCAAAGCAGGCAAGAAACAGAAGGTGCGCGGTTCTTCCAAGGATCCCCAAACTGTTGAGCCAGAGAAACAAACACCAGCAGCAACTGAGGCGTCAGAAAATCCTGACAGTCTTATCAATGACCTGCCACCACAAGTTGATATCACAGTCTCAGAACCGCTGCACACTGAGGTTGACCCGACAATTACGCATAACCCGCCAAGTCCTAAACCGCCCAGCCCTGCCAAGACTACTGAAGAGGTCCCTTCTGACAAGATCACCGATGATGTCATCATCACTGGTACAGGCTATACTAAGCCCAGATATCCTACAGTCTTGGCAAAGCACAGCGCCAAAGAAGAGCCATTAGCCGCTGACAAGGGTAAATTGAAGTTGGATCTGGAGAGCTATGCTGGCTTCAGCGCAAGTGATATCCACGCAGGCTATCTAACCTGTTACGCCCCGACTTAATCGCGCACTAATCATACACGCAAATGCACACGATCAAGCCTACGGACTCACTTGAAGATATCACAACACAACTCTAAAACATAAATAAAGTCATACAAGCTTTATATTATAAGCCAGGGGCCTCGAGGGCTCAAATACAAAAGCTCGCATACAAGCATCAGCGGAAGCATCAGACATCTGAGTACAGATATATAAAAGATAAAACAGGTAAGCCTTTAAGAAGGAGGGTCAAAAGAAAACACTACGATCGAAAAGGCGCAGGCCTCCTGCTCGGGACCCTCCGATCCTACTCCTGGTCGTCGGCAAGATCGTAGTAGTAACCACCCTCGGGGTGGTAGTAGTAGTGATCGTCAACAGGGGCAGCTGGCTCCGGGGCTCAGTCATCTGGTCACATCAAAAGGATATGGGAAAAAAGAGGAAGCAAAGCAACCGTGAGTACTCATCCGAAGTACTCAGCAAGCAAGGATCTACACTACATATGCAGCATTATCAAAGAAAGGCTGTATATGTGGACTGGGCTGCAGAAATGCCAGAATAGAGGGAATGCCTAGTCCTATCGAAGACTAGCATCTTCAGCGGTCTTGCAGCATTAGAAGAGTGTAGATTAGCACAATATATAGTAGTAGCAGTGTTAAGTATCAACCTCGCCCAGAGATCCTTCCTCGACTCCCTGCGAGAAAGCAATCCCAGAGCCCTAGTATCCATTTCTCATCATAAGTATCCAATTCTAGTTGTATCGATCGGGATACAACTCCGAGCGTCTGTTACCGAGGATCCGGCTATGCATGGATTAGTTCTTCCCTGCAGGGGTGCACCAACTTACCCACCACGCTCGATTAACTCCGCCCGGACACACTTTTCTGGGTCATGCCCGGCCTCGGCCAAACGATACGCCGCAACCCGACCTCGGCTTAACAGAGAGGTCAGCATGCCGGACTAAACGTATGCCCCCAGGGGTCTTGGGCCATCGCCCCGGGAACTCCTGCATGTTGCGGGGCCACCGAGAGCAGACCTAGCAACCCACACTATCAAGGTGGTTGCGTTACGTGGTCCAACCCGGCGCACGCCGCTCAGTCGCTGACGTCCATTAAGCTTCGGCTGATGCATACGACGCAGAGTGCCCATAATTGTTCCCACGTGATGGTTAGTGCTATCGGGCCAGAGGTCCACTCGGATCAAATATCCAAATCGTTAGTGTGTTGGTAGCGTGCGGTAATGAGCAGAGACTCACGATCGATGTGACCCCGTCGCCCTGTCTCGAGGACTTGCGGCAAGGGCTAAGAATGCCCGGCCACGCCTCGTAATTACCTCACGGGCACCCTCCAGGTCAACCCGTCTCCACAACACTCGCGGGTACCCCTCAGGGTCGACCCGCCTTTTCAAGTAATAGTTGTAAAGTCCAAGTAACCGTGTGTCCATAACATCAGGGAATCCGAGGTATCACCCTCATTGGATTCCTACTCGATGTATCTGTCAAGGTGAACTTAGGAGGAATCACCCTCGATGGGTTCACATTTGAGGTGTTGCACGACAACATCGTTATCGGGAGAGGTGATGGAGGAATCACCCTCGATGACCACGACCGAATAGCTTCTCTACAGAGTTAACATCAGAAGTGCTAAACGAGGTATCACCCTCGGCACTCGATAGTAATGTTGCAGTGTCGTACAACTAGGGGGGGGGGGGGGGGGTGATGTGCGCTGTCGGGGCCTGGTTGTCGATCATGTTGATCGAGTCATATGAAAATCTAGCGAGGCAACTGGGACAAAGTGGGGTCTCTAGTGGGTCTCTATCCAGCCTATACTAAGCAGTTTAGGATAAGAAGGTAATTATCAAAAGCAGGTTACAAAATCAGGTCATGCATCAGAATAGGTAAAGTAGTAACAGCAGCAATTCTAATGCAAGCACAAGAGAGAAGAGAATAGGCGATATAGGCATGCTCAAGAGGGGGTGCTTGCCTGGTTGCTTTGCTGCAAAGGCAAGGTCGTCAACGGTGTCGTCGGGCTCCTGAGCTGCGTCGGTCTCAGGAACTGCGTCGGTGTCGGGGTCTACCGAGAGAGAAGAGGGGGAGGAAACAGATAAATACACAGCAAACATATGCAACACAGAGCATGCTATGCTAACGTGCAGTGCAGGGTTGCCTAAAGACATGTCTAAATTATATTAGTTATTTTAGGATTAAAGTTGGATTTATTAACCGGTATGTATGCACTATTCATCTACCGGAAACAGTCTAAAAATTGTGGTTTCACCTCCATAGAGGGTCCCGACATGGAAACAGATGGCACGGTCCGATTCGTCTTGTCGTTCTGAGCAACTTTCATGTACAAAGTATTTTCATCCGAGCTACGGTTTATAAGATATGATTTTCTAAAGTTTTACTGAACTTTCTTGAATTTCTGGGTTTAATCTAATTTTCAAAAATATATAGGAAATTACTAGGTGCACCCAGAGAGCTACCCAGCAGGTCAACACAGCGGCTGACCAGTGGGCCCATTGATTGGGTCAAAGGCCCAGTCAATAGAGGCTGACACGTGGGGCCCCTGCCCAGTCAGCAGGCCGACTGGACCAAGCTTATCCACTGGAACAGTGGGCCGGGCCCACCTGTCATTCTCAGCGGGGGTGACAGCGTTTAATCTTTTAATTAACCAGAGTTTAGTAGGGGTGGATCCCAGGTGTCAGTGTCTGTTAGGGTTAGTTTATTAGCGGTTTAATCTAATCCGTAGTTAGTTAAGCGCTGGGGCCCGCCCATCAGCCACACAGGGCGTCATTAGCGACCCCGTTCGACCGACCATGTCAGCGCGCCGGCGGCTTAACGTCGGTGACCTTCGAGACGGCGGCGCGGCTCGAAATCGGCCGGAAAACGGCTGTGGTGGTCCATTTGGACCACCGTGAGCACCTACGGGACCAGGGCGACAGCGCGAAGCGATCTGGGGTAGCAGGGTTTAACGGGGGTGGCCAGAACGGTGACTACGGTGAGCTCCAGTGGCGGCCGAAGCATGCTGGTGTCGGGCACGAGTCCAGGGACTCGCCATAGATGAAATGAAAAGCGCGCGCACTGCCTGGGAGTCCATGAAACACAGCGGGGTCCTTTGCTAGGCGCGGGGTGGACGAGGATAACGGCTGCGAGCGCTACGGCGGAAGCAGAGGCACGACCATGGCAACGGCTAGCCACCGCTCAAATCAGAGCAAACCAGAGGGGAGGAAGGATGTGGAGCTCACCACGGGGATGCAAGGTGGATCCGGTGAGAGCTTAGAAGTGCAGGGTCGAGGCAGATTAACGCGGCGCAGTGGTGACGGCCGGAGAAAGGGATCGAGTCAAAACCGTGGTTTTGCTGCTCCTCGAGCCGAAGTAGTGCACCAGGAGGAAGGATTCGAGGTCGCCAGAGCTCTTGGACAGGTCGCAGCGAGGAGGGAACGCAGGTGGCTGCGACATCGAGTGGTGGACGGCGGCGACCATTTGGGTGGCTGTGCGAGGAGGAAGAAAGCGTGCGAGGGAGAGAGCGAGGGGAAAGGGGAGAAGTGGATAGGAGCGATGGGGATGGCCGCGGCGTCGTTCTTATCCCCTCAGGGCCGCTATAGCGCCGCGGTGTCGACGGCTCTCCGGTGCGCGCCAGTGCTGCCACAGGCGCTGTGACAACGCGAGAGAGAGAAGAGAGGAGGGAGAAAGGCCGGTTAGGTTGGGCCTTGTGCACTGTGCACTTAGGCCTAGTCCAATGCATCTGTCTAGGCCTTTTAGCATTTTTTTTCTTTTTCTGTTTTATTTTACCAGCAGTCCTTTGCATTAAATTTAGCCATCAAATGATTAGCAAAAATCTGTGGCTGTCAAAAACAAATACTGGTGAGTATTGTGCACTGCCTCAAAAAGTTTGGGCAATTTTGGAAACCATTTGGGATTTTTCAAAAATGGAAAAGGCATTTATGGTGCTGTTTTGACACTGATTTAAATGCTTAGACCAAAATGCAAATTGATGGTGATGTTTTTTTCCTTAACAACAAATGTTTTGGATTATTTGCTAGCTGGTGAACATTTTTCCAGCAGTTTTTGAGCAACTTCATTTTGCACTTTGAATTTGAATTTATTTCAGAGAGGAATTTGAATTGAAAGATTTCACCACTGTGATTAATCAATGCAAATGATGATGACTTGGCACTGATCATAAGGGATTATTGTAGTGTGATGCTGGGGATGTTACAAATCCCCTCCACTACAAGAAATCTCGTCTCGAGATTTAAGTGGGGAAGTAAAGAGTAACTTCGGGAGAACTGACCCTTATAGGGTTAATTATCTGGTGAACAATTCAGGGTAAGTGGCAGAAGTAACTCTCGAGTTGAAACTTAAGAAAACATCGAGAGCAAAGTATGAAGGTACAATAGGATTTCAAGCGAATGGACATCCGATCGATACCTGAACAGAGTGTGAAAAGGGGTTCAGAGCATCGGGAGTAGATCATCTCTTGGAGGGTGGCTCGTGATAACACACAAAGTCAAGTGCATAGGATACTTCGGAATCAAGGATATACTGGAGAGTCAGGTTCCGATCCTGTGGAACTGTGTGGGGGTGTCGATCAAGAGTAGGGAGAATGGTGACATCTTACCGGTCACGACAATAAGGTATGTCAGGGAATAGTTTGTCAGTTATGTCGGTGTCAACATCGGTACCAAGGGCGAGGGACGAAGAGAACCATTTTCCTGCTCGTTGAACGAGGCAGACCAATAGGCAAAGTTCTTGTCCATCGGTGGTTACCGAAATGTCATCGACAATAGTAACAAGGTCCCACTGACAAAGTTGTACACCGGGGTGTTTCCATAAGCAGGGAATTATTTTTGCTTATAACATATAGATCACAAGAAAGGTTAGACAAACCAATGGAAAGGAAAATGCGTTTATACACAAGAATTAGGAGTGTATCTTTTCCCAAGGAAAAGTAGAGCATGATATACATGTCAGATCAACAAGTACACCACCATTTAAATAAAGGGGCAAGGGAATTCATGATGTTATCCATACAACGGTGTCTGGATAATAGAGCAAGAAACATTTGGCAATGTGCCTCCAATGTTCTTGTTGAAATTCAAAATAACACAGTCATGCTTCGAGGTAGCATTGGTATGGTGTTTCAAGTAAAAGGTTGGATCTGAAGAGCACAAGAGTTGCCAAGAAATATTTCACAGATACAAGATGAACTTATACCAAGGGAACAATTATTTTTTTTACGAGCAACTTCCATGATAAGTTCTACATCGGGTCCATGGGCATGAACACAAAGTTCAAGGTCGACTCCCACTTCTTCAATGCATAACCTTTCATTCACTCCTCGTTTTCGAAGAATTTGTAGTGCGGAAGATTTATCTGGTGAAGCACCAGAAGAGTATGACTCGCATATCTTTTGAGTTCACATGGATTAGGGAAGGCATAGGTTCAACCCGTAGGGGTATCTTTGGAACATATACCACTAACTTCCAGAGCATATAACATAAGCTCAATAGCAGAGCATGGTTGTCAATAAGCAGAGGATACAATTTACCGAAGGCAATATGTATCAGGGGAAGAGCGCACGAGATTTTGAATATGAAGGACATTGCCGGATAATAATCCAACAAAGGATTCAGCTGTCCGCAATTGATCTGATGTGAGTATCAGTACTCAAACAGAAGAAGAAAGAATCTGAAGGCATCGGATTATATAAGCATCTGAATAATTCGGCGTTTAAACGCAAAAGAATTATAATTTCCAAAACGAAGGATCAATGGCAATGCTCCGATAAAGGATGGTTAAGTTGAAGAGAACTAGATGGACAATCAATTGCAACATGATTGGCCGAGAATCAACTCAGGTCCAAAATGACATCTGAGCCGGAATGACAAATTCTAGGAATCAACTGATGATAGGGAGTATGCACATACATAATGAAACAAAAGGTTCAGAATGACACTAACAAAGGATGCTAATGAATATTGCGAGACATATGGATTTAACCATAATGCAGGCGGACAAGAATTTCAAGAGCAATAGGCTGCAGAGGATTTTCGGGAGATCAGATAGCAATTCAATGTGTTCTGGGAAGCTCTTGTGTAACTGGGGACGAACGGACCCCGGGTAAGTATGAGGATTTATTCGTAGGTGTGTTCAGGCGGAAAGGAACTGCAAGGCAGTAGGTTCAAAGAATTCTCAAAATGTCGGATAGTATTTCGATATGTCAGTTGGAACCCGAGAGTAACTGGAATGAATATATGAACGACGGGTGTAAGTAGTTATCCATGGGAGTTTATCGGTGGTCGGGGAATATCTTCAGAGTCTTCTGATGAAGCAGATGATCATCTGGACTGGGGGGGCTCTCAAGGGAGAATCAGTTACGTGAACCTAGTGTTAGAGTTAGCAAAATCTTTAACCCGAATAGAAGAGAGATCAGAGTCCCAGAGTAAAGACGAGGAATAAAAGATCCTAATACCACCCATTTGGCGACGTGGGCCCGTAAGCCACACAGCCAAGTTAGTAAAACAGTTTTCAAATACTAGACTCAACTTCGGCCAAGGAGTTGGAAAGGGGGATTCCTACAGGCAGTCGTCTCTGATACCAACCTGTGATGCCCCGGCTTAATCGTGCACTAATCATACACGCAAATGCACACGATCAAGCCTAATGACTCACTTGAAGATATCACAACACAACTCTAAAACATAAATAAAGTCATACAAGCTTTATATTACAAGCCAGGGGCCTCGAGGGCTCGAATACAAAAGCTCACATACAAGCGTCAGCGGAAGCATCAGACATCTGACTACAGATATATAAAAGATAAAACAGGTAAGCCTTTAAGAAGGCGGGGCAAAAGAAAACACTACGATCGAAAAGGCGCAGGCCTCCAGCCCGGGACCCTCCGATCCTACTCCTGGTCGTCGACAAGATCGTAGTAGTAACCACCCTCGGGGTGGTAGTAGTAGTGATCGTCGACAGGGGCAGCTGGCTCTGGGGCTCCGTCATCTGGTAGCATCAAAAGGATATGGGGAAAGAGAGGAAGCAAAGCAACCGTGAGTACTCATCCGAAGTACTCAGCAAGCAAGGATCTACACCACATATGCAGCATTATCAAAGAAAGGCTGTATATGTGGACTGAGCTGCAGAAATGCCAGAATAGAGGGAAGGCCTAGTCCTATCGAAGACTAGCATCTTCAGCGGTCTTGCAGCATTAGAAGAGTGTATATTAGCACAGTATATAGTAGTAGCAGTATTAAGTATCAACCTCGCCCAGAGATCCTTCCTCGACTCCCTGCAAGAAAGCAATCCCAGAGCCCTAGTATCCATTTCTCATCATAAGTATCTAGTTCTAGTTGTATCGATCGGGATACAACTCCGAGCATCTGTTACCGAGGATCCGGCTATGCATAGATTAGTTCTTCCCTGCAGGGGTGCACCAACTTACCCACCATGCTCGATTAACTCCGGCCGGACACACTTTTCTGGGTCATGCCCGGCCTCAGCCAAACGATATGCCGCAACCCGACCTAGGCTTAACAGAGAGGTCAGCACGCCGGACTAAACGTATGCCCCCAGGGGTCTTGGGCCATCGCCCCGCGAACTCCTGCATGTTGCGGGGCCACCGACAGCAGACCTAGCAACCCACACTATCAAGGCGGTTGCGTTACGTGGTCCAACCTGGTGCGCGCCGCTCAGTCACTGACGTCCATTAAGCTTCGGCTGATGCATAGGACACAGAGTGCCCATAACTGTTGCCACGTGATGGTTAGTGCTATCGGGCCAGAGGCCCACTCGGATCAAATATCCAAATCGTTAGTGTGTTGGTAGCTTGCGGTAACGAGCAGAGACTCACGATCGATGTGACCCCGTCGCCCCATCTTGAGGACTTGCGCCAAGGGCTAAGAATGCCCGGCCATGCCTCGTAATTACCTCACGAGCACCCTCCAGGTCAACCCGTCTCCACAACACTCGCGGGTACCCCTCAGGGTCGACCCGCCTTTCCATGTAACAGTTGTAAAGTCCAAGTAACCGTGTGTCCATAACATCAGGGAATCTGAGGTATCACCCTCGTTGGATTCCTACTCGATGTATCTATCAAGGTGAACTTAGGAGGAATCACCCTTGATGGGTTCACACTTGAGGTGTTGCACGACAGCGTCGTTATCGAGAGTGGTGAAGGAGGAATCACCCTCGATGACCACGACCGAATAGCTTCTCTACAGAGTTAACATCAAAAGTGCTAAACGAGGTATCACCCTCGGCACTCGATAGTAACGCTGCAGTGTCGTACAACTAGGGGGGTGATGTGCGCTGTCAGGGCCTGGTTGTCGATCACGTTGATCGAGTCATCTGAAAATCCAGCAGGGCAACTGGGACAAAGTGGGGTCTCTATCCAGCCTATACTAAGCAGTTTAGGATAAGCAGGTAATTATCAAAAGCTGGTTACAAAATCAGGTCATGCATCAGAATAGGTAAAGTAGTAACAGCAGCAATTCTAATGCAAGCACAAGAGAGAAGAGAATAGGCGATATAGGCATGCTCAAGGGGGGTGCTTGCCTGGTTGCTCGGCGGCAAAGGCAAGGTCGTCAACGGTGTCGTCGGGCTCCTGAGCTGTGTCGGTCTCGGGAACTGCGTCGGTGTCAGGGTCTACCGAGAGAGAAGAGGGGGAGGAAACAGATAAATACACAGCAAACATATGCAACACATAGCATGCTATGCCAACGTGCAGTGCATGGTTGCCTAAAGACACGTCTAAATTATATTAGTTATTTTAGGATTAAAGTTGGATTTATTAACCGGTATGTATGCACTATTCATCTACCGGAAATAGGCTAAAAATTGCGGTTTCACCTCCATAGAGGGTCCCGACATGGAAACAGACAGCACAGTCAGATTCATCTCGTCGTTCTGAGCAACCTTCATGTACAAAGTATTTTCATCCGAGCTACGGTTTATAAGATATGATTTTCTAAAGTTTTACTGAACTTTTTGGAATTTCTGGGTTTAATCTAATTTTTGAAAATACATAGGAAATTACTAGGTGCACCTAGAGAGCTACCCAGCAGGTCAACACAGCGGCTGGCCAGTGGGCCCATTGACTGGGTCAAAGGCCCAGTCAACAGAGGCTGACAGGTGGGGCCCCTGCCCAGTCAGTGATACGTCTCTAACGTATCTATAAATTTTGATTGTTTCATGCTATTATATTATCTATCTTGGATGTTTTATAAGCATTTATATGCTATTTTATATGTTTTTTGGGACTAACCTATTAACCTGGAGCCCAGTGCCAGTTTCTGTGTTTTCCTTGTTTTTGAGCTTTGCAGAAAAGGAATATCAAACGGAGTCCAATTGACCTGAAAATCCACGGAGAATATTTTTGGGAAATATAAAAAATACTGGAATGAAAAGTTATCGGAGAGGAGTCCCGAGGCCACCACAAGGGTGGAGGGCGCGCCCTCCGTCCTTGCCGTCGCCTCCTGGGCCCCCTTGACTTGTCCCTAATGCCAACACCTCATATAAATCCCAAAACCTCCAGAACATAACCTAGATCGGGAGTTCCACCGCCGCAAGCCTCTGTAGCCACCAAAAACCAATCGGGACCCCGTTCCGGCACCCTGCCGGAGGGGGAAATCATCACCGGTGGCCATCTTCATCATCCCGGCAGTCCCCATGACGAGGAGGGAGTAGTTCACCCTCGGGGCTGAGGGTATGTACCAGTAGCTATGTGTTTGATCTCTCTCTCTCTCTCGTGTTCTTGATTTGGCATGATCTTGATGTACCGCGAGCTTTGCTATTATAGTTGGATCTTATGATGTTTCTCCCCCTCTATCTTCTTGTAATGAATTGAGTTTTCCCTTTGAAGTTATCTTATCGGATTGATTCTTTAAGGATTTGAGAACACTTGATGTATGTCTTGCATGTGTTTATCTGTGGTGACAATGGGATATTCACGTGATCCAGTTGATGTATGTTTTGGTGATCAACTTGCAGGTTCTGTGACCTTGTGAGCTTATGCATAGGGGTCTGCACACGTTTTCGTCTTGACTCTCCGGTAGAAACTTTGGGGCACTCTTTGAAGTTCTTTGTGTTGGTTTCAATAGATGAATCTGAGATTGTGTGATGCATATCATATAATCAAGCCCGCGGATACTTGTGGTGACATTGGAGTATCTAGGTGACATTAGGGTTTTGGTTGATGTGTGTCTTAAGGTGTTATTTTAGTACGAACTCTAGGGCTGTTTGTGACACTTATAGGAATAGCCCAATAGATCGATCAGAAAGAATAACTTTGAGGTGGTTTCGTACCCTACAATAATCTCTTCGTTTATTCTTCGCTATTAGTGACTTTGGAGTGACTCTTTGTTGCATGTTGAGGGGTTGTTATATTATCTAATTATGTTATCATTGTTGAGAGAACTTGCACTAGTGAAAGTATGAACCCTAGGCCTTGTTTCGAAGCATTGCAATACCATTTTCGCTCACTTTTGTTACTAGTTACCTTGCTGTTTTTATATTTTCAGATTACAAAAACCTATATCTACCATCTATATTGCACTTGTATCACCATCTCTTCGCCGAACTAGTGCACCTATACAATTTACCATTGTATTGGGTGTGTTGGGGACACAAGAGACTCTTTGTTATTTGGTTGCAGGGTTGTTTGAGAGATACCATCTTCATCCTACGCCTCCCATGGATTGATAAATCTTAGGTCATGCACTTGAGGGAAATTTGCTACTGTCCTACAAAACTCTGCGCTTGGAGGCCCAACACGAGTCTATAAGAAGAAGGTTGCGTAGTAGACATCAAGCTCTTTTCTGGCGCCGTTGCCAGGGAGGTGAGTGCTTGAAGGTATATCTTCAGATCTTGCAATCAAATCGTCTAGTTTCTTGTTTTATCACTAGTTTAGTCTATAAAAGAAAACTAAAAAAAAATGGAATTGAGGTTGCCTCATATGCTTCATCTTTTTAATGTCTTTCGTGAAAATTATGGGAAGGAAAATTGTGCTCAAGTGTTAGAAGAAGAAGTCTATAAATTGTTTGGCACTAAATATTTGAATGATGAGCATGATTGCAATGTTGTTAGTTTG
This sequence comes from Thinopyrum elongatum, assembly GCA_011799875.1. NCBI lineage: Eukaryota > Viridiplantae > Streptophyta > Magnoliopsida > Poales > Poaceae > Thinopyrum > Thinopyrum elongatum. Next base: position 732,436,238 of record CM022298.1, on the reverse strand, counting down.
AATTCTTTGAATATCCATGATGCTAATGATATGCAAAGCCATAAGCTTAGGGATGCTACATTTGATGAAGATGATATTTTTAGTCCCCCAAGTTTTGATGAGAATATTTATTAGGATGATAGCATGCCTCCTATTTATGATGATTATATTTATGCAAGTGGGTTTGGAAGAGTGTCAACTTTAGATAATAATTATCCCACTATTTTGAAGGGTGTTGAATCTTATTATAATGATAAAAGTGGATTTGGAGAGGTCATGACTTTATTTAGTGATGAATCCACTATTTTAGAAGAGGTTCTAATTGATTACGAGAACAAAGTTGCTATCTATGATGATTATTGTGATGACATGTATGCTATAAAGAATAATGATAACCATGAAACTTGTCATCATGATTTTAGTTTTCAATTGGATTATGCCTCACATGATAGTTATTTTGTTGAGTTTGCTCCCACTACTATTGATCAGAAGAATTTTGCTTATGTGGAGAGTAGTAAAATTTCTATGCTTATGAATCATGAAAAGAATGCTTTATGTGATGGCTATATTCTTGAATTCATTCATGATGCTACTGAAAATTATTATGAGAGAGGAACATGTGCTTCTACATATTGCAATAATATCAAGTTTCCTCTCTATGTGTTGAAAATCTTGAAGTTATGCTTGTTTTGATTTCCTATGCTAGTTGATTCTTGTTCCCATAAATTGTTGGCTCACAAAATCCCTATGCATAGGAAGTGAGTTAGACTTAAATGTGCTAGTTATATGCTTCATGATGCTCCCGTTATGTTTCAATTCTTATCTTTTATGTGAGCATCATTGAAATCATCATGCCTAGCTAAAAAGGCATTAAAGAAAAGCGCTTGTTGGGAGACAACCCAATATTTACCCTTACTGTTTTTGTGTGCTCACATGATTAAGCTACTGTCGTAATCATGTTTTATAGCTTTTGTTTCAATAAAGTGCCAAGTAAAGCCTTTGGGATAGTGTGGTTGATGGTTGACTTGATTCTGTGCAAAAACAGAAACTTTTGCGTCCAGTGCAGAAATTCCTATCTTTTACTGGAACATGGAAAACTTCTGAAATTTTTAAAGTTGATTGGTATACAAAATTTCTACGTTGTCCTAATTTTTCAGAATATTTGGAGTTACAGAAGTATGACCTTAATTCAGATCTTTACAGACTGTTCTGTTTTTGACAGATTCTGTTTTTGGTGCATAGTTTGCTTGTTTTCTAGTTTCCATGGCTTATATTGCTTAATATAAATTGTATAAATGATAGGGTACAGTAGGCATCATGTAAGAAAAGTTATGAATCTTGTCTTGACAGTACCAAAGTGAATGATTTGTTTTATTATACTAACGGATCTCACGAAGGTTTCGTTAAGTTTTGTGTGATTGAAGTTTTCAAGTTTTGGGTGAGATATCGATATGAGGAGAATAAGGAGTTACAAGACCCTAAGCTTGGGGATGCCCAAGGCACCCCAAGGTAACATTCAAGTAAGATCCAAGCAACTAAGCTTGGCGATGTATGTCTTGCATGTGTTTATCTATGGTGACAATGGGATATTCACGTGATCCACTTGATGTATGTTTTGCTGCTCAACTTGCGGGTTCTGTGACCTTGTGAACTTATGCATAGGGGTTGGCACACGTTTTCGTCTTGACTCTCCGGTAGAAACTTTGGGGCACTCTTTGAAGTTCTTTGTGTTGGTTTCAATAGATGAATCTGAGATTGTGTGATGCATATCGTATAATCAAGCCCGCGGATACTTGTGGTGACATTGGAGTATCTAGGTGACATTAGGGTCTTGGTTGATGTGTGTCTTAAGGTGTTATTTTAGTACGAACTCTAGGGCTGTTTGTGACACTTATAGGAATAGCCCAATAGATCGATCAGAAAGAATAACTTTGAGGTGGTTTCATACCCTACAATAATCTCTTCATTTATTCTTCGCTATTAGTGACTTTGGAGTGACTCTTTGTTGCACGTTGAGGGGTTGTTATATGATCTAATTATGCTATCATTGTTGAGAGAACTTGCACTAGTGAAAGTATGAACCCTAGGCCTTGTTTCGAAGCATTGCAATACCGTTTTCGCTCAACTTTGTTACTAGTTACCTTGCTGTTTTTATATTTTCAGATTACAAAAACCTATATCTACCATCCATATTGCACTTGTATCACCATCTCTTCGCCGAACTAGTGCACCTATACAATTTACCATTGTATTGGGTGTGTTGGGGACACAAGAGACTCTTTGTTATTTGGTTGCAGGGTTGTTTGAGAGAGACCATCTTCATCCTATGCCTCCCACGGATTGATAAACCTTAGGTCATCCACTTGAGGGAAATTTACTACTGTCCTACAAAACTCTGTGCTTGGAGGCCCAACATGAGTCTACAAGAAGAAGGTTGCATAGTAGACATCAGTCAGCAGGCTGACTGGACCAGACTTATCCACTGGAACAGTGGGCCGGGCCAACCTGTCATTCTCAGCGGGGGTGACTGCGTTTAATCTTTTAATTAAACAGAGTTTAGTAGGGGTGGACCCTAGGTGTCAGTGTCTATTAGGGTTAGTTTATTAGCGGTTTAATCTAATCCATAGTTAGTTAAGCGCTGGGGCCCACCCATCAGCCACACAGGGCATCATTAGCGACCCCGTTTGACTGACCACGTCAGCGCGCCGGCGGCTTAATGCCGGTGACCTTCGAGACGGCGGTGTGGCTCGGAATCGGCCGGAAAATGGCTGTGGTGGTCTGTTTGGACCACTGCCAGCACCTACGGGATCAGGGCGATGGCGTGAAGCGATCTGGGGTAGCAACATTTGACGGGGGTGGTCGGAATGGTGACTACGGCGCGCTCCAGCGGCGGCCGGATCATGCTGGTGTCGGGCACGAGTCCAGGGACTCGCCCGAGATGAAATGAAAAGCGCGCGCGCTGCCTGGGAGTCCATGAAACACGGCGGGGTCCTTTGCTAGGCGCGGGGTGGACGAGGACGACGGCTGTGAGCGCTACGGCGGAAGCAGAGGCACGGCCATGGCAACGGCTAGCCACGACTCAAATGAGAGCAAACCAGAGGGGAGGAAGGATGTGGAGCTAACCACTGGGACGCAAGGTGGTCCGGTGAGAGCTTAGAAGTGTAGGGTAGAGGCAGATCGACGCGGCGCAGTGGCGATGGCCGGAGAAGGGGATCGAGTCAAAACCGTGGTTTTGCTGCTCCTCGAGCTGATGTAGAGCACCAGGAGGAAGGAGTCGAGGTCGCCGGAGCTCTTGGACAGGTCGCAGCGAGGAGGGAACACAGGTGGCCGCGCGATCGAGAGTTGGACGGCGGCGACCTTTTGGGTGGCTGTGCGAGGAGGAAGACAGCGGGCGAGGGAGAGAGCAAGGGGAAAGGGGAGAAGTGGATAGGAGTGATGGGGATGGCTGCGGTGTCATTCTTATCCCCTCGGGGCCGCTGTAGTGCCGCGGTGTCGACGCCTAGCCGGTGCGCGCCGGTGCGGCCACAGGCGCGGCGACAGCGAGAGAGAGAGAGAGAGAGAAGTGAGGAGGGAGAAAGGCCGGTTGGGCTGGGCCTTGTGCACTATGCACTTAGGCCTAGTCCAATGCATTTGTCTAGGCCTTTTAGCATTTCTTTCTTTTTCTGATTTATTTTTCCAGCAGTCCTTTGCATTTAATTTAGCCATCAAATGACTTAGCAAAAATCTGTGGCTGGCAAAAACAAATACTAGTGAGTATTGTGCACTGCCTCAAAAAGTTTGGGCAATTTTGGAAACCATTTTGGATTTTTCAAAAAATGGAAAAGGCATTTATGGTGCTATTTTGACACTGATTTAAATGCTTAGACCCAAATGCAAATTGATGGTGATGTTGTTTTCCTTAACAACAAATGTTTTGGATTATTTGCTAGCTGGTGAACATTTTTCCAGCAGTTTTTGAGCAACTTCATTTTGCACTTTGAATTTGAATTTATTTCAGAGAGGAATTTGAATTGAAAGATCTAACCACTGTGATTAATCAATGCAAATGATGATGACTTGGCACTGATCATAAGGGATTACTGTAGTGTGATGCTGGGGATGTTACAAATCCCGCCGCCACACTAGCCGTGATCTGGAAGCCGGCTTAGTGAACCTTATGAAGGAACGCTATGAGGTATGTTGCTAATATCTTTCCACATGTATTCATATAGCCGCCAAGTCTAGAGGATAGGAAAAAATTGAGTATGCTATAGACTTAAGAATAATCTTCAAACTGTAGCCTCTCAGGGCCAACTTATCCTTTAAGATCCAAATATGTAGCCCCCAAGGGCCGACATTAACTGATAAGTTGAGCTTGGAATGATAGTCACTTAAGAAATCCAAACACGTAGCCCCCAAGGGCTGGCTTAAACTGACAAGTTGAGCCGGGATTTTAGAGTCACTTAAGAAATCCAAACACGTAGCCCCCAATGGCCGGCTTAAACTGACAAGTTTAGCAGGGACTTTACAGTCAATTAAGAAATCCAAAAACGTAGCCCCCAAGGGCCGGCTTAACCTTATAAAGAGACGCCGGATCTCAATCAAAAAAGTGAATTGACCCACATTAGCCCCCAAGTGCCAAGTAGAGTACTTGTAGTGTGCTTGGGACTTTAACAGAATATCATCACTAATAGTTCAACCTTGCTTTTTAACTATTACTTTATCATTATATTTCAGGCCGAATTGAGCATGAAGGAATCGCAAGTGGCCGATTTGAGGAAGAATATAAAGTTGCAGCAGACAGAGACTTCCAAGGCCAAGCTAGAGCTGAAAACTTCGTTGGAGGAAGTCGAGAAGCTTAAAGCAAGTTTTGGTACGGAGAGTGCCGCCTGGGAATCTGACAAGACTGCACTTTTGAAGAGAGCGGAAGAGGCGGAAGCACAACTTAAGCCGGTTGCTGATGAGCTTGCTGGCTTAAGACAACATATTATCCGTATGACAGCCGCCATCTTTGGTAAGACTCATATGCACTTCAACGCCTGTGCGAATATTATGTTAAACCACCTGGCGACTCTCAATTCATGCTGTTTAACTCGCTTGGCAACTTATAAATAGGCCCCAGAAGCGCCAGCCTTGGCAAAAATATGCTAATGAAGCTCAAGGAAGTATATTCATTGACTGAGCAGCTATACGCTGGAACTTTGCGAAGCCTTGTGGCCTTATTAGGTGGGAAAAGACCTCCAAAGCAGATCAAGACTGTGCTGGATCAACTCTCAACAGCGCCGGCTCAAGTTATGGAATATAAACTATCATCCGCCTGAGCTGGAGCCATTTGTGCACTAGGCCGAGCCACGGCGTGGCAGTCAGAACTTGACCCAGTGGAAATAGCCACCGGTTGCCTAGAATTCAAGGATGACGGGTCTGCCTTCGAGGAACAAGGCTTCAACAACTACGTCACAGAGATGCGACCCGTCGCTTGCAAGCTAACTGAAGATCTGGATTTAGACCACTACATGCCGGCTCACAACGAGAAGAACCAGAAGATTAAGCCGCCAGTTCATGATGTTGTCAACCTTATTCCTCCCCGGCGTAAGCATATCTTCGCCCACTACTAGGAGAAAGCCTACTAGTAGCGCTTGAAATAGAGCTATCAGTAGTGCTGGTACAAGCACTACCACTAAGGCGCTACAGCTAACTGGTAGCAGTAGCGCTGGTTTTTCAGCACTACTGATATACCTAATTAGTAGTAGCGCTCTACTGAAACCAGCGCTACTGATAATAGTAAGTAGCATTAGCGTTTCTTATGAAAAGCGCTACTGTTAAATTTTCCTGTATTTTTGAAAATGCAGCTTATTGTCGCTGTATTTGTATAGGTTTTATATACAGTACTTTCATCATATGATTTTATGACCATGATTAGTTATTATATATATCAGTGGGTGAAATGAACGTGGATTAGATTCAAGTGGAGGCAACATGTGGTGCACATCGAAAGTACTACTAATCCAAACTTGATCAAGTTTGGATTAGTAGTACTTTCGATGTGCACCACATGTTGCCTCCACTTGAATCTAATCCATGCTCATTTCATCCACTGATATATATAATAACTTATCATGCTCATCTAACAACTTAGCATCATGCATCATCATAATAATAAATAACTCATCATTGTTATCATAATAACAAATCCTACTCATCATCATCGTACAACTTCTACTCGTTATCATAATAACAAGTCATACTCATCATCATCATCATCATAGTTATCTAACCAACCCTACTTAATTGTTCTTAGCACATGATCATGAGTATTAGCTAGAACCTACTACCCACTCTAAGGTAAATTAGCATAAAACAAGATAGGCCCTGACGCTCCATTATGGAGAATGGAGATTATCCTGTCTCCAATTCTTGCGCTTCGCACAATGTTGCTTCCAAGTAGCTCCCTACGATTGTCCATACATTTTTTCCGATCTTTGATTGTCATGTCTTCATCGGTTTTAGAAATTCGGTATGAACAGCAGTGAAGCCTAGGATGACCTGGCCATCAGCTAATAACATCAAGGCGACCTTTCGGAAACATCAGATCAGGCACACAATCCTTCAGGATTTTCTGTTGAAAAACATAGTAATAACTTCGTAGTTAGCAATGTAGTTTAGCTTTAGAAGAATTTATGCAAAAGATGCACGGATGTCGTAATAGTAAAAAATCTTACCATGCCATCTCCATGGATGTTACCGTAGTTCAACACGTGCACTAGTGGCACGTATTGACCATAATGTGCAGGAGTCTGATAATTGATATTGTAATTCTCAACATCATTAATAAATGAGATAAGATGTTCTTTCTCCTGATAAGTTAATTCTGCGCCATCAGTGTAGTAGGTTCTGTCTACCATCTTCTTTACATTTTTTGAAGAATGAAAATAAGCTGTTAATGGAAATAAGCTGTCAATTATTTTGAAATAAACAATATAAATTACTTAATAAATATGTTTGAGAAACTCACATAGAGGTAGAAGTGGAAGCGTATCAACAAGGACCCAAATGCCATCATCATGATCACCAAGATCAAAGGTGACATACATACCCTCCTGAAAATCATACGCCTTGCACAGTGCTTCCCAATTCGAGCACCAAAATGGGATACGCTCTCGGAATTGTATAGAATTACAGCAAAATCATAACCATGATGGGTCCTTAGATGAACTATCTTTGTCTCCATATTTTCATGATCTTCAAAATCCAGCTTCTCCAAGACATAGCATCTTGCATGGCATGGGATAAGCTAGTCGAATTGTGAAAGACGGAAATTACACGTTGAAGAAGCAGAAGTCATGCTTAATTACAAAAAAACACTTGTCATCGTTGCGTACCATTTCAACATCGGAGGTCTCATCGAGCTTAATACTGAAGAGCCGACCGTCTACCAGGTGAGACCTGTCGCACAGACCCCGGTCGTCGCTGCACCAGTCGCACTCCGGGAGCCTATCATCGTCGTGAGACATTTCCTATGTTCATAATTCAAAGATTAAACTTGTACAAATCAATATATATGGTGGAGTCCCAACAGACTTAAAGTCAACCCGAAATGTCGTCTAATTATATATCTAGAAAATTCGGGCCACTCGATATTTCCTACATATTCTAGCACAAGTCATGCCAAAATTCACGAAAAAATCCGGCATGACCTTTGCTAAAAAGGACATATATCGAGCGCCTGAAATTTGCCAGAATGGAAATTAATCAACACTCCGGCAAAACTTAGGCCACTTGGGCAAGCACTAGTAGTACACAACACTACTCATCTAGCTACTACTCTACTACATCTATCAAAACATTTACATCATCATCGACATGGGGATTTGGCTGGTCTCACCTCGAGGTCGGAGGGGGTCGGTGATGGGGACGACGGCGGGGATGATGCAGGGGCTCCTTGATTTCTGCAAAAACAAAATATAAGCCAAAACATTATTATCCTCATCTTAGGACTTAGTGAAACCCTATGTCTAAAACAAAAACAAAATTTGTAAAACATAGTTCTAACCCTAATAATTTGTACTGCCCATCTATCCATCCATTTGTAAAACCTAGTTCTAATCATCGACATGGGCATTTTCATATTTTATTTGATACCTATAATACTTAAAGATAATGGGTTCAAAAGATCGACATCGAACGAATAAAAAAATCTATTGTATTCAAAAGACCTACATTTACTGAAATTTTTCTAATTTTCTGTTCTATTATACATTTACTAATTTCCTATTCTATTCAAAAGACCTACATTTACTAAATTTTTTTCTATTCTATTCAAAAAACCTACATTTACTAAAAAAAACTCACATAGCATTTTAATACATTTCTATACCTAATAATTTCTATTACTAAATTCTTTTACTAAAAATTTCTATACCTAAATTTTTATACAGATAGAGGTGGGAGGAAGAGGAGGAGGAGGGAGGAGTGAGCAAGGCGGCGGGGGGAGGGAGGAGAGAGGAGGGCAGTGGGAGGAGGGAGGAGGGAGCAGGGCCGCCGGAGGAGGTGGGAGGAGGGGGTTGGGCGGCGGCGGGAGGAGGAAGGAGAGAGGAGGGCGCGGCGAGAGGAGGAGGGAGGGAGGCAGATACCTTGGGGGCGACGGTGGGTGACGGCGGCCACGGCGGTGGCAGAGAGAGCAAGAGTGAAAGAGTGTGAGGGGAGAGGATGCGGCGGGGTGGATAAGGTGCCCATAGTAGTAGCGCTGGTTGGTAAACAACGCTACTGCTAAGCTCCTTAGCAGTAGCGCTTTTTGATGACCAGCGCTACTGCTAAGTTGAATAGCAGTAGCGCTTTTTAGAGATCCAACGCTACTGCTAAGAGTAAGCATGTAAAAAAAAGAAATCAAAAAACATTGGTCATCGATGATGTTTTTGTGTAGAATCTAAATTGTCAGTATGAATCTTCGTCGGTTTAGGAACCGGCGAAGATTCATATTGCCACAGATCCTACACATAGAGTACAATGAAGACCAAGTGGTTGTGATAGTTTGAGAAGCACCATATTTAAGGTGGTAAACACATTGTTCGCGGAGCGAGGTGGGACTAAACTTGCAGAGTGCTAGGAGAGGACTAAATGTAGCGGTAGCGCTGGTTGGCGCAAAGCGCTTCTACTATAGCTAGCGACGGTGGGCGCGTTGGGTCCCACTTACCAGTAGCGCTTTTTTTATTTCCAGCGCTACTGATAAGCCGTCACTTGTAGCGCTGGCCAGGACCAGCAGCACTTGTTATTTTCCAGCGCTACTACTGATGTCCTACCTATAAGCATTTTCCTAGTAGTGGCCCCTGACGTTGATCATTCTGTTATACTCGATGATGAGGCCACTTTCAAAGCTCTATCCAGCATCAACTGGACAATGGCTGATCTTCAGATGATTGACAAAGAAGAACCGGCGCAGGATGATCCACAATCATCAAGGCAACAAGAAGAAAGCTGATCATAGAGATGATGATCTAGGCGGCTCTCAGGCCGGGGTAAGGGAGCGCAGCTCCAAAAACATTTGAAGTTGAAAACTTTTGCTGGCTCAAAGCAATGCCTTGTAATAGGATAGTTGAAAACATTGATCTTCCATGTCATGCCTTCGTGCATGTTAATCTTTGACTTTTGAGCCGCCAATTTAATCTTTATGACCTACCTGATGTACTCACTTATATAGGCCATGCGAGTACTCGTATTTCCATTGAAAGTTTTGCATGTCCTGCACAAAGTTTAAACAACATATGCCCTGGCAACTTAACATCAAAAGCCAGGGCGAGCAACAACCCAAACATAATATAGTCTTATGCAATTATGGAAAAGACTAGAATTAAGGCCATTCAAGCCAAAACATACTGGCGACTTTAAAGTTGAAAGCCAGCGCGGGTTAGCAAACCTCGAATATTCATATAACAATCATACCTATAGATTTGGATCATACTGCCGGCTTACACCTCAATATCCAGTGCGGGTAACAACCCAAACACTTGCAATATCATGACCTCAATTGTTCAAACCAAAGCATAGCGGCGACTTTAAAGTCCATAGCCAGGGCGGGTTACCAAACCCAAAATACTCAAACATGAGTCACACAATCGGAGCTTCATGACCCAGATTGTAAAAAATACACTTAGCAAAAAAAATCTTTAGGAGACACAAACCCAAAAGGCTCCAAAGAAAAATTCAAAAAATCTCAAATAATTTCCTGGCCGGCTTACCAAAGCACGACCAAACAAATTGGCTCGCAAGGCCATGTGCTTTCAAAGGCTGCACAGCCTTTGAGTTAATCCTAGCTCACTGTAAGCCGGCTCTCTCGTGACACAAGCCGTCGTTTTAACCTTAACAAGTTCAGGGTCTTGAAAAATATTGACTGTTAAGAGTTCGGCGGGTCACCTAGCGGAGTAGCAACTTGCAAACAGGCAGGATAACTCAGGATTTGGCATCCACGCCTGGTCAAGAGGGTATGAAAGCTAAAACCGTTGGGTTGGAAGCCCCCAAGTGACCTTATGACCAAATAATAAAGACTCAGATGCACAGAAATGAAACGACAGAGGCCCTGAATTATCAGGGATGCCGGCTTTATTATATTGATCATAAAATATATATACACTCACAAATGTATGTACAAAGACAAGAGCCGGTGGCTCAGGTGTAATAAGGCCGAAGATGAGCAATATTCCAGGGCCGGCAGGTCTCCTCTCCGACTTGCGTGAATCCTTGTGTTCTCGTATATCAATGAGCTAATAAGACCCGTTATTCAAGTTTTTGCTGACCACAAAGGGTCCTTCCCAAGGTGGGGATAACTTGTGCATATCTGTTTGATCTTGGATGAGCCAGAGTACCAAGTCGCCTTCTTGAAATGCCCAGGTCTTGAATCTACGGCTATGATAGCGACGCAGGTCTTGTTGATATATCGCCGAACAAGCCACCGCAAGGTCACGCTCCTCATCCAAAGCATCGAGTGCATTTTGACTTGCTATTTCATTATCAGCTTCAACATAAGCCGCCACACGAGGCGAGTCATGATGTATATCACTTGGAAGAACCGCCTCTGCACCATAAACCATGAAGAAAGGCGTATAGCATGTTGACCTGTTGGGGGTGGTATTGATACTCCAGAGTACTAAAGGTAACTCCTCAACCCAACAACCTAGCGTTCTCTTCAAAGGAACCATGAGCCGGGGTTTTATGCCTCTCAAGATTTCTTGGTTAGCCCTCTCAGCTTGACCATTGGACTGTGGATGAGCCACGGAAGAAACATCAAGACGAATATGATCTCGTTGATAGAACTCCTTCATAGCACCCTTAGATAGATTAGTGCCATTGTCAGTTGAGGGAGTCCTGGATTACGGGGTCCTCGGGTGGCCGGGCTATGTGACATGGGCCGGACTGATGGGCCGTGAAGATACAAGGCAGAAGACCTTTCCTCGTGTCTGGGTGGGACTCTCCTTTGTGTGGATGGCAAGTTTGGCGTCCGGATGTGTAGTTTCCTTCCTCTGTAAACCGACTCTGTACAACCCTAGCCCCCTCCGGTGCCTATATAAACCGGAGGGTTTGGTCCGTGGAGGCCATCAGAATCTTCATAGGCTAGACAGCTAGGGTTTAGCCATTATGATCTCGAGGTAGATCAACTCTTGTAACCCCCATACTCATCAAATACAATCAAGCAGGACGTAGGGTTTTACCTCCATTAAGAGGGCCCGAACCTGGGTAAAACCTCGTGTTCCCTTTGTCCCTTGTTACCCTCGATCCTCAGGCGCACAGTTCGGGACCCCCTACCCGAGATCAGCCGGTTTTGACACCGACATTGGTGCTTTCATTGAGAGCTCCTCTGTGTCGTCGACGGAAGGATCGATGGCTCGTTTGATCATCAACAACGATGCTGTTTCCGGGGAGATTTTCCTCCCCGGTCAACTTTTTGTATTCGGCGGCTTCGCTCTCCGCGCCAATTCAGTTGGTCACCTTGAGCAGATCGACAGCTATGCCCCTGGTCATCAGATCTGATTTGGGAACCTGAATTACGTCGCTGATATCTGAGGAGACTTGATCTTCGAAGGATTCATGGCCTCGACCACTATTCCTCATCTTCAAGAAGGTAACCCATCGGATCTGTCATTAGGCGCCGCTCAAGGACCAACTACTATCCTGCCCTGGCCATAGATCCAGGGCAGGCCACGTCATCTGAAGATGGGATCTTAAAACCCACCAGACCCTCTCCTCACGTGGAGCCCTTTGCCGAAGACCCAAAAGCAACTGTATGTTCGGCGAGCCTGGAATCAAGCAGGACCCTCCTAGTCATCAGAGAGCCGAACTCGCCTCTGGAGGCCAACTCCGAACTCTCAAGGTCTGCGGCTGGTGAGCACAACCTGGCAGAGTCGGCCATGCCCAGCACCGCAGGTCCTCGGTTCCCCGTCCAGCCTTCGCTCTTAAGCGAGGCCTTGGACTTAATGCGGTCTCTCATCATCACAGAGGTATCAACTCTGAATTATGCCCAGCCCGAACTAGGGGCTGAGTGCGGGGAATTTTGCGTCCCGCCCACCACCCACTTGGTAGCCACTTTCGAAGACTTAACCGACATGCTCGACTACGCCTCCGAAGACATCGACGGTATGGACGACGATGCCGGAGCTGAACCAGGCCAAAACCCGCCTGTCCCCGGATGGTGGACTGCCAGTTCTACGTACGACGTGTACATGGTGGATGCACCCAAAGAGGACGATGATGGCAAGCAAGATCCGATAGAGGACAAGCCCGTCGAGGTACCATCGAAGCGTCGACGTCAGCGGCGCCATTCACGATCGCGGCGGGAAAAAGAAAGTAATACCGGCACCGGAGACATTGACACTCCGGAGAATGCCGAAGACTCTGACTAACCCACTGAGCCTGCCTTAGAGCAGGATAATTGGGAAGAGGGACAAGTTAACCCCGACGAGCTAGTCGGGAATGAGGATTCGGAAGATAGTAACTATCTATCGATCTCCGAGGAGGATGTCAGCCTCGGTAACAAAGACTTCATCGTGCCAGAGGAACCCCTCGAGCAAGAGCGCTTCAAGCGAAAGCTCATCGCAACTGCGAGGAGCCTAAAAAAGAAACTGCAACAGCTTCAAGCCACACAGGATACGCTTAACGACAGATGGACCCAGGTCCTAACTGCCGAGGAGTACGGCCTCGCACGCCCAACAAAGAGCTATCCGAAGCATCGGCTACTGCCACAATTCGATGACGAGGCCCTAGAGCCAATACCGTCAAGACATAATCATGCTGATCAACCAGACCGACCACCATGTGGGCGAGACAAAGCGGCTACTCATGCCGAACACCAACCCGCGCCACCTCGCCGTCAAGGCAAAGAGGTAACAACTTAGGGCTACACCTACGACTTACGTCAGGACCTAGACAATAGAGCCGGCAAGACCAGATCACTATACGGATCAAGGGGGCGTGCTCCGACGAGAGACGACGGCCTTCAAGCTTGGCGCGAGCAGCATAACCGAACTCGGGCTGAAAACCAAACACGGATGTCATCCGAACTCCGTCGTGACATTGCCCGATATAGAGGCGCCGCACACGCCTTGTGCTTTACTGATGAGGTAATGTAGCACCAATTTCCAGAAGGGTTTAAACCCATAAGCATTGAATCATACGATGGAACGACAGATCCCGTGGTATGGATTAAGGATTTTCTTCTCCATATTCACATGGCCCGCGGTGACGATCTCCACGCCATCAAATACCTCCCCCTAAAGCTGAAGGACCAGCGCGGCACTGGTTAAATAGCCTACCAGAAAACTCTATTGGTAGCTGGGAAGACTTGGAGGATGCCTTTAGAGACAACTTCCAAGGCACCTATGTCCGGCCTCCGGATGCCGATGACCTTAGTCATATAGTCCAGCAACCCGGTGAGTCAGCCCGCAAACTCTGGACTAGGTTCTTAATCAAAAAGAACCAAATCGTCAACTGTCCGGACGCCGAAGCCCTCGCGGACTTTAAACATAGCGTCCGTGACGAATGGCTCGCCCGACACCTTGGTCAGGAAAAGCCGAAGTCTATGGCAGCTCTTACTGCACTCATGACCCGCTTCTGCACGGGTGAAGACAGCTGGTTGGCTCATAGAAGCAATAGTACCAGTGACCCTAGCACCTCAAAAGTCAGGGGCGGCAATGGCAGGCCATGATGCAACAAACACAAGCGTCGAAACAACAACGAAGAAACTGAAGACACATCGGTTAATGCCGGATTCAGTGGCTCTAAATCCAGTCAGCGGAAGAAGCCATTCAAAGGAAACAAGGACGGTCCATCTAACTTGGACAAAATACTCGATCGGCCTTGCTAGATTCATGGCACCCCCGACAAACCTGCCAACCACTCCAACAGAAATTGTTGGGTGTTCAAACAGGCCGGTAAGTTAAATACCGAACATAAGGGGAAAGGGCCGCCAAGCGAGGACGATGACGAGCACCGCCCACCAAACACAGGGGGACGAAAAAAATTCCCCCCTGAGGTGAAAACAGTGAACATGATATATGTCACGCATATCCCCAAAAGGGAACGCAAGCGCGCACTAAGGGACGTCCACGCTGTAGAGCCCGTCGCCCCGAAATTCAACCCATGGTCGGCTTGTCCGATCACCTTCGATCGCAGAGACCACCCAACCAGTATCTGTCACGGAGGTTCGGCGGCCCTGGTCCTCGATCCAATTATTGATGGATACCATCTGACTCGAGTCCTTATGGACGGCGGCAGCAGTCTCAACTTGATCTATCAAGACACTGTCCGCAAAATGGGTATTGACCCATCAAGAATCAAGCCTAGTAGCACCACCTTTAAAGGAGTAATACCCAGCGTCGAGGCCCACTGTACGGGCTTGTTAACATTGGAAGTAGTCTTCGGTTCGCCGGACAATTTCCGAAGCGAAGACTTGATCTTCGACATCGTCCCCTTCCGCAGTGGTTATCACGCACTGCTCAAACATACTGCCTTCGCCCGCTTCAATGAAGTGCCGCATTATGCTTACTTAAAGCTCAAGATGCCTGGACCCTGCGGCATTATCACAGTCAATGGAAACATGGAACACTCCCTCCGTACCGAGGAGCACACCGCGGCCCTTGCAGCCGAGGTACAGAGCGGCCTTATCAAGCCGAACACTCCATCGGCCATCAAGCCTCCGGACACTATTAAATGAGCCCGGCCTACTCCGCAGAATGACAGCTCGGTCAATCCGGTGCTGGACTAGCAGTTTTGGCTCCGTCTACCGCCCGATCTAATCGCGGCATATGTACCGCGTATGCATAACTACGCACTCAAAATACCTTGGGCGACGACGGAGGCACTCCGCGGACGAGGTCCATAATATGGCTCGACCCTATTCGGACCTTAATCTCCTTCTTTTTTCTCTTTTGTCTTATATTACAGGTTCCTTAAAACCTAAAGTCACTTTACAGTGGCGCAGGGACCTTTCCCAGGCCCATTCTACATACACGATCATCGATCCTTTCAAAGGATCCTCCACCAAGGTGAAAAGCGGCGCAGACGTGCGGCAGGGTGTCCAAAGGATGTTCACGATACCTTTTCTTTTTTAGGACCTGTATACGGCTTTCCGTTGTTCTCAAATCCTCGGCATGTAAAATAGCCCTGATGCTTATAGCATTATCTGTAAAAGCACGTTTTGACATATCAATCAGACTATAATGGAAACAGTTTTTACCAACCCTATTCGGTATTGGTTTATTTCATAATCTGTATTCCCTCTTCATGTCAGATTGGCATATACACTTCGGCATAGCTTAAAATGCCAGGGGCTCTATTCGGCTACCTATATTTTCAAAAAAAAAGTCCGAACACTTTTATAGTGCACTTCGGCGTCCCGAATATTGCATTATATGCATCAGCTCCGAATCATGTCTTTGGTCAATAGTTGGGTTGCCCGGCTCCTGTGGTTACTACCTTACGTTCCGCTTGTTCGGCTAGGGTAGTAAAGGGAGAACTACTGCGATTGTGTTTCTGGTTCATCCGGTCAAGCACCTTAGTCGAGAAAGCCGAAAACTGACCGTCATGGTGTGGCGAGAGCTGGTCAGCTATTCGGCAACTTGCTATAAATCTTTTTGCGGTTTCTTCAGTATTATGTGAAGGACTGGCCTATGTCCGGTCATGTGCTCAAGGCATCCCAGTTCGGATAGCCGCATACACACCAGGGGCTAGTACTTAGCCCCACCGTCAAACTCTTATGGCTAAGTGAGAGTGATAAAGCCGCATAGTCTGATTGCCTGGTTCGCCTACGCAGACACCTCCTTCACGGACCAAGACGTTGGGTCAAGAAGTATCATGCGTTATTCCGAACACCCCCATAGTATCTACGTGGGGGGCTGAAGCCGACGACTGGCAAACTTTCAAGATAACAAAATACGGCCGCATAGGAGGCAAGCAATTCTAGATAAATATATTACAAAGCCTTGGTTTATAAAACAATGTCTGGGTAGCTCCGATACATTCACTCAAATATGACATCCTTTGAGCATTGTCCCTCTATTAAGCGGGCACCCTCAAGGACGTCTTCAAAATACCGCTCTGGCTTGCGGTGGTCCTTGCCTTCGGGTGGGCCTTCGACTGCTACGACGGCGGCCTTCATCTTTGCCCAATGCATCTTGACACGGGCAAAGGCCATCCCCGCACCTTCTACGCACGCCGAGCGCTTGACAGCTTCAATCCGGGGCAGCGCATCGGCAAGTCGCTGCACCAGGCCGAAGTAACTGCTAGGAATGGGTTTGGCTGGCCACAGCCAGACTATGATGTCCTTCATGGCCAATCCGGACATCCTGTGCAGCTCGGCCAGTTGCATCATGTGGTTGTTCAACAGCGCCGGACGCTCCGACACCGCGAACAGTGACCAGAACAGCTTCTCCGTCGTGTGCCCCTCCTGGGCCCGGAAGAACTGCGCGGCGTCGGCGGCACTCTTCGAAAGATCCGCAAATGCGTCTGGAGAACTCCACAGTCGAGTGAGCAAGGCATATCTTTGACCGCCAAATATAGTCTGCAGAAGAAAGGGCTTACCAGCCGCTATCTGTTTGGACTGCCGGATTTCCTCGCGAGCTGCCCGGGACTCGGTCCTCGCCTCCTTGGCCTCTTGGAGGGCCTTGTCGAGTTCGGCCGCCTGGGTATTATTCTTCTCCTCCAAGGACTCGCACTTGCCGGTGGCATCCTTGAGCGCTTGCTCCACTTCGGTCACCCTCTCCTCGTACTGGCGACGGGTGACCTGTTCGGCCTTTAAATCTGCAGCCGCTTTGTCTGCGGCCGCTTTGTTGGCCTTCGCCTCCTCCTTGGCTTGGGCAAGGGCACTCTTGAGGGTCTCGACCTCGGCCGCGCTACCTCCAATAATACACATAGCAGCGCATGAGCTTAAACTCAGAATTTGCATATCAATTCAGGCATATGCGAGATATTTCAAACATACCTTGCGCCTCATCGAACCGTTTGTTCATGCGGTCGATATCATCATCAGCTAGCTGCAGCCTCCGCTTGAGATCGGAAACTTCAGTGGCCTGGGCGGTTGCCGCCAACATGGAAGCCTGTTATACAATATAAAAGTACGTCACCTCTTCCGAATACTATATGATCCTCTGTCCGGATTTTTCAAAACCAGACAGAGTCTCAGGGGCTACTATCTATGCACAGGTCTGTCCCTTTATAAAAAGCGTCTAGAGCATTACGTCGCATACCTCGAAGCCTGTTAGTAGGCTGGTGAAGGCTTCGTTCAGCCCGCTCTTGGCAGACTGAATCTTCTCAACCACCACACCCATCAGGGTGTGGTGTTCCTCCATGATGGCAGCACGTCGTAGTGCTTCCACCGTGGTATTCGGCGCCTCCGGATTAGTGGAGGTCGCCGTCGGAGCTGATGCTCCCCCCTCCTTCAAAGGGGACTGCTCGCCTGACTTCGGGGCCATATTGGTCTCCGGAATGATGTCTGGCTGGGGGCCAGATTGCTTAGGACCCCCGCCGTCGGTCGCTATTGGGATCGTCCCCTCTATGTCTTCGGCAGCCGAGGTACTGCCCTCGGGCGCCTTCTTGGCAGCCTCGCTTGCCCCTCCGTGGCTGGGAGAGGTCCTTCGGGACAGCACCTCGGTGTCATCCACGGTGATTGGCGAAGGGGCTCGCGGTGGCATCTCGCTCTCTGCCATCTCGGGCGGCAGAGAACTCCCTTCAGACAGCGACGGTTGGGGGAGGTCGCGGGCTGGGCTGAAATACACAATATGATATGCTATATTACAACCATAACAGACCGAATATTTACTAAGTATCCTCTTCGACACTCATGATTCGGCCAGGGGTTTTTCCTTGCGACGCCTCTTGGGGGTGTGTTCGGCCTCAGAATCCAAACCATCCGAGAGGGTTATCTTCTCCCACTTGGATGCCCCCTCCTCTGGGTCAGTGGAGGCGGCCCTTTTCTTCTTTCCCCCCTTTAGGGGAGAACCACTTTCTGCCTCCTCCTCCTCTTCATCTGCATCCCCCTCGTGGGAGGAGTGGGCTTCGGTTTCTTCGGACACTGCGTCCGAATTACCCTTACGGCGGAGGCCGCCCTTGGCCTCCTTGCCCTTCTTCTTGGCCTTCTTCTCCGGCGCCTGATATGGCGCCGGAACCAGCATCCTCGTTAGCAGAGGATTGGCTGAGTATTCAGGTAGTGGAGCCGGACACTTGATCCACTCCGCCTTCGCTGTCCAGCCCAGAATGAAAGAATGGAAATCTTAGTATAAGCTTTGATTTATTTACCGAAAGTTGTGCTCAAAACCAAAATACTCACAGGAGTGGCCGGATTCTCGCTGTCGAGGCCGATATCTTCGGTCTTCTTCGGCCACGTCTTCTGGGCCTTGAAGAGCAGCTTCTAGATCTCTTCATGCATTGTACCGAAGAAGCGCTGTAGGGTCCGGGGACCTTCCGGATTGAACTCCCACATATGGAGAGGCCGGAGTTGGCAGGGGAGGATCCGGCGGAAGAGCATCACCTGAATCACATCTGTAAGACTGGTATTTTTGCTTATTATATTTTTGATGCGCTTCTGCAGCATCATCACTTCCGTGGTCGACGCCCAGTCTAGACCCTTGTTGGTCCACGACGCTAGCCGCATTGGGGGTCCGGATCTGAACTCAGGAGCGGCCGCCCATCTGGCGCCGCGGGTTCGGTGATGTAGAACCACTCCTGCTGCCAGACCTTGACGGTCTCCACAAAGGCCCCTTTAGGCCAAATGGTGTTGGGGAGTTTGCTCACCATGGCACCGCCGCACTCCGCATGCTGCCCGTCGACCACCTTCGGCTTCACATTGAAGACTTTTAGCCATAGGCCGAAGTGTGGGGGGATGCGGAGTAGCGCCTCGCACACGACAATAAACATCGAGATGTGGAGGAAAGAATTTGGGGCTAGATCATGGAAATCTAGCCCGTAGTAGAACATGCGACCGCGAACAAAGGGGTGGAGGGGAAACTCTAGTCCGCGGAGGAAATGGGGAATGAATACAACCCTTTCGCCGGGCTCTAGAGTGGGTATGACTTGATCCTTGGTTTGGAGCCTGTGCGCAATCTCCGCGGATAGATATCCCGCCCCCCGGAGCTCCTTGATGTCCTTCCCCGTGACGGAGGAGGCCTCCCACTTGCCCTTCGAGCCAGATCCGGACATGACTGGAGAGGTTGGCGGCGGTGGAAAAAGATTGAAGCTTGGGCGCTGGAGCTTGAGGATGGGAAAACAGGAGAAGGAAGAAGGCGTGGGGAAAAAAGAAGGATCTTTATCCACTTATATAGGCAATGAATATCAAGCGCCCGCCTCTCAAGCCTTAAAACTCGCCTGTTCCCAATGGGTCATGTGAATGGCGTGGTTGGATTACCCAAGCCCGTATTGATGAGGATCCCGCAATAAGTGGACGCGATCTTCACTTTGACGAGACGTGTCAATAGAGGCCATGTTTTGAAACACGAAGCGGGAGGCCGAAAAACGGTTCAAAATGATAAAGAGGCTAGACGTGACGTTTCACTGAAAAAGTTGTCAGTTGATAGACACTATTTTGGCTAAGCATTTTACCCTCGTGGTTGAGGGTTGTGATTGTCATGCAGATCCGGATACAGTTCTTTTATTCAGAAGATTGCTTTGGAGTATTCAGAAGAGGAACCCGCCTTGCAATGCCGAAGACAATCTGCGCGCCGAACATGTTGTCATTGAAGACTGGTTCAGGGGCTACTGAGGGAGTCCTGGATTATGGGGTCCTCGGGTGGCCGGGCTATGTGACATGGGCCGGACTGATGGGCCGTGAAGATACAAGGCAGAAGACCTTTCCTCATGTCCGGGTGGGACTCTCCTTTGCGTGGATGGCAAGTTTGGCATCTGGATGTGTAGTTTCCTTCCTCTGTAAACCGACTCGGTACAACCCTAGCCCCCTCCGGTGCCTATATAAACCAGAGGGTTTGGTCCGTGGAGGCCATTAGAATCTTCATAGGCTAGACAGCTAGGGTTTAGCCATTACGATCTCGAGGTAGATCAACTCTTGTAACCCCCATACTCATCAAATACAATCAAGCAGGACGTAGGGTTTTACCTCCATTAAGAGGGCCCGAACCTGGGTAAAACCTCGTGTTCCCATTGTCCCTTGTTACCCTTGATCCTCAGGCGCACATTTTGGGACCCCCTACCCGAGATTGGCCGGTTTTGACACCGACATCAGTGATGATACTATGAGGGTAACCAAAATGGAAGATCAGTTTTTTAACAAACTGGACTGCAGTCACTGCATCCGACTTGCTGACCGGCTCTGCTTCAACCCACTTGGTAAATTTATCAACCGCCACCAAGAGGTGGGTTTTCTTGTCTTTAGACCTCTTAAAAGGTCCAACCATATCAAGCCCCCAGACTGCAAACGGCCAAGTAATTGGAATCATCCTCAACTCTTCAGCCGGCACATGAGCCCGTCGAGAAAATTTCTGACATCCATCACACTTACTGACGATATCCTCTGCATCAGCGTGAGCCGTTAACCAATAAAACACATGATGAAAAGCTTTAACCACTAAGGACTTAGAGCCGGCATGATGACCAAAATCACCTTCATGGATTTCTCTTAAAATCTCACGGCTCTCCTCAGGAGAAACACAACGTTGAAACATGCCTATCACACTGCATCGGTGTAACTCGCCATTAACAATAGTCATGGACTTGGATCTCCTGATGATTTGCCTTGCCAAAGTTTCATCATCAGGTAACTCGCCCCGGGCCATATAAGCCAAGTAGGGAAGTGTCCAATCAGGAATAGCATCACTACAAAAAAAAGACACATCCGTGACATTTTGGGCCGAACGAATTTTTTTTCTGTCATGCTTATGACACTTCTATGACGATAATTATGACAAAACCCGGTATCATCATAGATGTGGTGGGCTCCTTACTTCTATGACAAAAAAACATGACAGAAAATGGGCTTTTCATCCTGGGCGGGCCGGATACGCAGCTGCATGACATTCTTTGGGCCGTCCATGACGGAAAAAATCATGGTAGAAGCGAGGGCGAGGAAAATTTCGGGGAGTTCCCGGTTACGGTGGGTGGTCGGGGCCGAGCGATGCACGGAGGTTTGCGCGTTTTCTCTCCTATACGTATGCGCGTGTGTGCGAGGCGTTGGGCTCTAACTGAACCCGAGCGAGGCGTTCTCTTACTGAACCCGAGTGATTGCACTAGCTACGTTACTGAACCCGAGCGATCGATCAATCCCTGGCTATTAACTGAACCCGATCGAGGGATTCCTTCGCTACTGCTGCTAACTAAAGCCGATCGAACCTGCTGCCTCTTGATGAACAGTGAACATGGGGGTTGGTTGAACGAGTCGAGACGTACGTGGTTGGGGTTGGATGAACAGTTCCTAGTGGGGGTTGGACGAACAGGACCCCGTGGTAGTAGTAGTAGGCCGTTGCCGCTGGATGAACAGGACCCTGAGAGGAGGCCGCCACAGCCGTGCTGGTTGGGGGTGGATGAACAGGACCCTATGGAGGGCTGGTTGAAGAGTAGCCAGTGGAGGGCTGGATGAATAGTAGCTGGTGGAGGCAGGAAGAAGACGCCGTGGATGAACAGTGCAGGTGGAGGCTGAAGGAAGTCGGCGGTGGGTGAACAGTAGCCCGTGGAGTCCCGTTTTGCGGTACGCCACACCCCTCCGATGAACAGGACCCCCGTTTCGACCGTAGCACTCCAACACAAGTCTGTTTCCTCCGTTTTGCGGTACGCCACACCCCTCTCGATGAACAGGACCCCCATATTGACCGTAGCGTTCCAACACAAGTCCGTTTCCTCCATTTTGCGGTACGCCACACCCCTCCCGATGAACAGGACCCCCGTTTCGACCGTAGCCAGTCGAACAGAAGGCTGTTTCCTCCATACTGCAGTACGCCAGACCCCGTTTTGGCTGTTCCGTCCAAGCCGGTTGGCTCCCGTTGAACAGGACACATTCCGATCGAGTCTGTTACCTCCCGATGAACAGGATGTTGTTTCTCCGTTCCGACCCAGCCGGTTGGCTGCCCGATGAACAGGACGCCATTGCTGCCGTCCTTTGCCTCTCCATGTACACGAGCCCTGGCCGTACGTATGCGCGAGTAGGCATTCGAGACACCGCCCGTATGTACGTACGTGGCCGTATTTTTTGGCATGTGGCTGTTGATGTGGCTTGAAGCTAGATCGGTATTTCCCCAAAGAGGAAGGGATGATGCAGCACAGCGGCGGTAGGTATTTCCCTCAGTGATGAAACCAAGGTTATCGAACCAGTAGGAGAACCAAGCAACACTACGTAAACATCACATGCACACAAATAACAAATACTCGCAACCCGACGTGTAAAAGGGGTTGTCAATCACTTTCGGGCAACGGCGCCAAAAATTGGCAAACGGACGTGAGAGAGTAGTAAATATTGATAGATCGAACGCCAAATAAAATAAAGTGCAGCAAGGTATTTTTGTATTTTTGGTTTAATGGATCTGAAAATAAAAGTTGCAAATAAAGAAAAGAGCGAATAGCAAAACAAATCTTGAAAGCAAATATATTGGAAACAAGACCCGGGGGCCATAGGTTTCACTAGTGGCTTCTCTCGAGAAAAATAGCAAACGGTGGGTGAACAAATTACTGTTGGGCAATTGATAAAACTTCAAATAATCATGACGATATCCAGGCAATGATCATTATATAGGCATCACGTCCAAGATTAGTAGACCGACTCCTGCCTGCATCTACTACTATTACTCCACACATCGACCGCTATCCAGCATGCATCTAGTGTATTAAGTTCATGGAGAAACGGAGTAATGCAATAAGAACGATGCCATGATGTAGACAAGATCTATTTATGTAGAAATAGACCCCATCGTTTTATCCTTAGTAGCAATGATACATACATGTCGGTTCCCCTTCTGTCACTGGGATCAAGCACCGTAAGATCGAACCCACTACAAAGCACCTCTTCCCATTGCAAGATAAATAGATCAAGTTGGCCAAACAAAACCCAAATATCGGAGAAGAAATACGAGGCTATAAGCAATCATGCATATAAGAGATCAAAGAAGACTCAAATAACTTTCATGGATAAAAAGATAGATCTGATCATAAACTCAAAGTTCAACGGATCCCAACAAACACACCGCAAAAAGAGTTACATCATATGGATCTCCAAGAGACCATTGTATTGAGAATCAAACGAGAGAGAGAAAGCCATCTAGCTACTAACTACGGACCCGTAGGTCTACAAAGAACTACTCACGCATCATCTGAGAGGCACCAATGGAAGTGGTGAACCCTCCATGATGGTGTCTAGATTGGATCTGGTGGTTCTGGACTCTGTGGCGGTTAGAATTGATTTTTGTCGACTCCCCTAGGGTTTCTGGAATATTGGGGTATTTATAGAGAAAAGAGGCGGTTCGGGGGGCACCCGAGGTGGGCACAACCCACCAGGGCGCGCCTGGGCCTCCAGGCGCGCCCTGGTGGGTTGTGCTCCCCTCGAAGCACCCCCCCAGGCGCTTCTCCGGCCCACTTGATGTCTTATGGTCCAAAAAAAATCCACAAAAAGTTTCGCTGCGTTTGAACTCCGTTTGGTATTGATTTCCTGCGATGTAAAAAACATGCAATAAACAGCAACTGGCACTTGGCACTATGTCAATAGGTTAGTACCAAAAAATGATATAAAATGACTATAAAATGATTGCAAAACATCCAAGAATGATAATATAACAGCATGGAACAATAAAAAATTATAGATACGTTGGAGACGTATCAGCATCCCCAAGCTTAATTCCTGCTCATCCTCGAGTAGGTAAATGATAAAAACAGAATTTTTGATGTGGAATGCTGCCTAACATGTCATCTCATATTCTTTCCTTTATAGCATGGACATTTGGACTTTTATATGATTCAAAGCAATAGTCTAGTTTTGGCATGATGACTTAAATACTCAAGCATATCAACAAGCAACTATGTCTTTCAAAATATCAACACTAAAATAAGTTATCCCTAGCCCATCATGCTCAACCATTGATCCATTCATGAAACACACTCGCATATTAACTACACCCAATGCTCAAGTACGATCATAGTGCCTCCTAGTTGGTGCTTTATAAGAGAAGATGGAGACTCAAATTTAAAATAAAAATTGCATAAAGTAAAGAAAGGCCCTTCACAGAGGGAAGTAGGGATTTGTAGCGGTGCCAGACCTCAAAGTGAAAAACTTTGAGATAAAAACATTTTGGGAGCTAGAATCGTTTATTGAATAAGTTGACAAAGCCCTACGTACGCGTTAACTTAGTAGGCCCACAAGTCAGCCTCCAAATCTGATGGGTCCCAGCTAGCAGGGGGAATCAAGTTTTTTCGTGTAATAAGGTGGCACTTCCTTGCGTGCGAAGATGTTTTCTGGTTTTTTCAATTTCTTCTTTTTCGAGTTAGAATAAAAAGAAAACAATTTAGCATCTTCGGTACATTCTATATTTTCACGAAAAGGATCATAATAAAGCTGGTGGGTCCCAGCTGTCAGGGAGAGGAAACTTTTTATTTCCGCGTAATAAAGGAAGCACTTCCTTGCGTGCGAAGATGTAGCTGGTGGGTCAAACCTGTCAGGGGGAGAAATTATTTGTTTCCGCATAATACGGGGGCACTTGCTGCGTGCGGCCATGGGCCATGTGGGTCCCTACTGTCAGCCACTCCACGTACATGCCTCTTCCGATGGCTGTCGTTTGCTGACAAAGTTGACCATGCCGCGCCGAGAGAACCAACGCAGTGAACGATGGCGAGTCCTAGGAAGGGAATGACCCGGAGCCTGCGAAGACACAGCAGTGGATGCCCACGCGGAGGGGAGTACGAGGGTTCACTGGTTCGGCTGCGGTTAGAGGCTGCCATCGCCGGAGAAGAACAGGAGGTGTTGGTGAGTAGAGGAATGTCCTGGACGGTGTTTGGGAGTAGGGTGGGCCAGTGAAGCCTGTGCGGCAGCACAGCCGGCCACGGGAGGCCGTAGCAGGCGGTACCGCCGGTGGTGGTTTGGGCGACTGAAGCAAGAATATCCGAGATTGAAGAAGCACTAGAGCCGTTGGATGGACATCCAACGGCCATTGCTGCTAGAATCATGTCTTGACTATTAGTTGACAAAGCCTTCCGTACGCCTTATTAGGCCCACAAGCCTTCTGTTGGGGATATTGTTACTGGGTGTAAACCGGCCAGGAGAGGCCGGGTTATCCCCATAATGAGTCATTTATATTTGAAGCCCATGAAGACAAGGAGTATGGCGCTTTATGAAGGCCCAGGGCCCAAAGGCGGATTAAGGGCTTGTAGGCGTAAACCGCCATATTATATGTAACCTGTCTTGTAAGATAAGAAAAGAGTAGAGACCGAGCCGGACACGTTTATGAGCCGGCCTCGGGATTCTGTAAACCGCCGGGCGTCAACCTGTGTATATAAAGGGACGACCCGGCGGCGGTTTGAGGGGACAACAATTCGAGAGCCAGGCATAGCGGATTCGCTCCCTGGTCATCGAAACCCTAGCAATTCCACAATAACTGGATTAGGCCTTTACCTTCACCTCAAGGGGCCGAACCAGTATAAACTCTCTGCGTCCCTTGTCCGCTTTAACCCCTTTAAGCTAACCCGTCGCGATGGCTCCACGACTAAGTCCTTTCTCTAGGACATCTGCCGTGACAAAACCACGACAGTTGGCGCCCACCGTGGGCCATCACACGATGGTTTCGAGTTCTTAGAGGGCAGCTTCGAAGGACTCAAGGGATACGCTGTGGGCCGAATGACCAAAAGTCATCGCGGCAAGCTCTACATCGACGACGCAGGCTGGGGCCCCGAGGCCGGCTCGATTGAGTATGGGTACCGGGTCCCCTTCAGCAGCATTCACGTGTTCATTGGCAAGATTGGCGAACCGGGCCCTGAGCCGGACATCTGCACCGACATCGTCGAAACGGCTCAGCGTGCGAGGTCTGCCCGGGTTAATCCTGTCGTGAAGCATGCCTTCGTGGGAGTCATCCACGGAGTGGAATCTGAAGATGGATCGGAGTATGATGGCGAAACCATTGTTTATTCCGGTGACGAGTCATCTACTGGAGAGACCGAGTCATTGTACCAGCTGCAAGATGGCCGGTTTGGTGGTTGTTCCGATGGCGACAGTATTCTGGACTCTCTCGACCCGCCAAGCCGGGTTGCGATCTTCATGGCCGGTACGCAGTCAGCGCCACAATCTTCGACCGCTGCGGCGATGATCTCCGGTTCAGCGGCGGCGACGGCCGCTAGGGCAGGAGGCCCCGCACCATCACCGGCTCAGGCTCTGTCCGATTTATTCGACACCTTGGCAGCACTGTTAGCGGCCGAAGTCCGCTCGGCGGATCAGGAACGGCACAACGCAGAAGTGGCGAAGGTGAAGGATCAGATAGCCCAAGCCAAGGTGGATTTGGCAGCTGAAAACACCAGGATGGCTGCAGAGCGGGCCGAGTTAGATGCACAGGCCTATCGGCTTACGTTGGATCAGAACGCGTCCAATGATGTAATGAGGAGAAGGTACCGGTCTCACCTGCCTCCGGTTTACGAAGCCAGGAATCTCTTCAATACACCAGGGGCCGGAACCAGCAACCAGCCAGGGGTAAACCGGGTAGAAGCGCCTGGAACGGGGACGCCGGTTCAGCCGCGCGCAATGGATCCGCCTCTTCAGAATAACCCATCCCAGCATGTGCCCACGCCTCAGGGTCATTATTCCAACCCCTTGGATAACATAGTCGCGGCCGCTTCACGATTGGCAGCCCTTCCGGTCGATGGTGAGTCCCTTGTAGCGGTGGAGACGCGACGGGCTAGGGAGCTCCTTCAGACAGCTTTGACTCAGCAACAGGCTTATTCGTACAGTCGCGAGAGGATTCATTCCACCCCCCGCCCAAGCCGGAGTTACAGCAGGCATGTTGATGAACCGGCTATGTCTAGCAGTGCCCGCAATCGTAATCCGCTACGAGGCCATAACCCGGCGGGTGGCGGTGTTGATGCTCAAGATGTGGTGGACCGTGCTAGGGCACGTCGAGAGGCTAAGTTAGCAGCACAGAACGCGGCCCGTCAGCTTACTCCGGTTCGTCCAACAACTCCGGTGGAACCAGGGGTTACCTCCAGCTCTCTGGGGGTGCCGTGTCTCGTCCCAGCATTACGCAATGTACGGCTGCCCAAGGACTTCAAGGGCCCACGTAAAGTGCCGAATTACACTGCCGATTTATCCCCCGAGTCGTGGGTGGAGAGTTATGAGATGGCGATGGAGATGCTGGACGTAGATGATGCGGCATGTGCTAAGTACTTCACCATGGTGTTGGAAGGGACAGCTCGCACTTGGTTGAAGAACCTACCAGCTAACTCCATTGGGTCTTGGGCCGAGCTAAGAGCCCGGTTTATTCAGAATTTCAAAGACACGTGCAAACAGCCCATGTCAATTGTGGATTTAGCTGCCTGTGTCCAGGAGGAAGGAGAATCAACAACCCATTGGGTGCGCCGGGTTTCAGAGATTTTGCATTCATCGGACCGCATCAATGCTGATACGGCAGTTTTGACGTTGGAAGGCAATTGCCGGTTTACGCCTCTTAAGTTGAAGCTGGGACGGCTGAAACGCCATTGCAATGACATGGGGACGCTTATGGCAGCTCTGGTGAAATACGCCGACTCTGATAGTACCAAGGACCCTGAATCTGATGATGACAAGACAGGAAATGGAAAGAAGGGTGGCAGCACCAAAGGGCAGCAACATAACTCGGCGGGGCATGCAAACAGCGGTAAGCGTAAAGCGGATAACAGTTCAGATTTTGTAGCTAATACCAACGCGCAGGGTAATGGTCAGCGTCGGAAGGGTAAACCGCCCTCGCGTGGAAGAGAACCAAGTCCCAATCCGGAGCGCCTGAATTACCTGTTGAACCAGCCCTGCCCAAAGCACGGATCGCGGGACAAGCCGGCCACGCACCTCTGGAAGGATTGTTATATTATGCGAGAATTCAAAGATTCAGATTTTTTCCAGAATGATAATGGACCGGCTGGCGGTTCAGGCCCCGGGTCTCATGGGCCGGGTTATGGTAGAGGCAGTTCCGGTTCAGGGTTCCATGGTAATCAAAGCGGACATGACAATCAAGGCAATCAAGGCAACCAAGGTGGTTATAATCATCAGGGGAACCAACAGCAGCAGCAGCAGTCGGGTTACCAGAGCAACCCGAAGCAGTTAAACAGTGGACAGTACCATGTCTTCACCACCAGCCTGTGCAAGCACGATCAGAAGCTTCATAAAAGGGCAGTGAACTCCGTTGAACCGGTGGTGCCCCATTACTTACGCTGGTCTGAACATCCCATTGTGTGGAGTCGAGAGGATCATCCACCTCGGGTTGATAATCCGGGTCATCTGGCGTTGATGGTGGCACCTCAAGTGGGAGGTTACAAGTTCACTAAAGTACTCATGGATGGGGGGAGTAGTATCAATATCCTTTATAATGAAACCTTCCGTCGCATGGGGTTAACAGATAAAAATCTTAAACCGTCCAGCACGGTCTTCCATGGTGTGGTACCTAGTAAATCAGCGTATCCAGTCGGTAAGATAGCTCTGGAGGTTGCTTTTGGTGATGAGGATGATTCAAGATCAGAAACATTGACCTTTGAAGTGGTGAAAATCAAGAGCCCGTATCATGCCCTGTTTGGGCGGCCGGCTTATGCTAAATTCATGGCGAGGCCCTGTTATGTCTATCTGCAGCTCAAGATGCCGGGTCATAAGGGGACTATCACGGTACATGGGAGTCGTAAGATCGCTTTAGAATGTGAAGAAGGTGATGCGGCTTATGCGGAGTCGGTTTGTGCAACAGAGGAGTTGAAGTTTTACAAAGACTATGTTGATCCGGCAGATATGACTTCCTTGAAGAAGCCAACTACAGAGCATGATCCGGCCTTGAAATTTAAGTCGGCTGATGAGACTAAGCTGGTTGATTTCGTTCCTGGCGATTCATCCCAGCAGTTCAGCATCAGCGCTACCTTGGATCCGAAATAGGAAAGCGCACTCATCGAGTTCATCCGTGAGAACCGGGACATCTTTGCGTGGAAGCCTTCTGACATGCCAGGTGTACCGAGGGAACTCGCTGAGCACACTCTTAATGTTGATCCCAAGTTTAAACCGGTCAAACAGTTTCTCCGCCGTTTCAATGAAGAAAGACGCAAGGCTATTGGTGAGGAAGTGGCCAGGCTCTTGGCAGCTGGCTTTATTGTTGAGGTATTTCATCCTGAGTGGTTGGCTAATCCGGTGCTAGTACGTAAGAAAAACGGCACTTGGAGTATGTGTGTGGACTACACAGATTTGAACAAGGCTTGTCCAGCGGATCCTTTTGCCCTCCCTCGTATTGATCAAATCATTGATGCTACGGCGGGTTGCGAGCGTTTGAGTTTTCTGGATGCTTATTCTGGCTACCATCAGATCAAAATGGCAGTTAAGGACCAGGAGAAGACAGCTTTCATAACTCCCTTTGGAGCCTTTTGCTATGTGTCTATGCCCTTTGGGCTAAAGAGTGCCCAGGCGACTTATCAGCGCTGTGTGCAGAACTGTCTTCATGATCAGATCGGCCGCAATGTTCATGCTTATGTGGATGATATTGTGGTGAAATCCAGAGAGAAGAAGACATTGATAGATGACTTGAAGGAGACCTTTGATAACCTCCGGGTTTATAAAATGATGCTTAATCCGGCCAAATGTGTCTTTGGTGTACCGGCAGGCAAGCTTTTGGGCTTTCTGGTGTCTAACAGGGGCATTGAAGCTAATCCGGAGAAAATCAAGGCCATAACTTCTTTGGCTAAACCGAAGTGCATAAATGATGTTCAACGCTTGGCAGGCCGGATTGCAGCCTTGAGCCGGTTTATCAGTCGCCTTGGGGAGAAGGCTATCCCTTTATATCAGATGCTGAAGAAGACAGACAATTTTATCTGGAGCGACGCCACCAATGAAGTGTTTGAGGATTTAAAGCGGCAGCTAGCCGAGCTGCCTGTCCTTGCTGCTCCTGTTGATAAAGAGCCTTTGCTATTATATGTGGCTGCCAATGCCCGGGCAGTTAGCGTGGCTATTGTGGTGGAGCGCAAGGAGACCGGAAATGAGTATCCGGTTCAACGGCCGGTTTATTACATCAGTGAGGTACTTATTGAGTCTAAGCAAAGGTACCCACATTGGCAGAAGCTGGTGTATGGAGTTTTTATGGCAAGCCGGAAGCTTAAGCAATATTTCTAGGGTCATCCCATCACTGTGGTCAGCTCTGCTCCTTTGGGGGAAATAATCCGGAATAGGGAAGCGACTGGCCGGATTGCCAAGTGGGCCATTGAGCTTGGACCTCATGGGTTAAATTATGTGCCTCGGACGGCAATCAAATCACAAGCATTGGTGGATTTCATCAATGATTGGACAGAGTTACAGGCGCCAGAAGAGAAGCCAGATCATACTTATTGGACTATTCATTTTGATGGGTCCAGGCAATTGGAGGGCTCGGGGGCTGGAGTCGTATTAACCTCCCCACGAGGTGATAAGTTTTGTTATGTTCTCCATTTAATGTTCCCTTGCACTAACAATGCAGCTGAATATGAGGCCTTACTCCACGGTCTTCGGATGGCTAAGGAGATGAATTTGAGCCGGGTTAAGTGCTTCGGTGACTCGGACCTGGTGGCTCAACAAGTGTCTGGTACTTGGGATTCTAAGGATCCGCTCATGGCTGCATATCGTCGAGAGGTGGATATTGTTGCAGGTCACTTCAAAGGCTATCAGGTTGATCATGTGGACCGGCGGAAGAATGAAGCAGCGGCGCTTTAAGCCGTTTGGGTTCCCAACGTAAGCCAGTCCCACCCAACGTCGTTTTGGATGTGCTGCATAATCCGTCGGTTAAACTTCCCACAGAGGAGGATCTGGCTGTTCCTGATCCGGAGGCTCAATTGGTGGCAGCACTTCATGTTATTCCGGATTGGACCGTCCCATATCTGGCGTACATGAACCGGGGCGAGTTACCAGAGGATGAGACTTTGGCCAGACAGATAATCCGGCGATCCAAGTCAATGACTATTGTCAATGGCGAATTACATCACTGCAGTGTAACAGGGGCGTTTCAATGTTGTGTATCTCCGGAAGAGGGCCGTGAGATCCTGTGTGAGATCCACGAAGGGGATTGTGGTCACCATGCCGGTTCAAAGTCCCTGGTAGCTAAAGCTTTTCGTCACGGTTTTAATTGGCTGACGGCTCATGCTGATGCGGAAGACTTGGTGAAAAAGTGCGATGGTTGTAAGAAGTTTTCACACCGAGCTCATGTTCCGGCCCAGGAATTGAGAATGATTCCAATTACTTGGCCGTTTGCAACTTGGGGGCTGGATATGGTTGGGCCCTTTAAGAGATCCAAGGACAAGAAGACCCACCTTTTGGTGGCGATTGATATGTTCACTAAGTGGGTGGAGGCAGAGCCAGTTAGTAAGTGTGATGCAGCTACGGCGGTTCAATTCATCAAGAAGGTGATTTTCCGGTTTGGCTTTCCGCACGGCATTATAACTGATAATGGTACTAATCTGTCCAAAGGTGCTATGAAAGAGTTCTGTCAGCGTGAGCACATCCAGCTTGACGTATCTTCAGTGGCTCACCCCCAGTCTAATGGTCAAGCGGAGAGAGCCAATCAGGAGATCTTGAGAGGCATCAAGCCCCGGCTTATGGTTCCTTTGCAACGGACGCCGGGTTGTTGGGTGGAGGAGTTACCTTCTGTGTTATGGAGCATCAATACCACGCCCAACAGGTCTACGGGTGACACACCTTTCTTCATGGTCTACGGAGCAGAGGCAGTTCTCCCGAATGACATCCGTCATGACTCGCCTCGTGTGGCGGCTTATGTTGAAGCTGATAATGAGAAGGCACGGCAGGAAGCGCTTGACCTGTTAGATGTGGAGCGTGACATTGCAGCAGCCCGTTCGGCGATTTATCAGCAAGATCTGCGTTGTTATCACAGCCGCCGGGTTAGAACCAGAACTTTTCAAGAAGGTGATCTGGTGCTCCGACTCAGCCAGGATCAGACGGATATGCACAAGTTATCCCCGCCTTGGGAGGGACCCTTTATGGTCAGCAAGAACCTGCACAACGGGTCATACTATCTAATCGATGTTTGAGAGCACAAAGACTCACGTATATCGGAGGAGGAGACCCACCGGCCGTGGAATATCGCTCATCTACGGCCTTACTATACCTGAGCCCTAGGCTCTGCTATGTACATAGTTATGACAATGTATATATTATGATCAATATAGTAAACCGGAGCCTCAGCTAAAGCGGGGTATCTATTTTTTTTTCTTACATCAGGTGTGGTTACATGGAGATTTCTGCTTATAAAGTGGCGTCCGGTTTATCCCTTGATTCGGCTTATCAAGCCATATATATAAATCACTTGGGGGCTTGGTCGTATTCGAACCTTAGCTACACCTCTTGATAGGCGCAAGGCCACCAGAAAAATCACTTGGGGGCTTGGTCATATTCAAACCATAGCTACACCTCTTGATTGGCTTAGAGCCAAAAAGAAAAATTACCTAGGGGCCAAAGAGAGTGTTCCAGAAGAACAACTCAAACATAGGCACCCACTGAGCACAGCTCAAAATATTGCTTGGGGATTCTTTGCTATCGCAATGAACAAAGAATCTACACTTGTAATAGGCTATCAAGCCACGGCTTGGAAGTCTGGTGTATACACCTAAAACCCCGGGTTATCCTGCCTTTTTTTAAGTAAGTCACTCCGTCCAGGTAAACCTGGTATGACCCGTCGAACTTCGACAAGTCAATCTCATAAGACCCTGAACTTGTCAAAGTTAAAACGACGATTGGTTAAAGAATGAGGTCCATCTTAAAAGGCTTTGTAAAATGGTTTAACTCAGCGGCCTGGCAGCCCATGAAAAGCCTCGAATTTGGGGCCTGGCAGCCCGTGAAAAGCCTCGACTACAAGTTTTCATATGCTTTTATTTGCCAAGTTTTTTCTCCTTTGATGAGATTTATGATGATTTTGGTAAACCGGCGTTAATCAACCCGGCTCGGCTTTCAACTACAAGTTGTCAGTACATGATTAGTCATATTCCGGTGCTTATTAACCCGGTCTGGTTTTGACTATAAGTCGCCAGTATTATATATGAGTAATCCGGTGTTTTTCACAACCCGGTACGGGTTTATCATAAACTGGCACAATATGGAAGGAGTTATCAATACTAATGTTTGGGGTATCGCCCTTACTACAAAAGTTGGTCAACCTACGATGTGATTCAATGTCACAGGTATCATTTATTTTCATATTTGATCATTTTTAATAGCCTTGTTTATAAACCCAGGCTATATGCTTGGGCATCATGACCCGTCCGGTGGTAAACCGCTAGGACAAGTTCAACCTTTTGTATGCAGGAACAACCTGAATAAATCGCTCTGGATTATGAACATCATATATCTTAAGCATGGTGAATTAACAGTATCAAGCAAAGAAAATATTCACGATGGCATAGCAGACCAAGTGTTTAAACTAGCCTATTACAAGGCGTTTCAGTGCCCAAAAGAATATTTGTTTTTTGGCAAGTATTGCAGCACGCGGAAGGTTAAATCGGCCTCCGAATCATGACTCGTCACCGGGCTGCCCTGACGGTTGTGGATCGCCTTGCGCCGGTTCATCCTCTTCCTCTCTACCCAGCGGCTGGAAGTCAATGGTGGCCCAATCGATCCCAGTTAAGGTTCGGAACACAGCTTCATCGCTTATAAGTGTGGACGGTTCAGCGTCAGGGGCGTAGGTGTGCTTACGGATTGGCAGGATAAGATTTTGAGCCTCAGGGGTTGGTGCAGCAACCCGTTTGTTGTTGACATCATAACTCGCCTAGTAATATGAAAGATCAGTTTCTTCAGCCAGTTGGCAAGCCAGTGGACGTACTTCCCGGTTTATTGCTCGGAGGTCCTCATGGCCAAATTCTGATCCGTCTTCTTTTAAGCTTGGATAGCCTTTAGCCACATCCACCGGATCAAGATCAGGCACCCATGCTTTTGCCCGGGTTAGTGCGGTCAGAGCACCAGCCCTAGCAGCAGATCTCTTTAGCTCTTCTACCCGGACAGGCAGCATTGACAACCTTTCTAAGGTCTCCTTGATTAAAGTTGGGGGCGGCTTGTTGTGAGAAGCAGTGCAGATGATCCGTTGTGCGCCGGTATATAACTGCTCTATAAGAGTATAGGCAGCCTTCAGCTTCTTCTGTACGTTAGAGCCCAGATGACTAATGCGAGTTCCTGCGCCATTACAAACATCAGTAAACCGGCAATGTATGGGATGATATGTTGAAAATTTAAAGCCAGGATATTTACCAAACACAGCAGCAGTCATGGCATGTATTTGCCGCTTTACACCAGTTAGCTCGTCCACCACCGGTTTGAGAGCTGCCTCTGCGTCCTCGGCTCTTTTTTGCAATGCGGATTTTTCTTTGTCCCAATCCGCCTGCTCCTTATTGAAACTCTCCTTCAGCTTTTCCATAGCGGCTAAGGCACTGGTAAGCTCATCTTTCGTTTTGGAGGTTTCTGCCTGCTGGGACTTGATGTTTTCTTGCAGATCAGCGATTTGAGTTTCCTTTTTGCTCAGTTCAGCCTATAAGACACAAACATATCATGAATTGGCAGTGCATATTTGAAGTACCAAGCACATAACAAGTTATGCACCTGATACTTGGGGGCTAATGCATATTTGCTCGTAATCAGAAATTTTGCAAGTCCCAAGTGCAATACAAGTAATACTCTTGGCACTTGGGGGCTAATGTATGCTGGCTCAAAGTGACATTATGAGTATTCTTCTAAAAGTCCCGGTTCATCTTCATCAGTTAAACCGGCCCTTGGGGACTATACCGGCGAAAGTTGTAATATTGCAATTCTAAGGTACCGTTTCATCTTAGAAAGATAACCCGGCTCTTGGAGGCTAAACATGCAAAGCTGAGATATTACAAAGTCCCAGTTTAGATGACTATCATAAACCGGCACTTGGGGGCTACTGGAGTTAATATTTGGAATTGAACACAAGAGAGAAGCAGTTATGCAGTTACCTCATATCGCTCCTTCATTAGATTCACTAAACCGGCTTCAAAGTCGCGGCTTGTGTACAGGCGGTTTAAAAAACCAGAATGGATGTCTTGGGCATTGAGGTGAGCATAGGTTGACAAATCTGTGTTCCATTTGCCTTTGCCCATAGCAGAAACCTCGTCCTTGGCACTATGTTTCGATAAAGCAACAGGATTGCCAGGAGCTGTGTGGCCGACGCCAGTAATCATAATATCATCTTCTTTATCATCAGCCACCTTCATGGGAGTTGACGGTTTATCAGCAGCCTTAGCTGGGCTGGCCGACGTATCATCCGCGCGAGCCGGGCTAGTTGGTTTATCAGTGTGGCCTGTGGTGTCAACTTCTGTTTGTTCAACTATGAAGTTATAATCTTGAGGCGGTGGGTCATCATGTGTAACATCAATATTTGTTCTTTCCAGATCGGGAGTCTTCTCCGGTTCAATATCCACATTGTCATCAGAAAGTTTATTTAACCGGGCTTGGCACTGAGAAGAACAAACATAAAGATCAGTACAGTATGCAAACATAACACATTAAGGATAAGGTTAAAGCATAACCTACCCAGGGACCGTCTTGAGGGTTGGAAGTTGTGTGGCCGTTGACTCACCAGAGGACGAATTAGGTGTTCCCTGATAATTTGAATCAGACGGATTAAGAGGCTGTCGAAAACAACCCGCCTTGGGGCAAGAAACATCAGGAGTATAAGAGACCTCTGTTCGACGTTTTCGGACTAGAGTGTTTGGTAAACCGACAGAGGTAACTACCTGGCCACTGTGTCGGGTTGTGCGGCGGACTTCGTGTTGCTGTTTCTTCAAAAGAAAGTTTGGGTCCAAGTGAGCTAAGGGGTGAGAAAATTTTATTTTCCGGTTTGCTTGACGGAGTTTCTGTGTTAGCAGAGGGTCTGAACCGGAAGAAAGGATAGTTACCTCTGCATCGTCAGCCTGGCTGCCTTCGGCGTTGTCCTGATAACAGTCGTTGTCAATCAGATGTATGAAGAAAGAACCAAGAGAGTCAAGTTCTACCTCTGAGTCCGGATTAGCCAGATCCGCATCAGCATTTGGTTCAGAAGATTCAGTGGTCCTCTTCTTGGTAGGTTTCTTTGTGACCTTGGTCTTCGGGCGAAGTGGTTTTGCCGGTTTATCCTGTGGTTTTTTCTTCCAGAATGGGTCATTGCCCTGTGAAAGATGGAAAAAATTTTGAGACTATCTGAAAAGGGGTAAACTAAAACAAGAAAGTTGTGATTCTTACAGGTGGCGGTTTATTGGAGACGTAGAAAGGGCTTAACCCAGTCTGGCTAAAGACAGCTTCTGGTTCATTCAGTATTTTCTTGACAGCCTCAGTAACTTCGGCTTCTGTTAGCTGAATGTTGATGTGTCACTGAGGGTCTTTCAAATCCCCTGTGTACTCACACATTAAACCGGGGCGCCGGCTTAAGGGCAGAACGCTCCAAGATATCCAACAGCGAACAAAGTCGACACCTGTCAAACCGTTTGCCATAAAGGCTCGGAGCTTTGGCAGTTGTGGTGCATAGTTGGACCATTCCTTGGCAGTCAGCCTTTAAGGGAAGGGATGAGTGTTGCTAAGCCGGTGGGGATGGTAACCCGGCAGAGGATTTTCATCAGTTGGACATGTGTCTTTGCAGTAAAACCAAGTCTGATTCCAGTCCTTGGGGTGACTATGAAGCTTGGCATGAGGGAAGCTGACATCCTTCCTCTTTTGAATTGCCATTCCACCAAGCTCAGTGTTGGGTCCGTCTGTGAACTCTGTGCGATGGTTTAAATAAAAGAAATCCCGGAACAGTTCAACTATGGGCTCCTCTTGAAGATAGGCCTCACAAAATACTTGGAAATTGCTAATATTGGACACAGAATTTGGTCCAATATCTTGAGGGTGGAGTTGGAAGCTGGCCAGCACGTCCCGAATTTTTTTTGAACTGGGAGGGCTAAAGCCTCGACCCAGATGGTCAGTAAATACAACTACTTCTCCGTCCTTGGGTTCAGGAGGATTTTTCGGACCAGGGGCCCTCTAGTGGATGACTTCTTTCTCGGCTAAAGCTCCAGTTGTGACACATATGTTTAATTGCTCTTCAGTAACCCGGGAAGGAACCCAGTTGCACTCGTAAACTTGCTTGGCCATTTCAATGGGAAGCTGAAACATATTTATTGCCGGTTTAAGATTTATGACGGGCGAGCGTAAAGCAATACAAAATAAGCAGAAGCAAAGGTATTTGCATATTGTTAAACCAGAGTTTGATATTACTAAACCGGAGTCTGACAATGGAGAAGGTATAAAGATCAATGAATCGGCGGTTTAAGAGGGGACTAATGATGCATACCGGATTATTGTTCTTTGACAAAGCTAAACCGCCTATATTGGTACCTAAGCGAGGGAAAAACAGATTTCGCAGACTGGTAAGATAAATTCAGATCTGCGGCGTGGCAGAAAACAGAAATATATTCAGACCTAAAATACAGGTGCTTCAACAGTTCATCGGAGTCAGATGAGTTTTTCTATACGAAAGAGGATGCTCTAATGAGGAAAAAGGGGCTATGACTACGACTGCACAAGAAATATCAAATCCAAATTAGCCATTTATGGTACTAAGAAGAACAAGGACGAATGGCGCCGGAGCTTCAATGAACTCCGACGAACACCGAAACCCTAATGGTGAATCTGGAGAAAGAGGAAAGGGACTTACAGATGCGGATGGAGCAGCGAAGGAGCGCCGCATTTTTCTGGTCCGTTCAGGTTGATGCAGCGGCCGGTGTTGAGGAAGAAGGCGGAGCTTGACGACGGCGGCTGTGTGTGACGGTCGGGTTGGCGCGAGGAAGGAGAAAGACGAAGAGGCAAGGGGAAAAATGAAGGGGGACCCCGGCCTTATTTATAAAGGTGAAGAGATAAGTGACAGACGCGAGAATCGAGGAGCCCAAAGGTTGGATATGTGACAGAGTTATCGCCTCGATTCTCGGAGGCTCATTTTAAATAACAGGTGACGTCATGGCGATTTATTATGATCCTGGAAGATGACGTCATGGCGGTCTACAAGACTTAGGCGAAGGTTTTGAAGAAGAAATTTTCTTAAGTGTTGGAGATCGACATGAACAAGTTCAAATCAATCTGGGGCCTAATGTTGGGGATATTGTTACTGGGTGTAAACCGGCCAGGAGAGGCCGGGTTATCCCCATAATGAGTCATTTATATTTGAAGCCCATGAAGACAAGGAGTATGGCGCTTTATGAAGGCCCAAGGCCCAAAGGCGGATTAAGGGCTTGTAGGCGTAAACCGCCATATTATATGTAACCTGTCTTGTAAGATAAGAAAAGAGTAGAGACCGAGCCGGACACGTTTATGAGCCGGCCTCGGGATTCTATAAACCACCGGGCGTCAACCTGTGTATATAAAGGGACGACCCGACGGCGGTTTGAGGGGACAACAATTCGAGAGCCAGGCATAGCGGATTCGCTCCCTGGTCATCGAAACCCTAGCAATTCCACAACAACTGGATTAGGCCTTTACCTTCACCGCAAGGTGCCGAACCAGTATAAACTCTCTGCGTCCCTTGTCCGCTTTAACCCCTTTAAGCTAACCCGTCGCGATGGCTCCACGACTAAGTCCTTTCTCTAGGACATCTGCCGTGAGAAAACCACGACACCTTCCGTACGCATCACTGACTATAATTCTCAAAAAATATTAGTAGGCCCACAAGTGAGTATCACATCTGTGGCAGAGAACATATAGCACATTTGCGATTTGTAATAATGTACAGCCCATTTTTGAATTCTAATGGAATTTACTACAACCCATTTACAGTTTGTTAAAATTACAGCCCATTTTCTAGCCAGGACAACGATTAATAATTTCAACCAACCCCTCAAAACAGAATTCAACAAAAAATCCCACATTTTGATGGGATCCGAAATATTTTTATCCCAAAATTTCGAGTCAGATTAAATATAATTTCAAAATGAATTTCTATTAGGTAAAAATCTAACGAAATATTGCGCGCGCAATAAGTAATAAAATTAAAATTTTCAAATTCAAAAAATAATATTTTTGAAACTAATTACCTGTTTGGTGCGTTTTTGTATATTTACAGCCTAGTTTTTATAATTACATCTCATTTATTATTTCTTAAAGCCCATTTTCTTGTTAGGCCTAATGCATCCCTCCTAGGAAAGATTTACAGCCCAGCGGGTCGGAGAATAATAAGTTGACCTGGATTGGGTATTCCGCAAAAAAAGTTTAGCTGGGCTAGCCATTTTCACCTTGAAAAATTAATATCTAGGCTGGATATTTGGTCGAAATAAAATAATAGTCTGGGCTTGATGGGCCACAGCCCGCCCCGTTGATACCCTGCTCCTCTGAACGACAACAAAAATATCGCTCAAGAAAAACTCCGCTTACACCTAAAAAAACAAATACTGCTCGAGCTATTGGGTCCCAGCTATCGGCCGCTCCTTGTGCAATTCTCTCGTTTATTGACTATATAGGTTGACAATGGTGTGGGACCGTGATGTCAGGAAACCAGGAGGAAGCAAAAAAATTATAGTTGCATATAATAAGGAGGAACTTGCGTACGTGTACAGTTATAGTCCTGGTGGGTCCCTACTATCATCCTCTCCAAGTAAAGTCATCTCCTGATTCCTCATGTTCATTGACCATGTTGACAATGCTTGGCACCACGGCGAGCGCAACAACTCGAAGGATGATGGAGAGGGCCTCGCGGGCCCTATGGATGGTCTGATACAGCGCCCGCTGCTCATTCAGGAAGCCAGGATCATCGGACACCTATGAGCACCTTCGAGAGACTGAGCCGGCATGAAACGGTAAGGCCGCGCTTGGGAGCTCTGGATTGTTTCACACATGTATTAAGATACAAGTGTAATTTTCTCGTCACCGGAAACAACACGTAAAATACAGGCGTAATGAAATCGACGGCCTAAGGTCTGTAACGAAAACCGGTGAGTTACGCGTGTAATTTGAGAGACCAGTGTATATTTTACCAGTCGAAATCGACCAACCAAGCGTTTCACCCAAGACCATCTGCTTTTATTTACAAGCGTCAGTTTTACAAGCGGTTTTGGTTGGAAAACGATGATCCAATCACGGCCTAAGATGATGAGTTGGTCAGAAGATCATATGGTTTCACCTCTAACCTACCCGAGTTGTCTTATAGGCTATGAATGAAACATAAGACGATGAACTTCTTAAGCACAGAAACAACAGAAGAGGATGATCTTCTTAACATGCAAATCACTAGCATTAGATCAACATGCAAAACAATATGAAGCATTATTCTCAGGAGGCACGGTGAACAGCTCGTGATGCCGCATGCCACATCATTACAAGCTCTTTGCAATCAAACTCACAAGGCCTGGCATTACATAGACAACATTCAGAACAAACTCTTAAAATACCCTACATAAGTCAACATTCATGTGACTATGCATCTCAGCAGAGTAATTATTTACTTCTGAACTGAACACAGGAATAGGAAAAAATGATCGACGCTGCTCATAGCAAAGGGCGTCCGACTCCAAAATATCAAATGCATGTCTTTTGGCTAACATCAATGAGCAAAATTTGACAAGGTTTTCCAATTCCTATATATTAAACTAATGTCTTCTTGCTAACATCAATGATTAAACTTTGACAAGCTTTTCCCATTCAAAATATGTAATGCCTATGATTGTGGAACGGGCAGGGTTTGACATCAGTTTGCACATTGAAATGGCACATGGAGCCGGATTAACCAGCGTATCTTTTTGTGCAGTTCCACTGAAATCAAACAATGTCTTGTGTAGCATGGTGGATTTCGTATTTATATGCTACAAGAAAACAAAGACACATCAGCACACACATGAATATTGGCCTGATTGTCAACCCACCAATCGGTGGACTGACAAACTGAAAGTACGGTAAATAGATTACCATACCCAGATGCCCCATCATTGTTGCTTAGAGTGACATTGACAGACTTGGAGTCCTGTCCTGGCTTCTTGTACTTGTTTGGGCACTTGTTTGCCTAGTGTTCCTCTGAACCACAAGTAAAGTAGCCATCTCTCCTGGACAGAGTTCTTTCCCTTCTTCTTAAAGGTAGTATTTTGCTGGACAGAGTTCTTTCCTTTGAACTTGTGGGAATTCTTCTGCCTTGAAGACATTGGTAGCTCCATTCAGACGGGCAGGGTTTGTCATCAGTTTGCACATTGAAATGGCACATGGAGCCGGATTAACCAGCGTATCTTTTTGTGCAGTTCCACTAAAATCAAACAATGTCTTGCGTAGCATGGTGGATTTCGTATTTATATGTTGCAAGGCGTTGAACACGTTGGCAGCTCCATTCAAGTAGATAGTCCGGTGGCTCAAGGTGACGACGAATGATTAGAGAACCATTCGATGTATTTTGCATGATGAAGTATTATGGAGGACACGAACCATCTGAACATTTTGTGCAGTTCCACTGAAATCAAGATGAGCATCCCTGTCTGCATAAATACAGAAAAAGTGTGATGAATATAATAGTGGTACTAGTTGATTAAACATACGCTTACAACTATAATCATCTTCATTATCTTAACAGGAAAAGATAGCAATACAGTAGCTTCAATTAAACATTTATTCAAAACAATACAACAATATAAGTAGCACAACATAACAAAGCACAATCATGTGGATGAAGGCCGATACTAACCTCGTTTGTTACAGCTGCGTCGGCAACTGACTTGGTCATACCTTTCCTTGTGGAGTGAATTTTGCACTCCACGTGTTGTTGAGTTTCCCATGCTCTCTGCAGACTAGTCATGTCACCAGCGTCTACTAATACTCTGTAAAGCTTCTCGATCATTCCTTGTGTAATGTAGCGAAAACAGTGACTGCTTCTTTCTGCAAAGTGGAAAGACCAACTGGGCCCAATAATGTAACAGTTTGCCTTAAACACATTGGCTCCTTTCATGCAGTTCAACTAAAATCAAAGTCAAAATAGAACCGAGCAGAAGTTTTGATATCCCTGTATGCAACAATAGGTATAAAGGAAACAATTACTAAGAAATAACGGTTGATGACTTATACTCCCAGAAGAAAAAACATCTACCTTATCTTAATGGGAAACAAAGCAGGAGAGTAGCAATTCTCAAACAGTGTGATTCATTCATATTAACTGAGACATTATCTTAACAATGACTTCTTTCAACATGTATAAAGAACAACAAAGCAGAAAAGTACCATTCCTAAAACAATGCAACTGATTCATATTAATAGAGACATTATCTTAACAATACCTTGGTTAAACATGTAGAAAGAACTACAAAGCAGGATAGTACCATTTTTAAAACACTGTAACTGATATACAATAAGAGACATTATCTCAACAATACATTTCTTAAACATGTACTCCGACCGATCCCTAACAAAAATGGTACTCCCGCCGATCCCTAACAAGTGTTGCAGTTTTGAACTAAGATTCAGTAGTTAATTCTGAGAGTGGCATTGCTTAATTTTACCAGTGGCATTAGATTAACAAAAAGCATAAACAGTTCCAGGGGAGAGTGGGCGCAACAACACCTTGTGGTTCCATCTACTTATAAAGGGGGTGATGCAGAGTATGTTGTAACAAAGCAACAAGCATCATGTCTGGGTTGGTCCCATTTTTGTTCACTTAATGGGAAAGATAGCAATTCAATAGCTTCAATTCAACATTTATTTAAAACAGTACCAATACAAGTAGCACAGCATCTCAAAGCACACTGCACGATCATGTGGACGAAGGCCAGTACTGACCTTTCATGACGCAGTCAAGATCACCTACGAATCTGCCAACACGAATAGGAAATCCAATCTCATTTTGTTTAGTTCAACTAAATCAAGCAAAGTCGCCGGTGTGACATTTAAGTTCGCTATAGCAACAAGTTGAATAGATATCCCTATTTTAATAGAGGCAAAAAAGGAAACAATTACTGGCCAATAAAGGAGGATGAAACATACTGCGACAAAAAGAAGCATCTACCTTATCTGGACGGAAAACAAAGTAGGACAGTAGCATTTCTAAAACGGTTGCATTGATTCATACTAACAGAGACATTCTATTAAAACAACATTCGTTAAAAATGCAATTTACTTTTAACAGTGGCATTGCTTCAATTTTCCAGCGGCATTCTTAGATTAACAACAACAAAATAGTTGTATGGGACATGGGACATGCCAGCACCATGTGCGTCCACACGTATAAATGGGTGATGCAGAGTATGTTGCCAAGCAACATATCTGCGTTGGTCCCATATTTGTTCTCTTTGAACCTTTTTCCTATGTGAGGGCAGCAAATCTAGTCATGCACAAACTACCCGACCCCCCAGTTTCTATCCTTTTTCAACAAAGAGATCGGTTCCTTACAGATGTGTGTACTGGGTTACCCCCTTTTTCCCTTTTCGACCAACAAAGCGGCTGGATAGACAGTCTATACTACTTTCCCTCCCTCCTTTCCTCATTGAACCATGTCCTAGATTCATGCTCCACCCCACCCCACCCTTCTTTCTTCTTTGAACCAAGACCTAGATTCGACTACAGAACCGAAAAAGATCCGCATGCAGCTAGAGCAATGACGGTTTCAAAGAAAGTTATACCTTAGGGTCGTCGGGATGTGGCTAGGCGTGCGGCGGGAGGCCGGATCTGCCCACACTACATACGGCAGCGAGGAAGAAGGAGTCAGAGGCCCTCCCGCAGAGGCGCTTGGTGAAAGAGAATAGCGC
The DNA here is from genome assembly GCA_011799875.1 of Thinopyrum elongatum. Classification (NCBI taxonomy): domain Eukaryota; kingdom Viridiplantae; phylum Streptophyta; class Magnoliopsida; order Poales; family Poaceae; genus Thinopyrum; species Thinopyrum elongatum. Next base: position 732,391,928 of record CM022298.1, on the reverse strand, counting down.
AGCCGGTAGTAGATTGCCTCCCTCACCGAAGGCGACAGAGTGAACGCTGCAACTCCTCCCCTTCCTAGTGCGACGGGATCCGGATGGCTCCTTCACCAGCTGTGAGGGGAGAGAGAGAGACAGAGGCTAACGCAGTCTTGTTTAGATCTGGTGAAGAGGGTGAGAGACTGTGAATATAGCAAACCCTAGCAAAGGAACGCTAAGCCTCCAGCGTGTATATATATATATATATGTAGTGCAGCGAGAGTGTGGAGAGTGCAAACCCTAGCGAACAAGCATTGAGGCTCCAGCTTATATAGTACCCGTGTATACTACTAATATAGTGAAGTGGTTTTCTTTTCCTCTCCATAACAATCATATTAAATTGTGTAAGTACGAAACGAAACTCTTTATTTAACGTACCAGTGAAGAAAACTAGTTACGATCCACGCGTCCTGGTCGCACTTCCTGTCCTTCACGTGCGGTACACTACACCCTCCGTTAAGTGAACAACCACACATGCGCCAAATTATCGGAAAGGTGTGAGAGTTTGTACAAATAAAGAATTTTAATTTCAATTATCGGAAAGGTTTGAGAGTATGTACAGTTTGCCCTTTCTCAATAATTATGGTTTGTTCTGTTCGGCCTAAACATGGTCAAACTTTACAAAGTTTGACTTCAGTCAAATCTAATATGCAGAGTAAATAAAAACGGAGGGGTACTACGTCCATCCGGGTTTTTAGTCCACACCATATTTTTAATCAAAGTTTGACCACATATTTAGTTAATAGCTGGACACATAAAATTACAGGGGAGCTGAAGACAAAGTTGTGAGAAGGCTTAGAAATCAATACAAAACTTATGCTCTTACTACCAACGTCGATGCTTCTTCGAGGAAACATTTGGTTCATAGCCAATTGTGTGATAAAATTGCACCAACGTGAAAGACGAGTGCGTCTCCAATGCAACCAAGGTGAACTGATGAAGGATATCATCTTTGTCGGTAACAAGCAAAGAGCACTGATGGAAGACAGCTTGTTTTTCATTGAAAATCGATTAGCTTCACCAGCTGATGCAACCATGAGATGCAACCATGAGCATCGATAGGTCATCATGGTGATGCATCATCCATTTGGCATCAAGCTTGGGTGAGGCACCAATGAAGTTCGACAAATCCTCATTGTGGTCTGTTTCTTCTCGGTAATTAAGCTCGAGGAAGGAAGAACCACGTGGCAGAGGACAGTGAGGCGGAACAACAATGGCCATCCAATTTTGTGCAGTTCCACTAAAATTGAGGAAGACATGCCTGGGTATGGAGATACGCATCACTGTTTGCAAAAATATAAAAAAGGGATATAGTGTTGTTACTTTGTTTTGGCAGTGGTACAAGATTAACAGCGACATCTCAATTGTCAACAAGAATTAATGAAAAGTACACCAACAAATACAAGCATCATGATTATCTTGATGGGAACTAAACCAGGATACCCGAGAAAAAAAAGCAGGACAGAAGCATTTATCGACGCCTCTGGATTGACATCAGCATTACTTAAAAGGGATGTCACTTTAACATGGGCATTGCTTCATTTAACCAGTGAGAGTATTAGATTAGCAGCAGCAGTAGGAGCATATGGACAATGACCGCACAACCACCATGTACCTTTTGTCGAAAAAACATGTATACCTCCACCGAGGCATAAACCAGGACAACTTTTCGAGTGGCCTTTCCTCTATAACAGTAAAAAATAGGTGATGTTGGACCAGCCGACGAACCCTAGCTACTATACATTGGGAGCTGGGGAGTAGTGGTATAGAAGAAAACTCGCATGCAGCGACCTAGGGAGATGGACCAGTACAATGAAGCATGAAATCCAAAAGAAGTTATACCTTAGGTGGGCGAGATGTCGCTTAGGCGGGCGGGTGGGATCTACCCACACGATGGCAGCGAACAAGGGCGCGGAGGACCTTCATCCGCGCCAGCGCCGGCTCAGAGAGGACGGTGCGCATCGGCTCACTGCTGCAAGATGCTGCTAATGCGACACTACGATCAGAGAACCTTTGACAAAACTATGTGTGATGCATTAATCGCAAACGGTGATGTAAAAAAACTGTCAAAAAAGATGCAAAATGTTTGTGATGACGGATACATCGAACATGGTTCAGATTTTAGTTGCGTGTGTGATGCGGGGCATACGGTTCAGTTCAATGAACTATTTGCGATGAGGCAGAAGAACAGAAACGGGCAGCCAGATGCAGGCGTGTGCGATATACGACATACAAGTCAGTCGGATTAACTGTTTGTGATGAGGTGGAACAACAGAAACGGGCAGCCAGATGAAGGTGTGTGCGATATACGGCATACAGTTCACTCTGATGAACTATTTGTGATTAGGCAACACAACAGAAACGGTCAGCTAGATCAAGGTGTGTGCGATATACGGCAAACAGGTTCCTAATCAGAAATGTGTGCGAAAACCCATAATAACATAGACAATTTCTGCTAATAAGTCGTGTGTGTTGTGGGCAAATGTTTGCTGGTATACGATTGTCAGCGATTGATGAATTCATCACCGACAGGTTTCCTAGTATGGTCCGTGTGCGTTGTGTTTGCATACAGAACAACAATATATGTACTTATAAGGACTTGATTCCATAACCAAATTGAACATCCAATTACGTAGGTGGCTAGTAGACACATGACCTTTGCACACACCAAAATATGTTCAAAAATGCCTAGAAAACTCAAACAATGCATAAAAAAGCAAAACGAACACTGAATAATTTCTCCTATAGTTGCATGTTGCCTCTGAAAATAAATCAAGGCGGGAAGAAACAGCGTATGTCGTTTTGCACACATATAGGTGACAAGTTCCCTCCCGGAACCATGAGTCTTCTTGAGAGAAGCTCCGGTTTGTAAGAAGTTTATACCAAAACTTGTCCCAAATTGGACTATTTTTTTTACCACAGCATGTTGGTGCCATGTCATAACACCATGCGATGTTTCATGATTTTGAGGCGAGTTTTCGATTTATAGTAATTTTAAAACCAGGTTTCTCAATGTTTACTATCGAGTCGGCACCGCCCTGGATAGGCTTTTTCCTCATGGGTCCCAAATGTCAGAATCCAAATCTGCCACTACCATGCAGCTTCTACTATTAAGAATTACATCCCATTTGGTGTGCTAGATGAAAAGAAGTTTGGTGGGTGCAGGCAGGCGCTAAGAACTTGCGGGTTCTGTAATGAACAAAGATCAAAGCCCAGTTTGAAAGAAAATGTGGGTCAAACCCTTGTTGAAAAGGGCAACAATGTCTAACTCCAGCTTACAAAAGGTACAAAAGCACGAGGATTAATTGTCATCAGGTTTGCACATAACCCGGATTGAACAGGGAAATAACATCTAACTCAACCAAAGTTTTTGGCAGTCACAATCAAATGGATCGGTCCGATCCATAAAATCAAGATCCCGGTAAAAAAGATCTACTAGTCCATGATGACGACAAGTTGTTGTAAATATAAGCCGAGCACGATCAGAAGCCCTTAGGTCCACTTGAAACTTCTTTTTATGCTGTTTAAAATACAGTTCCGTGAGAAACTTCTTGTTGAAAAACTTAATCCTCACAGATAATAGTGCCCTCGCATTCCTCATGAAGAATGTGACAAAGCTAGTGTTTACATGGTTGGATGCATATCCTTCCACCGTTATTGTCTTCAAACGAATGTCATGAGATCTGAGAAAATCCTTGTGCTTCCTCTGCCATCAATTGGTTAGACCTTTTTCTCGAAGTCCTAGTACCTAAATAGACATGAAGATTGAAAACAGTTTATGTCTAAAATAGAGTATGTCGAAGGAGCGACAGCTGAACGGTTAATTCTAGTACATTATATATGGGCTCTCAATGTGTGTGAAATCATCAGCTTTATATACAGATTCTCTAGACATGGAAAGCATCGTAGCAAGCCAATAGTGGTGTTCAGATCAAGACACCCTATATAAATATATAAGGTCTTGACAGAATCCAGCACCCCTGATACACCATCTATGGACAAGCTCTTCATTCAGCATAGAACATAATATTGATACGTCTCCAACGTATCTATAATTTTTTATTGTTCCATGCTGTTATATTATCATTCTTCGATGTTTTACAATCATTTTATATCATTTTTTGGTACTAACCTATTGACCTAGTGCCAAGTGCCAGCTGTTGTTTTTTGCATGTTTTTTACATCGCAGGAAATCAATACCAAACGGAGTCCAAACGCAGCGAAACTTTTTGTGGATTTTTTTTGGACCAGAAGAAATCCAGAGGGCTGGAGAAGTGCCTACGGGGTGCTCTGAGGGGAGCACAACCCACCAGGGCCCGCCTGGAGGCCCAGGCGTGCCCTGGTGGGTTGTGCCCACCTCGGGTGCCCCCCGAACCGCCTCTTTGCTCTATAAATACGCCAATATTCCAGAAACCCTAGGGGAGGAGTCGAAAATCAATTCCAGCCGCCGTAGAGTCCAGAACCACCAGATCCAATCTTGACACCATCATGGAGGGGTTCACCACTTCCACTGGTGCCTCTCCGATGATGCGTGAGTAGTTCTTTGTAGACCTACGGGTCTATAGTTAGTAGCTAGATGGCTTCCTCTCTCTCTCTCTTGATCTTCAATACATTGGTCTCTTGGAGATACATATGATGTAACTATTTTTGCGGTGTGTTTGTTGGGATCTGATGAACTTTGAGTTTATGATCAGATCTATCTTTTTATCCATGAAAGTTATTTGAGTCTTCTTTGATCTCTTATATGCATGATTGCTTATAGCCTCGTATTTCTTCTCCGATATTTGGGTTTTGTTTGGCCAACTTGATCTATTTATCTTGCAATGGGAAGAGGTGCTTTGTAGTGGGTTTGATCTTACGGTGCTTGATCCCAGTGACAGAAGGGGAACCGACACGTATCTATCATTGCTACTAAGGATAAAATGATGGGGTCTATTTCTACATAAATAGATCTTGTCTACATCATGTCATCGTTCTTATTGCATTACTCCGTTTCTCCATGAACTTAATACACTAGATGCATGCTGGATAGCGGTCGATGTGTGGAGTAATAGTAGTAGATGCAAGCAGGAGTTGGTCTACTAATCTTGGACGTGATGCCTATATAATGATCATTGCCTGGATATCGTCATGATTATTTGAAGTTTTATCAATTGCCCAACAGTAATTTGTTCACCCACCATTTGCTATTTTTCTCGAGAGAAGCCACTAGTGAAACCTACGGCCCCCGGGTCTCTTCTTTAATATATTTGCCTTTGTGATCTATTTTCCTTCGCTTTTATTTTCAGATCTATTAAACCAAAAATACAAAAATACCTTGCTGCACTTTCTTTTAATTGGCATTCAATCTATCAATATTTACTACTCTCTCACGTCCGTTTGCCAATTTTTGGCGCCGTTGCCCGAAAGGGATTGACAACCCCTTTTACACGTCGGGTTGCGAGTATTTGTTATTTGTGTGCAGGTGCTGTTTACGTAGTGTTGCTTGGTTCTCCTACTGGTTCGATAACCTTGGTTTCATCACTCAGGGAAATACCTACCGCCGCTGTGCTGCATCATCCCTTCCACTTTAGGGAAATACCGACGTAGCTTCAAGCCGCATCAAAAGGAATTTCTGGCGCCGTTGCTGGGGAGGATCTTCAACATATACCAGGTTCCTAATCACAAATCTCATCTCCTCGCAATTTACATTATTTTCCATTTGCCTCTTGTTTTCCTCTACCCCACTTCACAAAAATTTGCCATTTTATTCACCCTCTTTTTCGCTCGCCATTTTCTCGTCAGATCTATCTTTTTGCTTGCAATCATGAGTGATTTTGGTATGGCAGAAATAGATGATGGCCTAACTCCTAAAATGGAGCGTACGGGTAATCTGGATGCCAAAACTTTTGTTTTGGGGCAGGGAAATGTTATGGGAAAAGAACATATCCAAGAATTTTTCAATTTTGTTGGAAATTTGAGTCTTGATGATGCTCCTATACTTAAAAGGACTAAATCTTATGCGGAAGCTATTTCAGCGCTAGTTCTGAAACTTGAAAATAGATTTATCCGTACTCATCCTACCTTGCAAAGATTGTTTTATGAGTTACCCGTTATAAAGAATCCTAAAGCTAAAAAGTTGGCCACTCTTGTTCTTATGAATGAATTTGACTACATAATACGGGAAGCTAGGGAAATCTTTAGTTTTTATGGTATGAATCGTGAAAAACCCATGATAGATGAAATTCTCTATAATAGTGATTATGCTTTAAGACATTTACTTGAGGATAATCAAAATCTTTGATGAGAATCTTAAAAAGCAAGTCCCTGTTTTAGATATTATCCAACAAGTTTTTAATGATGTTAATCAACATTATTCTTGGATCACTGCCGGAAATCAAAAGGGATATGATGATAAGCAACTTGATTGTGCTAAAGTTTCCATGGATAATGTGTTTTATATTGTTTTTGCAAAGCCTCTTGAGAAAAACACCTCCAAGGAAAACAAGAACAAAGATGACAATACGTAGATCTTTTGCGTTATGCCTAGCTAGGTGCGTGAAACAATAGCGCTTGTTGGGAGGCAACCCAATGAATAAAATTTAATTTTCTTTCTGTTCTTGAGTGTTTGCACAATTATGCTACTGTTATAATTGTGTTTTTTGTGTTTTAATTAGTGTTTGTGCCAAGTAAAGCCTTTAGGATTATGTTGGGTGATAGTTGATTTGATCTTGTTGGAAAACAGAAACTTTTGTGTCCAGTAAAACAATTTTGAAAATTCACAGAAGAGACGAAAAATTCTGAATTTTTTACACAAGATTGATATACAAATTTCCTCTGTTGTCTTAATTTTTCAAAATTTTGGAATGTCATAATTATTCGAAATAACCAGATTGCTACAGATTGTTCTGTTTTTGACAGATTCTGTTTTCTTTGCGTTGTGTGCTTGTTTTGATGATTCTATGGTTTTCTTTGATGAGTTTTTGCCATAGAGAAGTTGGAATACAGTATATATAATGCAAGAATAAAATATGAATTGGTTTTCTACAGTACTTATAGTAGTGATTTGCTTTCTTATACTAACGGATCTCACGAAGGTTTTGTTGAGTTTTGTGTGATTGAAGCTTTCAAGTTTTGGGTTATCTTACGATGGATGAAGGAATAAGGGGTAAGAAGAGCCTAAGCTTGGGGATGCCCATGGCATCCCAAGCTATTATCCAAAGAGAAGCAAGCTATTAAGCTTGGGGATGCCCCGAGTGGCATCCCCTCTTTCTTCTAACGACCATCGGTATTTTACTCGAAGCTATATTTTTATTCGTCACATACTATGAGTTTTGCTTCGAGCGTCTTGTATGATATGAGTCTTTGCTTGTTTTGCTTTGTGTTCTAAGTTATGAATCCTTGCTGGAAACACCTATTTGAGAGAGCCAAAATTATGCCATGGCTTGTTAGAATTGCTCTCGATGCTTCACTTAAATTTTTATGAGCTATGGATTTGCTCTAGTGCTTCACTTATATCTTTTTGAGCACGACGTGCTTTAGTATTTTTGAAGAAATGCTCTCATGCTTCACTTAGATTTATTTGGGAGTTAGTAAATTTTTTAAGAAATTATCTCTTGCTTCACTTAAATTTATTTGAGAGAAAGAAGTATTATGTTCATGTTCTTCACTTATATTTGTTTGAGCTTATCAAAAGCAACACATGAAAATTAGTTCCAAAGTGATAGATATCCAAGAAGGATATAATAAAAACTTTCATGAAGATCAGTAGACAAAATAAACTTGATTCCTTGTAATAGTTTTGAGATATGATGATGTGATATGTGAGTTATATTGATGAGTAATTGTGCTTTAGTAAGAATATTGGTGTTAAGGTTTGTGATTCCCTATGCAAGCACGAAAGTCAATAGTCATGCAATGAAATTATATCCTTCTTGTGGTGCATTATTCGGTGTTAATTATGCTTAATGCTCACTTATGAGATTATTCATTTTTTGGTTGGTCGCTTCTCAATCTTTTGCTAGCCTTCATTTTGCACTAAGTATGATCACTACTTGTGCATCCAAAACCCTTTAAACAAGTTTTGCCACATGAGCCCACTATATCTACCTATATACGGTATTCTTTTGCCGTTCTAAGCAAATTTGTATGTGCCATCTCTAATTTTCAAAATTAACTTCTCTTTTGTGTGTTCGTACCGCTCGCGAGGCGGTGAGGGGTGGCTAATATTTTCCATGCTAGATGTGTTATTCTCACGATGAGTGTTTATTCACTTGTCATTGCACGAGAGTAAGGCAAAGGTATTAGGGATGCCCAGTCCCGAAATGAAAAATGAATTTACTTTATGTTGTCAAATAATAAATTCCTTGGAAAGTGTTGGTATGGAGGGCACCCGTGGATGCGGCTAGCCATGGAAAGTGAAAGAAATGGTGGAAAAAGGAATAAACTTTATTTTCTGTTTGGGAACCGCCTATGATATATCTAGCATGGAAAGTGTTAGGAACTCTAAGTCGTTTTTGTTGGTGGGAAAAGCACACCTCCCAAAATGTTTTTATCTCTAAGTTTTTCGCTTTGAGCTCTGGCACCTCTACAAATCCCTACTTCCCTCTGCTAAGGGCCTTTCTTTACTTTATGCAATTTTTATTTTAAATTTGAGTCTCCATCTTCTCTTATAAAGCACCAACTAGGAGGCACTATGATCGTACTTGAGCATTGGATGTAGTTAATATGCGAGTGTGTTTCATGAATGGATCAATGGTTGAGCATGATGGGCTAGGGATAACTTATTTTAGCGTTGATATTTTGAAAGACATAGTTGCTTGTTGATATGCTTGAGTATTTAAGTCATCATGTCAAAACTAGACTATTGCTTTGAATCATATAAAATTCCAAATGTCCATGCTATAAAGGAAAGAATATGAGATGACATGTTAGGCAGCATTCCACATCAAAAATTCTGTTTTTATCATTTACCTACTCGAGGACGAGCAGGAATTAAGCTTGGGGATGCTGATACGTCTCCAATGTATCTATAATTTTTTATTGTTCCATGTTGTTATATTATGATTCTTGGATGTTTTGCAATCATTTTATAGTCATTTTATATCATTTTTTGGTACTAACCTATTGACATAGTGCCAAGTGCCAGTTGCTGTTTTTTTGCATGTTTTTTACATCGCAGGAAATCAATACCAAACAGAGTCCAAACGCAGTGAAACTTTTTGTGGATTTTTTTTGGACCAGAAGACATCAAGTGGGCTGGAGAAGCGCCTGGGGGGGTGCTCCGAGGGGAGCACAACCCACCAGGGCGCACCTGGAGGCCCAGGCGCGCCCTGGTGGGTTGTGCCCACCTCAGGTGCCCCTCGAACCGCCTCTTTGCTCTATAAATACCCCAATATTCCAGAAACCCTAGGGGAGGAGTCGAAAATCAATTCTAGCCACCGCAGAGTCCAGAACCACCAGATCCAATCTAGACACCATCATGGAGGGGTTCACCACTTCCATTGGTGCCTCTCCGATGATGCGTGAGTAGTTCTTTGTAGACCTACGGGTCCGTAGTTAGTAGCTAGATGGCTTCCTCTCTCTCTCTTGATCTTCAATACAATGGTCTCTTGGAGATCCATACGATGTAACTCTTTTTGCGGTGTGTTTGTTGGGATTCGATGAACTTTGAGTTTATGATCAGATCTATCTTTTTATCCATGAAAGTTATTTCAGTCTTCTTTGATCTCTTATATGCATGATTGCTTATAGCCTCGTATTTCTTCTCCGATATTTGGGTTTTGTTTGGCCAACTTGATCTATTTATCTTGCAATGGGAAGAGGTTCTTTGTAGTGGGTTCGATCTTATGATGCTTGATCCCAGTGACAGAAGGGGAACCGACACGTATGTATCATTGCTACTAAGGATAAAACAATGGGGTCTATTTCTACATAAATAGATCTTGTCTTCATCATGTCATCGTTCTTATTGCATTACTCCGTTTCTCCATGAACTTAATACACTAGATGCATGCTGGATAGCGGTCGATGTGTGGAGTAATAGTAGTAGATGCTGGCAGGAGTCGGTCTACTAATCTTGGACGTGATGCCTATATAATGATCATTGCCTGGATATCATCATGATTATTTGAAGTTTTATCAATTACCCAACAGTAATTTGTTCACCCACCATTTGCTATTTTTCTCGAGAGAAGCCACTAGTGAAACTACGGCCCCCGGGTCTCTTCTTTAATATATTTGCCTTTGTGATCTATTTTCCTTTGCTTTTATTTTCAGATCTATTAAACCAAAAATACAAAAATACCTTGCTGCACTTTATTTTATTTGGCGTTCGGTCTATCAATATTTACTACTCTCTCACGTCCGTTTGCCAATTTTTGGCGCCGTTGCGCGAAAGGGATTGACAACCCCTTTTACACGTCGGGTTGCGAATATTTGTTATTTGTGTATAGGTGCTGTTTACGTAGTGTTGCTTGGTTCTCCTACTGGTTCTATAACCTTGGTTTCATCACTGAGGGAAATACCTACCGTCGTTGTGCTGCATCATCCCTTCCTCTTTGGGGAAATACTGACGTAGCTTCAAGCCGCATCAAATATTAGCACCAAAAGTGTACTCCAAGATGATATTTAACTTATGCGCACAAATGAAAAATGTAGATTACTAAAATGTACATGGATAACATACAGTACCTAAATAAGTGTGGATCAAGCCACCAACTTGTCACCTTCAAACGGATCAGGAAATACACCCAAGGTCTCCAGTTTAGGCGCAGAGACCACAGTTATTTGCGAAGGTTTATAACAACAATCAAGGAGCAACCTTTGAAGTGAAGGGGCATCTTCGATGATAAGTTCCTGTCCTTCAAAATGAATTCCAATGCTTACAAGGTGAGGAGACTTTATTTTGAGACAAGGGACATGGATTCCTAGTCCAAAAACAAGCACCAAACGCTCCAGTGCAGGGCAGCTGGAGTGGATGATGCTGTGCAGTGAGGCCACCGACGGATCAACCAACACAAGCGCAAGTTTTTTCAGTAGTGGGAGTCGAAGCATTTGTACCAGATTGTCTGCTAGATGGCACCGGGTCAAGGTGGTGGTGTGGAGAGAGTAGGAAAACCATGAGATGGGCATCGGTGGTGAGGGCACAGATGCAGCTCTTGGTGGTAACCTATCGCTGTAGTAATGGTAGAACTCAAGCTGCTGGAGTTTCTCGAATTGACGGGATGTTAGCCAGGCGGCCACCGTGCAGGTTATGTCCAGCAGGTAGCATGCCGGGATGCAGATGCGTTGAACAGAGCCCTGGTGGGAGGAGATGATGGCTCCGGGAGTTCAGAATCATCATCGACAGATAGCTGACGATAGTCAAGATTAAGAGGCGCGGCACGCCACAGAGTGTGCCGCCGAGATGCGAGGACTTGTGTGTGGCAGCCATCCTTGGTGGGGAGAAGGGAGATGATCTCCCCAAGGATGCCGTCCGGGAGATCGCTGATGCTGTCCGCCGGAGATTCTACTGGTTCCTCAGGTCCAGGGGGCATGGCCACTTCTGGGCACGCAGCCGGCTACAAGATCTACATCCGGCGGCGGCGCTGGCCGGAGCCTCATCTGTGTACATACCAATCTGAAAGAAAAAAATGGCAGAAACATACATGTAGGACATTCAAAATCAATTCTCAAGATCTGGAAGAAAAAAGGCACAAACATATATGTAGGACATTCAAAATCAATTCTCAAGATCTGGCCACGAATTATTAGCACGCAAGCTAACCCTAGTCGGATTATTAGCAAAATCATTTGTACAGAATAAACAATTAATCACTAACTCTATAGAGATAACATTCAAACAATCAATACACTATGTGCGTCTAACGGATCTTAATTACTCTGATTTCATGGACTGAGAGAACATAACCATAGGATTTGTATTCCAAAAAAATTATAGAGGGAGGGAGTAACCAGAGAAAACACATGATATGTTTGCCGCACAAATGGGTATATAGATGACTAACCAGTTTTCCGTCGGAGTCGCAGTCGTTGCCGGAGTTGCTGTTGACCTTCGGCTCCGGCTGGGGGGGGGGGGGCACGACGGCGCCGAAAAAGTCAAGGTCGTGCTGCTGCCCGCACGAGACCTCATCGGCGGCGACAGCAACCTCTGTGCCCAGCTTCACGCATTGCGCGGGTGCTTCACCAGCCCGTTGCCACTCCCTCCGATGGTGTGCTTCGGCGGCATCCCATACACTCCAGAGTCCAGACGTTGGTGACCACTGTGGACCGGGGGTGCGGCCACCTATTCTGGCCGGCGGCTCGGGCGCGCAATTAATACGGACCAGTGGGAGCGAGGCGGGCGGCGGTCAAAGGCTGTCTCGCCTCCCGGTGAGCCTGCACGGCGGACTTCTGCCATTCCTACCATCATTTCACATAGCTACTCGCACGCCTCCCGTCAATACGCACACCTGCACGCACGCCTCCTGGTATGCCTGCGCGGCGGACTGCTCGCATGTGTCCCGTCAACTCACGCCTGCTCGCATGGCACACGGGGCGTGTGGCAGCACGTATATTTTTTGGTTTATTGATGATTCATTCTGCCGCTTTACTGCTTAACCGAAGCATGGCACGGTCTAATGCACACGGTCTGAATAAATAATCCGTATGAGATATTGGTTACCAGTTTTTAATAATCTGCCGTTTGTAAGAAGATTATATCAAAACGGGTCTCAAATTTGATGAAAAAATACATTATCACAGTCTATTGGTGTCCATATATGACACCACGATAAGTTTCATGAATTTTAACTAAGTTTTGGATTTACTGAATTTTCAGTTTCCATGATATGTCAATATCAGTGACGTGCCCATTCGTTAGCCCGCAAAGGTTTTCAGTTTCCACCGACAACGAGAGAGGTATTTGACCAAAAGGTGGATTCATCTTGGCAGGTGTGTGGTGTGGATCATGGTGAGATTCCATATCAAAGTTGCCCATTCGTTAGCCCGCAAAGGTTTTCAGTTTCCACCGACAACGAGAGAGGTATTTGACCAAAAGGTGGATTCATCTTGGCAGGTGTGTGGTGTGGATCATGATGAGATTCCATATCAAAGTTCGAGCACGTGCGTACACACCCTCCCACCGGCTTGAAGTGAGGGGGCTACACGCATCATGGTGTAGTGCGTTTCCGGTTTGCGAAGCATGTGCCACATCAAAGTTGTGCATTGGGTAGTATTCAAACATATCACATAACACACGGGCGCATGCACACGGTGGTTTTGTCCAATGACATCACTCGCGTGTGCCTCTCTCTATGGGCCCACGAGGTCGTCGTCGACCAGTTGAACGTACAACGAGAGAGAGGTTAATTTGACCAACAAGGATGGTTCTTTTTTGGTTTGTGTTACGTATATGCACGGTAGGAGTATGTACATGTCAAAGAGGGGGCAACATGAATACTCTATATATATGCGTGTCATAACCTCGCTCCATGTGGGGACTTTCCGGTTCCTGAGGCAGGTGCCACATCAAAGTTGTATATTATATTGGTATTCAAACATCACGCAATACCATGCAGGCGGTGGTTGCCCTATAGGAACTCACTCGTGTGTGGCGCTTCCATCCGTGGGCATGCGAGGTTGTCATCCACATCACTTTGACCCAATGAGAGAGAGGTTAATTTGACCATCAAGGAATGATTCTTTTTTGGTTTGTGCTATAGAGTAGAAGTACATATATACCACGCGTCAAATGGGGGCGTACATATAGCACATACCACGCATCATGAACCTCGCGCTCTCTGTGGGGACTTTTTGGTTTCCTATATATGTGGTGCCACATCAAAGTTGTGCATTGCGTATTCAAACATCACACAAACACCTCTTTGGGCCACATGCAGACGGTGGTACGTAGTCCTATATAGGATGATCACTCGCGTGAGACGTACGCTTCGCTTCTGTGCTGGGCACGCGAGTTCGTCGTCCATCACTTTGACCCAGCGAGAGAGAGTTACGTTTGACGAACAAGGAGGATTAATTCTTTTAGGGTTGTGTTACTAGGTGTATAGTGCGTGTTGAAGGGGGGGGTGACCAGCATATATATATATATATATATACACACTAGGTGTCACATGAACCTCACTCTGTGTGGGGACCTTGCGGTTTTTGAGGCAAATGCCACATCAAAGTTGTGCATTAATTAGGTATTCAAAACATCACAACACACCTCTTCATATATATGTTCTGGCACACGTGCAATCGCAATGGTTATTGTCCTATATATGGCACTCACTCACACGGTTATCGGCGATCCTTCCATCTGTCGGCCCGCTTGGTCCATCACTTTCACCGATAGCACGAGAGAGGTTAACTAATTTGACTTAGGAGGGGATTAATTTTTTGTTTGTCTCGTGATATAGATCATGATGTGAGATTACATATATATAATAGCGCATGTGTATACATGAATCCATCCCGCTGGATCGAAGGCGGGGGCGAGCACACGACACGTCATGAACGACCTCTTGCTCTGTGTGGGGACCTCTGCGATTTTCAACGCATGCACCACATCAATGTTGTGCATTGGGTCGGGTATTAATACAACACATATGCATGCATCACACACCTCCATAGATATGTTCGGGACACACGCTTGCAATGGTTGTCTTTGGACACACTCTCACTCGCTTGGTTATGGGCGGCAAGCCTATATATATTCGTGGGCCCGCGTAGACGTCCATCATTTCGACCAACGACGAGAAAGGTTACCAGGGTGGATTCTTCTTCTTTGCTTCGAGTTACCGTATCGTAGGTCGACCATTCCAAGCCTAATTAAGTTTGAGCGCATGCTACGCGTCGTGAACCCTCGCTCAGTGTGGGGATTTTACGGTTCCAAAGCATGGTGCCACATCAAATTTGCGCATTGGGTATTCAAACACCACACACACCACTTCCATATACATACTTTGGGCCACATGCACAGAGTGGGTTTGTCTTCATACAGTACTCCCTCACGAGGTTATCGGCGACAAGCTAGCCCATTTTGCGGAGCCGTGTGGACGTCCATCACTTTGACCAACAACGAGCGGGAGAGGTTGTACGACCAAGTTGGATTCTGCTTGGTCCGTGTTACAGTACGTCTTAGTGAGATGCCCTCCCCCGGACGTGTGTGTGGGGGGGGGGGCTACTTCGCGCTACCTGCAACCTCCGTGGGGTTGGGGAAGTCCAGTTAATTTGCGAGGCACACGTGCCACATCAACGTTGTGAATGGTAGTTAAATATCACACCACACCCTTTTCATACATATAGTAGGGCCACCCGCATGTGGTTCGTATGTGGTCTCATCCCTCTCACGCCACAAGCACACATTTGTGGGTCGGCACACGGTCCATCTTTCTCGGGAAGCGAAAGGGGAAGTTTGACCATATATATATGATGGACTCCTGTAGGTTTTGTGTTAGGGTAGGGTGAGATTTCAGACCTAGCTATTTGGGGGCATGCATTCGTAGCTAGGATTCCCTTACCATCGACACGAAGTGGGGTTCGTAGGGGGTGGCTCCCTAGCAATACTGTGCTTTTGTGCGACAGGTGCCACATCAAAGTTGTGCATTGGGTATTCGAACATCAAACCACCCTTCTCATACATATGTTTGGTCCACATGCAAGTGTGTTCGTGTTTTGACCCTCTCCCACGTTATTCTTTTTGCCAAATTTATAAACAGCACACGAGTTGGATGTAGAAACCATCTGCGATTGGGTACGCAACAGACACGGTTCGGTCAGACTACCCGTGTGCCACGCCCGTGCACTGCAGTCCCTCACATCAGCACAGTTAGATTAGGTTCCACGAGGCTTGCCTCCCGGTATCGAAAATATCTACTGCCTCGTAATCTCGAAAATATCTACCGCCTGGATGGTATTAATGTTTGATAGCACACGATTAGTATGTGCGGACCGTGTGCGATGTCTGTTACTCCCGCTCTGCTTCAGTCCTTTGATTCAAATTTTCAGTAGCCCCGGCATTTTACTCCCGCCTCTGCATCCCTCGCAATCTCAAAAATATCTGCTCGCCCTTGATTCAAACTTTCAGTAGCCCCACCTTGTTACTCCCGCCTCTGCATCCCTCACAATCTCAAAAATATCTTCTCGCCCTTGATTCAAATTTTCAGTTGCCCTGACATTTTACTCCCGCCTCTGCATCCCTCGCAATCTCAAAAATATCTGCTCGCCCTTGATCCAAATTTTTAGTAGCCCCGCCTTGTTATTCCCGCGTAGTAAAATTTTCAGTTGCCGCGGTATTTCCTCAAACACCACCTTGCCCCCCCTCCACCCCCTCCACACACACACCACACACTCCCCAAAACCGACGCTCACACAGACACAAACCACCCCTCCCTCGCTCGCCGCCGCTGCCTCCATCCTCAACCTCTGCCTGTGTGCCGGGGAGCTCGAGGAGCCAATGGCCAAAAAGAGGTTTATCGCGGCCTCTTCGCCCGACGCCGGCGAGGTGGCCGCCGAGGTGTCCCCATTGTCCTCCGCGGCTCTTTATCGATCCGCCGTCCCCGGTCGCCCGATCCGCCCGCCGCCGTGCCCCTACACCGGTTCGAGGACTTCCCCGAACTCCCTAGGGCCCGGCCGCCGACGAGGTCCTACCTCGGGGTCTGGCAGCGGCGGTGGGGGACGTGGGTCATCGAGATTACGGATCGGGAGACCCACGCCCGCTGGTGGCTCGGTAGCTTCCACACGGCCGAGCTCACGGCCATGGAGTACGACCTCTGGCAGGTCCGCTACCACGGCGCGGTGGCTAGGCTCAATTTCCCTTTTGGCACACGTTCGGTCGACCTCGTTCCATCGGAGCTAGGGTGGTGAGCTCGGCTATGGCGCGGGATGACCGCGAGGCGTGGGAGCGCCTCGAGGCCGAGGCCGCCAACGAGGCCTACATGCAAGAGCTCCGCCGGCAGCACCCGGAGCCCGTGGAGGCGGAGCGGGTGATCTTTGCCGGCGCGGAGGGCGGCGAGGTTATCGTGCTCTCCTTCGATGACGAGGTCGAAGGAGGCGAGGACAACGGCACGGAGGGCGTCGAGGTGGGCGGTGAGGACGAGGAGATCGACGTTGATGAGTGGAGGAGTGTCTTCCCCAACGACCCCGATGACGGCACCGGCCGGACCCGGCTCGCGGCACACCGTACCTGACGAGGAAGGATTGGCTCGACCTCCACTTCTACCGAAAGTAGTTTAGCTTAGTTTAAATTTATGTTTTATGGTCGATTATGCAAAACTATCTATGTTTATGTTTGAATGCATGCTACTTTTGGTTGAACCTGCTTTGAACTTGATCAAATTGAACTTTACAACGTTAAGTTTAGGGGATCGACTAGAAACGGCCAAAAATTGCTGGAGTATATATATATAGATATATCCACTAAGGATTTTAGTCCATTAACTTTTAAAGGATCGGCTAGAGATGGCCTTATGCCTTGTTTATTTCAGTTCTTCACAATGTGATGCTCTATATGTGCAACTATTTGCCGTGCAGTTCAATTTCATCAATAACAGTTTCAACAATACCACTATGAATTACGATATTTGGTTGCTGTTAAGGATGTTGCAGTTAACATGCCTTTTCATTTTTTTAACAATAACTAGTGTACTTTAGACCTGCACAATACCAGTTTGAATGACTATTTGCTTGTTTTTAAATGTTATGCCTGATGCAGTTAACACGCCTTTTCACTTCTTGTTTTGCTTAACTAGCATGCTTAAACCTGCACATTGAAGCTATCATTTGTAGATTATGTTGTCTACCATGGATATATTTGGTTGATGTTTAGCCTGTCATGCTTAACATGCCTTTATATGTAATCATACAGGACAATATTGAGACCAGTGTTCAGTAGCTCGTACCATATAGCCTGGGGGCTGATAAGGGATTAATCGTCAAATCGGACATTTCACTGAATATATCGGTAACCCATTTATCAGTAGGTTAACTAGGGTCATATTTAATATATCTGAGGCTACATAGCAACATGCATTGTACTGAATGACTAAATATGCAATCCTACGCTACATAGCAACAAGGAAGAGTGTTACCTTAATGTTCTGATGATGTCTAGATATACATGTAATAAAATCTTATATAATGGGATGGAGGGAGTGTTGTACTACATCATTTTGCAATTGTTGTTTAGCTTTTCATATTAACTTGGTGCTTTTAGGTACATATGTCATTGCCAAAGATCCACACTTCGACCCTTTCTGCGTATGGGGCAATAAGATATTCATGAACCGACATCAAGTGAGGATACTGATAAAGATTGTTATTAAAATGGGTCAAAAGATGTCAATCGAACTATTTGTTTACACTTTATGCAAGACAACAGTGAACTGCAGGATGGTAAGTAAGAACTCTATAGCCTTTTTTTACTGCCCGTAATGAGTTGTGTTAGATGACAATGTCTGAATCTTTTTCCTTTGCAGTGAATCCTGAAGCAGTTTACTCAAGATTACCTCTCAAACTACATGATTGGCGGCCGGCCATCACAAGGGGTTGGAGTAGAGTCATGCGTGCCTTCTGCATCCAGGAGAGCACAATAGGGCCATTCCGCTTCACCTTGTTCAGCAACCAAAATGTCTGTCGCCTCTTTTTTTACCATCTGTAATAGTACAAGTATAGAACCCTGGTTCATCATTCTTTATTTGGTGCTTACGTAATTCTTAAACATATGTACCTGTGAATCGAATAATGCATTGGTTGTTTGAACATGATGGACATGAATAAAGCTATAGCCTACTTTCAAGTTCAAATTAGGTACAATTTTGAATAGCAGCAATTAAATTAGGGTGAAATTACGATGTGCAGGTCATTACGGCGCACACGGTCTATAAAGCATAGCGTGTGTGATATACATCATAATCTGACACGGTTCACGGAGACAAAACGTGTGTAACAATGCACACAGTTGCCGTTTGCAAAGCGTGTGTGATGTCAAACACTATCACAAACGGTGCGGAAAAACTAAATGTGTGTGATTGTCTACCTATCGTACACGGTTTACAATCATGAACTGTTTGTAATGTGCCAGGCATCGTAAACATAGAGCCAGTTTGGTACGTGCCTGGAAAACTCCTGTGCCTGGAATGTGCCTGGTTTTAGGTAAAACCACAAAACTCCGACTGCGATGGCAATGCGAGCACAAACGAGTAGCAAGGATGAAGCGTTTGGGATATTCGAGATATCGGAAATGGTTATATAGGGACAACTGTATGCATCAAGGCTCCCTATCCCCGACAGTTTCTGGGTCGTGTGTGAAGGACCCCCCTATCGCCCACACTCACTAGGCGACGGTTCCAAATGCCGTCGCGGAAAGGGGTTAAAAACCGTTTGTATAGCACCTCGTTGTACCAGTGGCTTCCTCCATTGCCGACGGCGACAACGTCAACGCTGCACCTCCTCACCTACCACAGCGGACGGGATTCGGCCGGATCTGTGACCACCGGTGAGGAGAGAGATACAGTGGACACTGTCATCTTGTTTAGATATGGAGAGGGTGAGAGAGTGAGACGCGAGAAACCGTATCAAACAAGAGGCTGCATATATAGTGGAGTAAAAAAATCTCTCCATAGCAGTGGTTTTAAATAGAATACGCGTGTTCCCGGAACAAAGAAACGAAAACTGGCGGACAAATCTTTTTTTAACGTACCAAGAAAGAAAACTCGATCAATAACACGCCCCCACTTCTAGGTCGCAGCTTGTATCGCTCACGTGTGGTCCCCGACCCTCCATTATTAAGTGAACAAATTAAAGGGTCGAATTATTACGTACGTAAGCTGCCTCTTCGTGCACAAATGCGCTCCATCGTGTACTCGCGGGTATGTCGGAGGCAGAGTGAGTGTGTGTACATTTCTTCTTGTACGTAGTACTCCATTTATCTCACTTCATATTGTTTCCCACTCCTATGGTATTTCTATCCTAGGAACAAAATGAGGCGTTACTAAGTTTGTGTGTGTAGGGAGAACGAGACATCGATGTTATGTACGAGTAGTCGCGAGGGTCGTCACTATGTGTGCGAGCGCGCACACAAACATAGACATGCATATCCATGTTTACGTAAAATTCTTACTTTCATCTCCATCTCCATCTCCATCTCCAATCATATTTGTCCAACTGGCACATTATTTACGTTATTAATTACGCAGCAATATTTACGTACGTCCAGCCTGACCGCCCTGGCCAACCCGAACCCTCTTCATCACCCGCGCGCGGTTTCCGCCCGAAATGGTCAGTGCCGCATCCATGCCCGGCCAGAGCGGACGGGACCTCTTACTGGCGCCGGCATTGAAGCGGCATGCCGGTCGAGGGAGCGCCGCCCGCGCCGCCTCTCGGTGCACGCGACTGCTCTGTGTTCAAATGTCACCACTGCCGGCCACAACATGCATGTAAAAAAGTTCTTCGGAGTCCGTGCTACAGCTAGCTGTCCACCCCCCCTCCCCCTTGTCTATCTCTTCCAGTAGTGCTAGTACTCCATGGCGCGATGCATCGAGAAGCAGACAGGAAAGTTTGCGTATACTCGGTTTGCGGTGAGTGGCATGCCGAGCGACCATGTGGGGTGGAGGAGGGTGAGACACGAACGAGATAGACGTGATTTAAACGTTAGTTTTGCTCGATGGCGCGATCCAACGAAATGAAACATTTGTTTCCAAAAGAATACTATACTGCATGAGAGAGATAGAGTGCTGGTTTGCTTCTTCCGTCCAACTAACTATAATGGGTCTATGTGATTTGACGGCTCATTGGTCACTATTACTGCGGTGGTAGAGCGTCTGCACTCTTATTTATTTATTCTGTGATAAAACTAACTTTCTCCACTCTTACACCGGAGGAGTACGAAACACGGCAGCCCAGTTACTACATGGCCCACCTCCCACTGTCACCATATTCCTTGGACATCATGCAACACCTCTGGTCCTTTTTTCTTTGCGTAGTACTCCCTCTTTTTCGGTTTATATAGGGCTTAAATTTGAAATCTCATCAACTAAGGCAGATGATGAGTGGAGAAATGTATCTCATAGTTTACAAAATTACTCAAACTTTAATCTGCATTAATTAGAATATATGCATGGATGACCACTAAATGAGTAGGAATGGTTACATGCATTGGTTGGTTTCTTTTAATCTTTGCATGCATCAATTTAATGCACCTTGGAATGTGAACATGTGGTGGAAAGAAGTGAAAATAAGACTTATAATATGGTATAAGACTAAGAAAATGAGACGAGCCCAATAAACCAGAAAGGAGGGACTACATTTTACCACATGACCCACCATACACTCTCACGTACTACCTCCGTCCTGGTTTATTAGTCCCCTATGTAATTTATGCATGATACTAGTATATGATACTCCCCACTATGAGTAGTCTTCTACGCATACAAAAAAGGATCGAAGGGAATACGAAGCTTTATGATTTTGTTTCATGTATGTATCCTGACTCCAAGGTTGCCCCGTTACAACATTCCATCAAATACAAAGGAAAACTAACACGCATGCTGATGCATCTCAATGATTCATAGATCATAGCCAATATTTACTTCACAACTAAAGACAAAAGTTGTGAGAGTGTGTACAAAAAAACTACTGATGGGGTCTCTACGGCTTGAACCCTAAACCCTAAACAGGATTTAATTACCTGGCTAGGTAGAACCTGTCGAAGGAAAGAAGCCTGACCCTCTCCGATCATACGATGCTTTTGTGCAGTTCCGCTAAAATCGAGCTGAGCATCCTTGTTGGCAAAGATATTGAAGAAGTGTGATTAGAATAATAGTAGTGGCACTAGTTTATGAGACATAAACTCATCACAAATAGAAGCCGGTAGAAGTAGAGAAAGATCCACATGGAGATGGAGCTACGTGGGGAGCTGCGGCAGTGGAGCAAGCCGGCTCCAAAAGGAAGTTGTACCTGGGACGTCGGGGTGTAGCTAGAATGGCGGTGGGAGGCGGCATCAGCCCATACCGCGGGGACCCCCGATCGGGACGCACCGGCAGTGGGTTTTCTCCCTCGCCGCTGTCGACCGCGTCTGCGCAGCACATCGTCTGCTTCCCCCGGCGGCGGGATCAGGCCGGATCTGTGACCAGCGGTGTGGCCATCGTTGTTCTATGCTTGTGAAGAGAGCAACCCAAGCAAGCAGGCTTGTAGCTTAGGCTCCTGCTGGTGTATATATAGTGGAGCGGTTTTCTTTTTCTCTCCATATCAACCTTTTAATGGTTGCTTCGTCCGACTAACTTACTGTGTGATTTGACTGCTCCTGAGTGGCCCCTGCACGTACTCCCCCTACGTGTAGGACCATTCCTGAGTCTCACTTGTACTTATCTCTATTTTCTTGCATGACACGTAGACTGGATGCGCATAGAGGAATTTTTTTACTGCACGTTGTTTACGTAGTACCTACGCCCTCCTTTCGGTTCACTACTAGTACTCCATCCGTCCTGGTTTATTGGTCCCCTTTGTACTCAATTCATGGGCTCGTTTTCCTTAGGAAATTGTCTTTACCAATGTATTAATATCGGGAATGCATGCGTGAACAATGAATGATTAAACCTTGCATGCAACATTTTGACAAAGCATTGACATATGGACATGTGAATGTTAGGGACTACAACCTCGTGCAACAGTCACACGTACACATGCACGCAAAAACGCGCGCGACGCCCTAATGTATGCATGTTCGAGCACACGATGGAACACACATGGTCACGCTCAAGTGCTCAACCTACACGTGCATGCACCCACATACTCAGTCAGGGTGAGCTAGTAACCGTATAAACACCGAAAAGTCTATATATTAACTGCAATGAGCGTATTATGAAGTCCACTGACCGTATTTTTACAAATATACAGTGACAGCCAGTGTATTTATCTCGTTTCAAATCAAGCCATGTTAACCGGAAAGGAGGCAGTATGGACTAGCATTACTTTGTTGTGTCCCGTCAACTTGCAGAACGAGCAGAAGCTTGCAGGACGGGAGAAGCTTGCACGCGGTGGCTCGCAGGACAAGGAGAAACTTTTGACTATGCAAGCTCTCCCTCGCTCAGGCGGTGGACGTGCAACAGTTAATCCGGTGTCAGATTGCCAGAAGCATGCATACACTGTACTAGTACCATCATTGTTCGACTTCCCGAAGAGGCGAACAGCCAAGCGCAAAGTTTACTACGGTAGTAGAGTACTTCGAGTAGTATTACGTACTACTAGTACTGTACAGGTAGTACTACTAGGAACCGCATGGTGGAGCGTCTGCACTCTTATTTTATTTTAATCTGTGATAAAAAAATCTTCAACACATTTGCTTCTCTTCGAGGGTTCTCGCAGGTGATAATGGAAGTTGATTGCATGGAACACTCACCACAATTCTCGCTTAATTCTGGCTCCTATCCTGTTAGAAATAGGAGCGCTCAGAAATATTTTCTCTTTTTTTGTTATTCAGCATGTAAACAGGTCAGCAAACCTTGCGACGCATATTTGTGTGAACCGTGCTTGCTGCACTTTGAATGTTACCGAGAGCTAGCTTGATGAAACACCTCGCTTCCTTTTATTCGCGGGGTACCTTGCTTCCTAGTGATCAGTCTCTTGGCTAATTGTCCTAAGAATGCTTTGTAGGAGATATGCCCTAGAGGCAATAATAAATGTTAATATTTATCTCCATGCTCATTATTATGTTTATGTTCCATGCTATAACTGATGTGGTTCCCGAGCCCGTATATCCATAAAGGCTCTGGGGAAAGCCCATGTGCACGTGTGGAATAATAAACGGTAAAATGTATTCCTAGTCATGCCTCTAAGACTAGCTCAACTGTTGCATGATGATTATGTTTTCCCAATCATGGGCATGTCTATGCCAGCAACTTTGAGGGCACAATGTTAGGAGAACATTTGTGTTGAATCGACCCGATTGATGTTATGCTATGAGATTCATTCGTCACAAGTTAATGGTTAATAACACAGAGATGGTTAATGTATGCATAATTCCTCAGACCATGAGAGTATCGAGTTTCTTCATGCTTGATTCATGAACTTTGGGGTTTGTTAAACATCATCCGTAACTGGATGGCTATTACGGCGGCTTACGGGTTCATGGGAAAGTATGTCAAGTAACTTGATATCTCAAGATTGGGATTTGCTCCCCCGACGATGGAGAGATATCTCTGGGCCCTCTCGGTGTTACGGTATCCATCATCGTCTGGCCAGACACTTTGTGATTTGATCACGGGGATGCCGGAACACGGTAACGAGAAAAGAGAACAATACCGTTAACGGGGTAACTGGCCTAGTGGACAAGTTGTTGATCCACGGGGATGCCAACATGTCTAACCTCTGGTATTTGTAACATATCGTGAAGCAACAGGAATAACACACGGCAACTGGAGGTTCACTCGAATATTCATTCGTGTGGGTATAGGGGTCAATATGGGTGTCCACGGCTCCGATGTTGATCATTGATCGGAAGGGGTTCCGTGTCATGTCTATACTTCACTGAACCTATAGGGTCACACGCTTAAGGGTCATCTATCTGCTGAATACTAGACAGGGAGTCTGAAAGAAAATCACCGAAAAAGTTTCGGACACCGAAAAAGTTTCGGACAGCGGAAAAGTTCCGCAGAGAGAGGTCACCGGATGAGTTCCGGTGATACTGAAAAGTTGTTTCAGAGGATACCATAAAGTCAAATTGGTTTCGGCACATGCCTGATAATTCTTGGAGGGTGCCAGAATTGTTCTGGAAACTTCTGGGAATTTTCTGGAAGAAAAACCGGAAATGTTTCGGAGCTGCCGGAACCACTTCAGATGCTTTTCGCAGATGAAAATCACTAAACTGGAATTGTTCCAGAACATGATGAAAATTATTTTAGTGGGTACTGGAAACGTTCTAAGCCCACATAAATATTTTCAGTTCGAACGGACGCTGAAAAATGTTGTCGTGAATAGTGAAAGTGCTTTTTGGGTTACTTTTTGGAAAGCCACTTGTTTGGGCTTTATCCCAAAATATCTAGGGATGACATGGATGGATTGGGAGGCCCTCATGGGGGCCCCCCAAGGGGTGTGGCCGGCCATGTAGGTGGCTCCTCCTTGGAGCCCCTCTTGTTCCTTGTTTTCACCCTTAAACCCTTGGTGGAAGGACTTCATTCATGTGCTTTTGGGTTTTATTGTAAAACCACCCTACCCCTTGGGATTTCCTATGAATAGAGGTGGAGCGGCAGCCCTCCAGACTCACTCCTTCTCACATACAAGTGCCATTGCAATGATCTAGCTTCTCTCTCCCTCCCCGCGAAATAGTTTCGTAGAGCCGAAAGGCTGTCTGGGTTCCGGTGGGAACTAGTTCTGGACGGCGAAGCCCTACCGGATAGATGACACCGTATGTGTGCAACTCTGTAGAGAGGTCGTAGTTTCGATCTTAGTGCCCGAGGGGCTGTTCGTGAGTGCCTCCCAAAGGGCTGTCCAAGTGACGGTCCAAGTTCTGTGAGTCCTCCCGAAGGGCTGTCCGAGTGACCGTTCGAGTTTCGAAGGTCCTCCCGAAGGGCTGTCCGCGACACCGTCCGGGGGACTGTCCGACCGCCTCCCGGAGGGCTGTCCGGGTGGCGGATGAGGGTATACATCCTCGCGGTTGGGAGGTTGTAAATCCTAGCTGCGGGGATCTGCACCGCCGATCGTCATCGACTCTACTTCCGCTGCGCTACGAGTCGGTAACGAAAATGATCAAACCTTGTATGCAGTCTCCATAGTGGTCCTGGGCTGGTGCGTAGGTCGGAATTTTTTTTGTTTTCTGCTGCGTTACTCATCAGTGGCATCATGAGCCGTGCTATGCGTAGATGCAGGTTGCGATCTAGAATACATAGAGATGTATGGGTGTTGCACAATATAATTAGGTAGTAGATGAGTTCTATTACTGAAAATTATTTGTGTGGGTAGCCGATGAAATCTGTTACCCGATGTTCTTGTTGCTTCCCTGGAATTTGCATATTTCTGATCTTGATAACAGTATGGTGGAGTTTCAATGTTCTGGCAATCCGCGATCCTGATTGATCAACGAAGTGCTAACAGTTCATTGAATTCCACCGTAGTTAAAAAGAAAGATGAAATTTCATAGACGAAAGGGCAATGTAGATATGATCTGCACGGGGGTCATGCGTATGACGAAGTTTAGTATGGGGTTCGAGATTTTATTATCTCGTGCTTCATACACCCTGCATTGTTAATCTAGCGACTTGAATTATCATACTTGATGATGGACGTTGGTAGCTTCGGTTTGTTTCGAAACCTTAGAAGCCACGAAAAACAAGTTTTTGCATGGACCGATTAGAGACGTCTAACTTGGTTTTGCAGGAGGGTTTGCATGTGCATGTGATGTGGTATAGCAGTGCTCATAATAATTTGATTATGTATGAGATGACTATATGATGTAAATTAATTAACATGACCTGCATGTCATGATTCGGCATGATGGCTGGAGCCATATGATTGCAGTTTAAATGACCTGCGTGTCAACCTTGTGTAATGCACTTATTTTATTAGCTATAGAGATAGCAATATTATCTGGTGCATCGACAAGGTGGTGGCAATCTTCGCGAAGGTGAACACCGACGCGAATGCCGAAGACGAAGAAATACAAGACTTCTCCGTCAGAAAGGGCTATACCATATCATGCTATTATGAATTGCCTGAGATGTTTATCTCTTATGATGCACCCTTCTTGATTGCGCGGTAGTCGCTTTTTATTAGGGTGATCTCTCACAAAAATATCATAGTTGATAGTGTTCTCCCAAGTGTAGCACCGTCACGGCACCTAACTTTTCGGGGTGCGCCATGACTAACATGGGTACGAACGATTAGTGATGTGTGAGGCGGGTGAGTTCAGACCTCGCAGCGAGATCACTTGGTTGTCTTTGACGTTCGGGCATGACAGTCATGAGCTCGGAACACGCCCATCGAAAGATGAACAAGAGTCGCATAGAGATGTGATTGGCAGGTTGGCCTACCGGTTGAGATTTTTGTCATCAGTGGTGACTAACATCAATGACAAATAATCAAAACACAGGTCTTGAATCACTCACAATCAATTATGAGAGATATTGATTTGAGTGGGAGCGCGCTGTTGAATTAACTTGTTTAATTCTCAGTGCAATTAATTTTGAACATTGTCTAAGTGTGATTTGCATAATAGTTGTAGAATAATGGCTCGCATTTCCACCTTCCCTATTAAAATTGAATAGCTGTTAAATATCTGGTTAAAACTTTACGGTTGGTAACGTAATGTGAGGATTGTCCTCAAGAGTGCCAAGAAGGACTTTGTCCTATCGCATACTTTGGTATTCTCTCGCTTATTCTATGGATCATGTGACTCTCGTCCTTCGATCCAAAAGCTAGAATTCCGTTTCAGTCAAGTGCAATATGTTTGTTTCCATGAGACCCGAACTTCAAAAGTTTGGATAGTTATGTGATATTCATGGAATCTGAAAATCATTTTCAGAGACAGACAAAGGCTAAAAGATATGAGATATCCAAAGCAATGTTTGTTTGCAAACTATTAGTAAAAGAAGTTTACTATGCATTAGACTGATAAGAGAGGGATCCAGAAGAACGCCTATCATATGATAAAAGGTGAATAAAACAACAACTTAAGAGAAAGGAAGTGTCCGAAGGGTGTTAGTGAAACTTTCACGCCTAGGAAGTTCGAGGCTAACGCCACTCTTAAGTTGGGTGCTTCTTCTGAGAGTAGGAGAAATACTAAAAGTTAAAACTGTTAGAAGTATAAAGGCAATAAGAAAGAAGACTGGAATATCCAGCTCATGTATGAATGCCATACAAAGTTTTTGATGTATAGAAGGCTGGTCAAAGATATAGTTCTTGGGAATTATGGTTAAACATGTTAATCACTAATTCTTGGGTATTGTGAGACAATCACAAAGATACCCGCTCGATTGCATTCTGTTGCAACTCAATGTAAGAACTACTATGGCCTGAAAGACTAGCCAGGAATGAGGTTGAGATACACACATGGGACATAGTAAATGTTACTATACCTTCCATCGGTGTATTACCTATGTATTTACTTTCATAATTCATTTTAGAGTTTCACACTCTAGCCCTTTGCATAAGGTATCTTGCAAGAAGGTTGTTCATAAGAGAACTTTTGATGTTCGGTGTTATGAATAACATAAGGGCCATACTTTCATTATGAATGAGATGTATGTTATGAATATTGATAATAATATATTACCTCTGGATTTACATTCATAATTCATTTTAGAGTTTTACACTCTAGCCCCTTGCACAATGTTGTTGCAAAAAGGTTGTTCATAAAAAGAACAATTGTTGTTCAGTATTATGAATAATATGAAGGGCCATGCTTCCATCCTCGATGGGATGTATGTTATGAATATTGATGGTAATATGATACATCCATAACACTGATGCTAAATATCATAAAGACTAAAAGAATACCACACAAGTGTGGCACTGCATTTGGTCACATTGGAGAAACCCGCATGGATAAATTCCATTATGATGGATTTTGAAGTCATTTGATTTTGAATCATCTGACACTTGCAACTTTCCTCCGAAAAGAGAAGTGACTGAAATACCGTTCACAGGCCATAAGGAACGAGCAAAGAACTTATTGGTGATCATACATTTTGATGTATGTAGTTCAATAAATATTGTTGCAAGTAGTGGATTTATCTATCTTCAGAAATGACTCAAGTAGATATGTGGATATTTACTTGATGAGACGTAAGTCTGGATCTTTTGAATTCATTCAAAAGGTTTTCAAATATGAAGTAGAAGTTATTGTAACAAGAAGATTATGTTTCTACAATTCGATTGCAGAAAAGAATATTTGAGTTACAAGTTTAGCGAATGTCTGATGAGTTGTGAAAGGGGTTTCATAACTTGCACCTCCCGGAACACCACTGCAAGTGGAAAGTCCGTGAAAATGTAATCGAACCATTTATGACATGGTAAGATCAAAGATGACATAAATAAATTTGCCATTATCCCTTTGAAAGAGTGATGCTTTAGAGACTGCGGCTTTTACACTGAAAAGAGCTCCATCGGGTCTGTTGAAATGACACCATGGTATGGTATGCCCAACCATGTTATATCTTTTCTTAACATTTGGAATATGGGGCTTGTGTAAAAGGTTACAAAACTATTCCAAATCAGACAAGTGCTACCTTGTAGGTTATCCCAAGTCATTGGGTATTCCCCCACCACTATACCGAGGCAAAAGTTTTTGCCACAAAATGGTATGCTTTTAAAGAGAATTGTTCTTGCAAAAGGTGAGTGGGAGGACAGTGCAACTCGACGAGATAACCAGCATCTTCGTCATCAGGTCAAAGGAAAGGAACCTTGGAAGTGATTCCGGAGTTTCCTACTGCGACTGATACGGAAGTCTCTACAATAAAATGTATGGACTTCGGTCGAACTTGCAGCTGAACCACGTAGGCAAGGCTCGTGCAAACCTCTTAGGTGCGCAGACGAGATATTGTTGTTAGACAATAGTATACCTACGATACACAAGGAAGCGTTGATGGGCCCTGACTCCGGGATTGGCTAAATGCCAATATAATCCGAGATAGTTTCCATATAAATGATTCAAGATCATATCTTGATGACGCCTTCGGAAGACTTAGAGTCTAACGAACTTTTATGGAACTATAAACTGATGTGGATAAAATGTTTAATCCATAAAGCTCGACTTGTTGCACTAACAAGTTCAAGGAGTTGACTATTATGAGGTTGTTTCATCATAGCGAAGCTTAAAGTCGGTTCGGGTTGAACTAGTAATTGATACATATTTCAATCATGAGATATGAAACATGGATGACAAAAAGATTTCCATCTGATGGAAATGAAACCAAGGACTTGCATGTGCTACAGTCCAAGGTATTTTGTCAGTCCAAAGGATGCTAGTAACTATGCAAACTTCAGAGTTCCAACAATGGACAGAACAGAGCAAAATGGAGTTGGAATCTTCGTGTTTTGATGGATTGGTCAAAATGGTTTTGACTTCATCAATGGGTAACAAAGATGCTTGTGATTCAAGAAAGTAAGTGGGAGCATAATAATATTTCTATGAACGTTGTGTGCTTGACACATTGTTAATTGGAAATAAATTTCTTGACACGAATTAGGACTTCATTTGAAAATAGTTTTTCGATGAAGTGCTTGGGCTAAATGGCCTCAATATTAGGCATAATGATGTATGGAGATAGATTTGCCTAATAAGGCTAAGCAATGAATACATATTGACAAGATGCTAAAACTTTTTAGCATTTAAAACGCCAAGGAGTGATTCTTGCCGAAGTCACATGGAAAGAGTTTTTGCAAGACTCGGTGTCCCAAAAACACTTATGAGCAAAATACATGATGGAGATTCCACACACCTTCATGTTTGGATTAATCATGTATTCCATGGTATGTAAAAACAACCAGATATGTCCAATACTCCAAAGTTGTTGCGAGTATAGATACCAAAGTGATCAAAAGTTCTGATCATGGGACAACAGTGAAAAAGGGTCATTGAGTACTATAGTAGCACTGATGACATGTTTTCTCGCAAGCGGAGATCATGAAGAGTTTGTTGTAAAAGGTTACATCGATACAGTCTTCATCCATGCTCCAAGCGATTTTCGATTTAAATTGAGGGTTTTTGTGTAACACACAATATGGTGGCACGGTAGTTGGAAATTGTTCCAAACAAATTACTGTGGCGAATTCTATAATAGAGGCTAAGTAAGTTACCGCTTTCGAAGCGACAAAGAAAATGTTGAATCATATAGTTCATTCATGAACTTAGTATGGTTCCAAGATGGCTTTTGTCAATGGGACACTACTGCAGGTAGTTGCTCCATAACTCAGTCTGAGGAATCCAGGTTCGACCTGTGATTCACATACATACAAAGCCAAGTCCACACAAAATATGAATTTTGTGAAAGCGTAAAAACGCGAGGATACGCAAAGATACACACGGAGCTGAAGTCGTCAGATCCGTTGGACATCAGGCTATACCACATGCGAAGCATATTTACACCGGTGTGCCACAGGTGTAAAGTGCATTAGCATTAACTAGATTATTGACTCTAGTGCAAGTGGGAGTCTGTAGGAGATATGCCCTACAGGCAATAATAAATGTTATTATTTATCTCCATGCTTATTATTATGTTTATGTTCCATGCTATAACTGATGTGGTTCCCGAGCCCGTATATCCATAAAGGCTCTGGGGAAAGCCCATGTGCACGTGTGGAATAATAAACGGTAAAATGTATTCCTAGTCATGCCTCTAAGACTAGCTCAACTGTTGCATGATGATTATGTTTTCCCAATCATGGGCATGTCTATGCCAGCAACTTTGAGGGCACAATGTTAGGAGAACATTTGTGTTGAATCGACCCGATTGATGTTATGCTATGAGATTCATTCGTCACAAGTTAATGGTTAATAACACAGAGATGGTTAATGTATGCATAATTCCTCAGACCATGAGAGTATCGAGTTTCTTCATGCTTGATTCATGAACTTTGGGGTTTGTTAAACATCATCCATAACTGGATGGCTATTACGGCGGCTTACGGGTTCATGGGAAAGTATGTCAAGTAACTTGATATCTCAAGATTGGGATTTGCTCCTCCGACGATGGAGAGATATCTCTGGGCCCTCTCGGTGTTACGGTATCCATCATCGTCTGGCCAGACACTTTGTGATTTGATCACGGGGATGCCGGAACACGGTAACGAGAAAAGAGAACAATACCGATAACGGGGTAACTGGCATAGTGGACAAGTTGTTGATCCACGGGGATGCCAACATGTCTAACCTCGGGTATTTGTAACATATCGTGAAGCAACAGGAATAGCACACGGCAACTGGAGGTTCACTCGAATATTCATTCATGTGGGTATAGGGGTCAATATGGGTGTCCATGGCTCCGATGTTGATCATTGATCGGAAGGGGTTCCGTGTCATGTCTATACTTCACTGAACCTATAGGGTCACGCGCTTAAGGGTCATCTATCTGCTGAATACTAGACAGGGAGTCTAAGAGAAAATCACCGAAAAAGTTTTGGACACCGAAAAAGTTTCGGACAGCGGAAAAGTTCCGCAGAGAGAGGTCACCGGATGAGTTCCGGTGATACTAAAAAGTTGTTTCAGAGGATACCATAAAGTCAAATTGGTTTTGGCACCTTTTCAATCTCTCTTAAGACTAACTAGTAGGAGAAGATTAAGCAAATGGTTGGAGAAGATTAGGCTCGGAGTTGGATGAGGAGGATAGAGCAAAACCAATCTCCCTTTGTGCAGTCGCACTAAAATATAGAGACGTTGCCCATGTGACATTTTAGTAGAACTGCACAAAACACTCTTAAGAAAAAAGTGATTTGTGCAGTTCACCAAAATGTCGCAATAGCAATGAGGTAAAATGGATAGCCCTGTTTGCAAAAAAGAGGTAGAAAGGAAATAATTACTGGCCAATAACAGTTGATGACACATACGATGACAAAAAAGAAGCATATTCCTTGTCCTAAGGGAAGATAACGGCATGGTTGTATTTATCTAAAATGGTGTGAGGACGAGATTGCAATATGGAAAGTACGCCAGATGAGCTACGTTTTGGGCAAAGAACTAGGGAAGATCCACATGCAAGATTTTCCACATGCAGCAACGTGTGAAGATGGGCAGTGGAGCAAGGCCGAAGGGGATACCTAGGGGTCGTCGGGATGTAACTAGGAGGGTGGCGGCGGGTGGGATCTGCCCATACTGCGGCAGCGAGCAATTGGCGTAGGCCCTACCACGTCGGAGCTTGGTCAGAGAGAACGGCGGGTACCGCAGATCGGGACGTGCTGCCTCGGTGCCGTCGAACGGAGAAATGATGCACATCCTCCCTTTCCGCCGGCGGACGGGATGCGGCCGGATCAGTGAAGAATGGTGAGAGAGAGAGAGGCCACCGCCGCCTTGTGTGAGATACTCTGAAGAGAGACAAACCCCGGCAGGCAGGCTCCATTGTATATAGTGGAGCGGACTACCTTTTTCTCCATAAAAATCGTTTTATATTTTGTGTACGTGCCATTGAGCAATATAACTTTATTTAAAAATAACACACCAACGCAACAAGTCGAACTTTGTTTCATGCATGTGTGGTACACAACCTCCGTAGGTAAACAACCGCTACACGCGCTCAAATTAGCACGTGGGCTGCCATTTCGTACAGAAATGAGCTCCACCGTGTACCCGCGCGGGTGTGGCTGGGCACGAAGCGTGAGTACGTGCACCTATTCTCTTCGTGTACCTACACGACCTACGTGGGTTTGTGTGAGAGAGATACAAACGTAGAGAGATATAGTGTGTGGGTTCGTGAGTGTTTTTTTTGGGGGGTGGGGTGAGAGATAGACAGGGAATATGTGTCGATGATATTTCAATCAAAAAATGTAACATATGCAATGTGTGTGAAATAGAGGCCTGGATATATCATATATATAGAGGGGGCAATCCACGAGAAGAGAGTGGAGGTATCATCGGTGTGAGGTATCCATAGAATCGAAGAGAGGGATGATGTGTGTGTGCGCGTGATCGATAAAGAGTGCCATCGAATTTGTGTGTGCCCACGTCAAAGATATAGGGTGGTTGGGCTACTGGAACGTGAGAGGGGACAGGTGCAGTTTGTCTCTGTGGCATGGATACCTACCTACAGTGCTCAACTATCGGTGTGTGTGGGGGGGTGGGGGGGGGGGCAGAGACCTAACTATAGAGGTACAATGGCTCGTATATTTGTGGAGGAGGAGAGAGACCTACCTTATGTATTGAGGGAGATCGATCGGCATCCATGCATATGTGTAGGAGAGGAATAAGGTTGGGAGAGAGACAGAGCTAGAGTGTCGGAGGGGCTGGTGGTGGAGTTGCTTCTTACAAATGGTGAGAGGGGCCTGCTAGACAAATGGAGGGCACGCCTGCAATATCAATAGGAGAGGGGATGCTTGCCTGTCTGTGCATGTGCGTGTGAGAAACGGGTCAAGAGGCATGCACGAATGATGAGGGGGGACGATATGGTTGTGGTAAGCAGACGTAACTACATAGGAAGATCAATGGTCCTTTGTCGGAGAAAAGGAGAGACATAACTTGTAAGATACGTTGATCGCTGCGTGGGGAAAAAGAGTTATAGTCGACCTAGGTATATGTAGTGAGATCGATCGGTATACATGCATGTATGTGTTAGAAGCAAATAAGGCCCGGTGAGAAGGATAGAGAGAGAGGGATGCAGCTAGGAGGTGGTGCAAAAGGCATACTATATCGAGGGGGAAGGAGTGTGTGAGTACGAGATCAATGAAAAGAGGGGCGGGAGTGAGGCATGGACAGTGAGAAGAGAAGAGGTAAAGCTTGTGTTTGTGGTAGGCACACCTGGCTAGAGAGGCATATCGATCGGTGTGTGCCGGAAAGAAGGAGCTGGGGGGCCTACACACACCATGGATGAATGGCCTAAAGTGAAAAGATGAATGTGCGCGATGGAGCTAGAGAATGTTGAGGGAGGGTGAGAGGGAGGCGGGCGTGTGCATGCACGAGAGAAAGTTAGTGCTAGCTACAAAGATAAGAGGATTGTGTGGGTGTAAAAGACGAATAAAGATCATAATTCATTATAAAAGTGGATTCGGATATTTGAAGAATATATCATAGTGTTTTAAACCAACGCATGCATGAATATATATAATGGTGATACGCATGGTGTGGTTATGAACATGTTATACTACATATAATATATAGAACATTTATTTGAATTTCTGATAATGTGTGGCTTTTGCAGCTCAGGGCTAAATACATGTCATAATGTAGGGGGCGGGGCACTATACTTTGTGTGATAAACACGGTGTACATATGAAACATGGTTTAGATTATGAAGATCTAGTTAGTACATCAAATGTACTATTATTTGGAATCAACATCAAGTGTATTCAAAATTTTGAATTCAGGTTCATATAGTACACATAGTTCATATCTATCTCTATAGTAATCATGTGGTGTGTTGTTAAGATAATACACGAATGATGGTTTAAGTTGGCAACAATCATGATTATAGATTCTTATTCAAATAGAGAAACAAATTCAAATTTAGTTCGAATTGCAGCGGTAGTATAGACATTTGGAATGCACTAAAATGTTGGTATGAGTAGGTTACATGCATTATACAGCCAGCGAAAAAATTTAATTGGACATAACATGGATTCATAGCTTTGAATAGCATTTGCACAGTAAAACGGGACAAGACTCTCTCTTTGTGTGGTGCGAATAGTTTTATTTTTTTCATTTTTTTCGTTGAGGGAAATGCGAATTGATTTGGTACATACAATATTACATGTTAGGCTTGTCCCTAAAATTCAACCCGCGCCTTGTTATATCCCGAAAATTCAGATATCGTGCTCCCAAAACTCGCGCCTTCACAACCCGTGCCTTGCTATCCCGAAATTACAATGCGCGCGAAAATTCCTTCCAGCTGCCAAATCCCGACACGCGAAATCCTCCTTCTAACCCTGAGCCGAAAGGGCCGCTAGTTCAAATCGGTGGGGGTACTTTTGTAACACACCTTACATTTTGGACAAGCGCGTCCCTAAGTCATGGTTCCCCCCCTCCCATCACCTCCTTTTCGCCATTCGAAATCCCAGGCCGCCATAACCTCTCTGCTCCAGCCACGAAACCCCACCCTCCTCCGTCCGCCACCCCACCGCTGCCCAGCCGGAGCCTCTTCCCCGACGACATCGTCCACTGCAACAACCCGACGTCCCTCATCCACCTCCTCGGATGAGGATCCGTTGTCGATCTCGTCATCCCGCCGGTTCAGCCACCCCGTCCTTCACCTCCAAGGAGCTACTCTGACGATCGCCTCATCTATCGCGGTTGATCCATCCCCACAGCGCCGCCTTAACCTGCTCCACCAGAACCGCAACATCTTCACCGACGCCTCGGACGAAGCCGAGGCCTACTCGGCGCCACCAAAGGGGTTGTACACTCATCGCATCGCACCTTCTCCTTAACTCGACCTCCCGGCGCCGACGGTGCTCCATCCCGCATCCCCATGGCGTGGCTACCTCAAAGCCGGTGTCGCGGGCGACATCTCCACGGCGGCTCTGCCCCAGTGCGAGGCCCCTTTGGCGGCGGCGGCCATACCAGCCGGATCTGCTACTGCTGCTGCTCCGGCTCTCGCTCGCTCGCGCTGCTACTGCTCCGTCTCTCGTTCGGTCGCGCCGCTACTCTGCTCTCCCCCTCGCTCGTGCTGCTGCTCTGCTCTTGCTCTCGCTTGCGCTGCTGATGCTGGTACACGGGCTGCTGCAGCTACACGAGTTGCTTCTCTGGCTCTAGTTCGCCCTGCTCCTCCAGGCGCTGCTGCTCCGGCTGCTATCTGCTACTGTGTTCCCCGTTGATTGCCTGCTGATTTAGATCACTGTTTCTCTACTACTAGTGCTCGAGCCACCTAAACTACATGTGAAGTGCCTCTCTGCGACCAGTGTGTTCAGTTTCGATAGTAACATCCAGATTCTATAGTAAATTTCAGTTTTGACAGTTAAGTTCAGAGTCAACAGTTTTTACCTCATCTGTTGTAGTCAGGTGTTTTTGGTGATGTAAATTTTACATCTATCACTTTTTGGTAATGTATTTTACATCATCTATTGGAGATGCTATTAGAATCCCACTTGAGATTAATGATGTCTGTCTTGTACTGCTTCAGCCTCGGCGTATTACGGCTTGCCGGAGCTGCTCCAACAACGGAACCATCCATCACAACAGAGCAGTGCCCTGGACGCCGTCTACAGATTCCTCAGATCTTCCTCCACACCTCCATTAGCCACCTCTGCCGCAACTTCTTCAGCGACCAACCCAATGATGCTGAGGTCGACACAGCTACGGCAAAGAGGTTGTACACTTGTCGCATCACTTATTACTCTACATTCATGTCGATCCATTAGGGCTATTTTGGTTCAAAGGAAAAGGTGAAGGAAAAACATAGCAATAGGAAATTTTCCTATGGCACTCTACTATTCAATTATTCATGCATTTTGTTGAAAGGAATGGAGCAAAACATCCACCTGGACCTACTTTTCAAAATCCTATGCATGAAAACAAGACCAAGTGCATTAGTGACAGAATAACATTCTAACTGTACACGCTTTCATATGGTTTCACTTTAATTTGGCCATGTTTCCTTGCATTCCTCTGCTCTTCCAATTTTTGTGAACCAAACACCCAAGTTGACAGAAATCCTATGTTTACAAATGCTCTGTTTCCCACGTGCATTCCTATCCTATTCCGGTGTTTTTCCTATCCCTGCATTTTTAGAATCTTGCAAGCCAAAGGAGCCCTTGCAGAATTACTTCAGTTACATGTAGGTGTCGAAGAAAACTTTGTGTGGTTTGGCCTGCTCCTGCCGCGACGTCGTCCACCTCACCTGAGCTGCTCCATCGACAGAAGCATCCACCAAACCAGACATCACGACTCCTGACCGTCTTTCGCCACCTCAGATCTCCTTCCCTGCCGCCGGCACCCACTGCACCTGCATCACCATCATCGACTCAGCAGATGAACCTGAGGAGTACACGGGTCCACAAGAGAGGTCGCATTCTTTTGTTTCTGCTTATGTTACGCATTGCTTAATATTACCTGCTACTTTATCGTCCTGTTCACCTCTTAGACTCCAAGTCAGGTCCAAATTAATGTTCAAACTTGAGTTTTAAAATTACTTGTGGGGCACATATCGAGGCAGCAATGAATAGTATCTCTGTCTATTATCTTGTTCACCTAGGGTATGCCTATGTTGTTCATCTTGGGTGGGAAACAAATAGTAAAGCAATCATCATATGTCTTTTTATTAAATTAAAGCTATCATCAGCCTGCTATCATTATTTTTGGATCCATCCACTGGTTGTTACCATCACTCTAGATTTCTGCATGCTCTCCTTACATAATCTCACTATATTTTTTTCCTATGCATGTCAGATATTGTACACAGTCATGCTGAACATGTAGAGAAAAAGAGAAGAGTTTTGCGCGGCAATACAATGCCATGCAGACATCGCTCCATGGTGGGTTCAATGGCAAACCCCCCCCCCCCCTCTCCAGATTGTAATCCAGAGGAAGATATCTGTTCTGAGGCGGATTCAGACACAGCTGACCACTCCTATTTACCCCCCAAGGTGTTTGCTCTAACTTGGCATGATGATGTTGGTCATATCATGCATATGTTGCCTTGCAGTGCCTACTTTCGACATCATATATGTCATCTGCTTAGTTTAGACATGTTCTGTAATGCCACCTGTTTAGTTTCTATATCATATATGGGAATTATGCAGTCTCGTCTCTTTTAGCCAGCCATAATATATGTGAAATATGCAATGCCATCCTGTTTAACCAGGCATCATATATTTGAATGATATCTTGCCCATCCTTTTCTTCATTACATTTCCATTTGTCGACAATGTTTGTACATTAAACTACTCTTCCTGTGAATCAGCCATTTGAGTGGGTGATGAAAAAATCTGGAGTGAAAACAAGGTCTTCAGAGCAGACAGTGATACCTGTCGAAGCAGATCTCTTGCTGGGTCCCGATAGCTCCTCAGAGATGGATTCAGAGACAGATGACCAGTCCTATTCCCCCACCGAGGTGTATGCTCTAACTTGGCATGGTTATACTGCTCATGTCATGCATATGGTGTCTTGCATTGCATAGTTTAGACATCATATACACAATATTCAACACCATGTTCTTAGTTCAGACATCATATATGCAAATGCCCTCTGCTTAG
Source organism: Thinopyrum elongatum (assembly GCA_011799875.1). Taxonomy (NCBI): domain Eukaryota; kingdom Viridiplantae; phylum Streptophyta; class Magnoliopsida; order Poales; family Poaceae; genus Thinopyrum; species Thinopyrum elongatum. The sequence continues at coordinate 732,353,123 of CM022298.1, read as the reverse complement.
CATATAAATCACATATGTGAATTAAATCATGCAATCCTGATTACTTAGATAACATGTATGTGGATTATGTCATGCGAACCTGTTTACTAAAGACATCATATATATATATCTCATGCCATCCTGTTTAGTTAGTCATCATATCTTTGAATTATGTCATGCTATGCTATCCAGTTTAGATAGACATCATATATGTGAAATTATGTCATGCTATCCCTTTTAGTTAAACAATATACATGTCAACTATTTCATGCCCTCTTTTTTCCACACTATCTATTGCATCTGTCTCTCATACAAGGTCTGTACATTCAGCTATGTTTCCTGTTTATTAGCCACTTGAATTGGAGCGGGTGATGGTAGTATCTAGCAGAGTAAAAACACGGTCTTCAAATAAAACAGTGCTACCTCTTGGTGGAGATAGCACCCCGGTTGTACATGCACGAGAACCAGCCCTACCACACATAACCCAGGCTCTCGTAGATTGTACCCCTACTGCGATGGACAAAGAACCAGCTTCACCCAATCTAACCCCAACCCCAGCAGATAGTAACCCTATAGCTTCGACTTGGGCTGGGAGTTGAATGAACACGCTCACGACTGTATGAATAAGCCGCCTGCTGTGCTACAGCCATCTGAAGAAGCTCCACCACGTTCCTGGTCTCTATCGCCGCTGGAGACTCGCCTTCGATCGGGATAGCCGCCAGCCGTGTAGCCGCAGCTATCATGTTATCCACCGGATTAGAATAATGGCCAGAGGGCGTTGGAACCCATTGAGGTGGGGTCCGATCCCTACGAGGCGGGTCTGGGACATGAGGCTGGGCCGCCGCTCCAGTCCCTGGTGCTTCAACAGCCCGGGTTACGATGGGCGGGTTACTCGTTCCTGCCTCGGGTGTATTAAAAAGATTCCGTCCCTCGAACTGTGAAGGTAGGCGGCTCTGGTGTCTCCTTCGAAGGACAACATTGGACGCATTCTGATCCAGACTCAGACGAAAAGTTTCTGCTCTTATCCGCTGTGACTCGGCATCCATCGCAGCTTGCTCCGTCGCCATCCTGGCATTCTCCGCATTCAAATCCTCCTGGGCCTTAGCCACCTCATCTCGCACCTTTGCAACTTCCGCATTATGCTGTGCTTGATTCGTCGGAGTCACCTCCATAGCCAACAGAATCGTCAAAGTGCCCAAGAGCTCAGACAAGACTTGAGCCGGCGATCGAGCTGAACCGCTCACCCCAGCCGTCGCAGCAGCAGTTGAACCGGATGTCATAGCAGCAGCTGTTGATGAGTTTAGAACCAGCTGCATAGTTGCCATAATAATAGTAGCCCTGCTTGGCGGCTCATAAAAGTTCGGTATACTGTCACCATCGGAATAGCCCCCAAGCCCACCATCCTGAAGCTGGTAGATTGACTCGGTTTCTCTGGTCGAGGACTCATCACCTGAATAGATGGCCATCTCACCAGCCGATGCAGAACCTTCCTCAAGATTGGCCCCATGAACAAAGCCAACAAAGATGTGCTTCCGGCCGGGTTGAACCCTGGCGGCTCGCGCGCGCTGAGCCTTCTCGATGATGTCGGTGCAGGTGTCCGGCTTAGCCTCTGACTTGCTGATCTTGCCGATGAAGACGTGAATTCTGCCAAAGGGGACCCGGTATCCATACTCGATTGAGTCGGCCTCGGGGCCCCAGCCAGCGTCGTCGATGTAGATCTTGCCGCGGCGACTCTTAGTCATCCGACCCATGGTGTATCCTTCGATCCCTGAGAAGTTTCCCTTCAAGAACTCAAAACCACCGTGCTCTGGCCCCATGGTTGGCGCCAACTGTCGTGGTTTTAACCCGACAGATGCCCTTGTTAAAGGACTTAGGTGTGGATCCATCGCAACGTAGGTTAGCTTGAAGGGGTTGGACGGGACAAAGGACACAAGGGTTTACCCAGGTTTGGCCCCACACAACGAGGTAAAAGCCTATGTCCTGCTTCTAGTTGTATTGCTTGAGTTTCGATTACAAGGGAGCAATCACGCTTGACCTAGCTATCGATCAGTCGTTTCTTGAGTTAACCCACCACCGGGTCTCGCCTTTATATACACAGGTCGAGGCCCGAGGCTTACAAGAGTCCGAGCCGGATCATACAACGTGACCGGCTCGATTTCTAAGTCGCCTTGCCTTACCAGGCAAGCCACCGTATGGCGGTTCACACGTTCGGGTCTTGGGCCACCACTAGGGCCGCCTCTATGAGCCGCCATCTTCACGCTTCATCTTCTTGGGCCTAACTGGGCCTTCTTCATTGAGTCGCCAATGGTGTAACCCGGCCCCTCCTGGGCGGGTCACACCTCAGGGTTATATCCCCAACAGAGGGCTTAGATGGGAAAGTTTTCTTGAATGAGGTGATCAACGGCGGTCCACCACTGCTGAGAGAGTAGCAGCAATGACGTCAGAGAAAGGGTTGTGCAATCGAGTTTCAGTGACACGATTAATTGGAATTAATCGACCGAGTTTTAGCTCGGTTCAAAAGGTAAATATGGCCCAGTCCAGTTTTGTCGGGCCGGGCTATCCATGATCAGGTTTACTCTAAAGTCTAAACTAATACAGGGAGACTGATTACTTCTCGCCTCTGAAGAGCATAGTATGTGTTGTGTTATGTGCAGTATTTCGGTTTGTATTAATCAACGGTCTAAATTTGTTTGCATAATCGTCAAAATCTACTCCCCCCGAGATTCGATCGTCGGTATCTCCATACCTATTTCAATCTTGTTACCGGAAAGTCTCTTTACTCATTCCGTAATACATCATCCCGTAACTAACTCCTTAGTCACTTTGCTTGAAAGCTTCTTGTGATGCTGTATTACCGAGAGGGCCCAGAGATACCTCTCCGTCATACGGAGTGACAAATCCCAGTCTCGATCCATGCCAACTCAACAGACACCTTCGGAGATACCTGTAGAGCACCTTTATAATCACCTAGTTATGTTGTGATGATTGACAGCAAACAAGGTATTCCTCCGGTATCCAGGGGTTGCACGATCTCATGGTCGAAGGAACATGTATTTGACATTAAGAAAGCAGTAGCAATAAACTGAACGATCATATGCTACGCTAACGGTTGGGTCTTGTCCATCACATCATTCTCCTAATGATGTGATACCGTTATCAAATGACAACTCATGTCTATGGTTAGGAAACCTTAACCATCTTTGATCAATGAGCTAGTCTAGTAGAGGCTCACTAGGGACACGGTATTTGTTTATGTATCCACACATGTATTTAAGTTTTCGGTCAATACAATTCTAGCATGAATAATAAACCTTTATCATGATTAAGGAAATATAATAATAACCATTTTATTATTGCCTCTAGGGCATATTTCCATCAGTCCCCCACTTGCACTAGAGTCAATAATCTAGTTCACATCGCCATGTGCTTAACACCCAAAGAGTTCACTAGATTCAATAATCTAGTTCACATCACCATGTGATTAACACCCAATGAGTTCTAAGGTGTGATCATGTTTTGCTTGTGAGAGAGGGTTTTAATCAACGGGTCTGCAACATACAGATCCGTATGCACTTTACAAATTTCTATGTCTCCATCCTTGACATATTCGCGAATAGAGTTGAAGCGTCGCTTGATGTGTTTTGTTCTCTTGTGAAACTTCGCTTCCTTCGCTAAGGCAATTGCTCCAGTGTTGTCACAAAAGATTGTCATTGGACCCGATGCACTGGGTATTACCCCTAGATCGAATATGAACTCCTTCATCCAGACTCCTTCATGCGCTGCTTCCGAAGCAGCTATGTACTCCGCTTCACACGTAGATCCCGCCACGACGCTCTCTTTAGAACTGCACCAACTGACAGCTCCACCATTTAATATATGAACACATATCCGGTTTGTGACTTTGAGTCATCCGGATTTGTGTCGAAACTAGCATCGATGTAACCCTTTACGACGAGCTCTTCGTCACCTCCATAAACGAGAAACATATCCTTGGTCCTTTTCAGGTACTTCAGAATATTCTTGACCACTGTCCAGTGATCCACTCCTGGATTACTTTGGTACCTCCCTGTCATACTTATGGCAAGGCACACATCAGGTCTGGTACACAGCATGGCATACATTATAGAACCTATGGCTGAGGCATATGGAATGACTTTCATTCTCTCTCTATCTTCTGTCGTGGTCGGGCTTTGAGTCTTACTCAATTTCACACCTTGCAAAACAGGCAAGAACCCCATCTTGGACTGATCCATTTTGAACTTCTTAAAAATCTTATCAAGGTATGTGCTTTTTGAAAGTCCTATTAAGCGTCTTGATCTATCCCTATAGATCTTGATGCCCAATATGTAAGCAGCTTCACCGAGGTCTTTCATTGAAAAATTCTTATTCAAGTATCCTTTTATGCTATCCAGAAATTCTATATCATTTCCAATCAACAATATGTCATCCACATATAATATTAGAAATGCTATAGAGCACCCACTCACGTTCATGTAAATACAGGCTTCACCATAAGTCTGTATAAAACCAAATGCTTTGATCGCCTCAGCAAAGCGTTTATTCCAACTCCGAGATGCTTGCACCAGTCCATAGATGGATCACTGGAGCTTGCATACTTTGTTAGCACCTTTAGGATCGACAAAACCTTCCGGTTGCATCATATACAACTCTTTCTTAAGAAATTCATTAAGGAATGCAGTTTTGGCGCCCATTTGCTAGATTTCATAATCATAAAATGCGACAATTGCTACCATGATTCGGACAGACTTAAGCATCACTACGGGTGAGAAAGTCTCATCGTAGTCAACCCCTTGAACTTGTCGAAAACCTTTTGCAACAAGTCGAGCTTTGTAGACAGTGATATTACCATCAGCGTATGTCTTCTTCTTAAAGATCCATTTATTCTCAATGGCTTGCTGATCATCGGGAAAATCCACCAAAGTCCACACTTTGTTCTCCTACATGGATCCTATCTCAAATTTCATGGCCCCAAGCCATTTTTCAAAATCGGGTCTTGTCATAGCTTCTTCATAGTTCGTAGGTTCGCCGTTGTCCAACAACATGACTTCCAGGATAGGATTGCCGTACCACTCTGGTGTGGAACATGCTCTGGTCGACCTACGAGGTCCAATAGTAACTTGATCTGAAGTTTCATGATCATCATCATTTGCTTCCTCTCTGGTTGGTGTAGGCATCACGGGAACGGCTTTCTCTGATGTACTACCTTCCAATTCGAGAGAAGATACATCTACCTCATCAAGTTCTACTTTCCTCTCACTCACTTCTTTCGAGAGAAACTCCTTCTCTAGAAAGGGCCCATTCTTAGCAACAAAGATCTTGCCTTCGGATCTGTGCTAGAAGGTATACCCAATAGTTTCTTTTGGGTATCCTATGGAGACGCACTTCTTTGCTTTGGGTTTGAGCTTATCAGGCTGAAGCCTTTTAACATAAGCATCGCATTTCCAAACTTTAAGAAACGACAGCTTAGGTTTCTTGCCAAACCATAATTCATACGGTGTCGTCTCAACGGATTTAGATGGTGCCCTATTTAACGTGAATGCGGCTGTCTCTAATGCATAACCCCAAAATGATAGTGGTAAATCGGTAAGAGACATCATAGAACGCACCATATCTAATAAAGTATGGTTACGAAGTTCGGACACACCATTGCGCTGTGGTGTTCCAGGTGGCGTGAGTTGTGAAACAATTCCACATTGTTTTAAATGCAGGCCAAACTAGTAACTCAAATATTCGCCTCCACGATCAGATCGTAGAAACTTTATTTTTCTTGTTATGATGATTCTCCACTTCACTCTGAAATTCTTTGAATTTTTCAAATGTTTCAGACTTATGTTTCATCAAGTAGATATACCCATACCTACTCAAATCATCTGTGAAGGTTAGAAAATAACGATACCCGCCGCATGCTTCAACACTCATCGGACCGCATACATTGGTATGTATAATTTCCAATAAGTCATTGGCTCGCTCCATTGTCCCAGAGAACGGAGTTTTAGTCATCTTGCCCATGAGGCATGGTTTGCAAGTATCAAGTGATTCGAAAAGTTCATCCGCATGGATTTTCTTCATGCGCTTTACACCAATATGACCTAAACGATAGTGCCACAAGTATATTGCACTATCATTATCAACTTTGCATCTTTTGGCATCAATATTATGAATATGTGTATCACTACAATCGAGATTCAACTAGAATAGACCATTCACTAAGGGTGCTTGACCATAAAAGATGTTACTCATATAAATAGAACAACCATTATTCTCTGACTTAAATGAATAACCATCTCGCAATAAACAAGATCCAGATATAATGTTCATGCTCAACGCTGGTACCAAATAACAATTATTGAGGTCTAAAACTAATCCCGAAGGTAGATGTAGAGGTAGCATGACGACGGCGATCACATCAACCTTGGAACCATTTCCGACGCGCATCGTCACCTCATCCTTAGCCAATCTTCGTTTATTCCGCAGCTCCTGTTTCGAGTTACAAATATGAGCAACCGAACCAATATCAAATACCCAGATGTTACTACGAGCATTAGCAAGGAACACATCAATAACAAGAATATCAAATATATCTTTGTTCACTTTGCCATCCTTCTTATCCACCAAATATTTGGGGTAGTTCTGCTTCCCGTGACCAATTTCCTTGTAGTAAAAGCACTCAGTTTCAGGCTTGGGTCCAGTTTTGGGTTTCTTCACGGGATTGGCAACTTGCTTGCCGTTCTTCTTGAAGTTCCCTTTCTTTCCCTTGCCTTTTTTCTTGAAACTAGTGGTCTTGTTAATCATCAACACTTGATGCTCTTTCTTGATTTCTACCTCCGCCAATTTTAGCATCACAAAGAGCTTGGGAATCGTTTTCGTCATCCCTTGAATATTATAGTTCATCACGAAGCCTTTGTAGCTTGGTGGCAGTGACTGGAGAACTCTGTCAATAACACACTCATCTGGGTGCTCAAGTCCCAGCTGAGTCAAGTGGTTGTGGTACCCAGACATTCTGAATATGTGTTCACTGACAGAACTGTTCTCCTCCATCTTATATCTAAAGAACTTGTTGGAGACTTCATATCTCTCAACTCAGGCATTAGGTTGAAATATCAATTTCAGCTCTTGGAACATCTCATATGCTCCGTGGCGTTCAAAACGCTTTTGAAGTCCCGGTTCCAAGCCATAAAGCATGGCACACTGAACTATCGAGTAGTCATCAGATCGAGCTTGCCAGACGTTCACAACATCTGCAGCAGCTCCTGCAGCAGATCTGTCACCTAGCGGTGCATCAAGCACATAATTCTTCTGTGCAGTAATGAGGGTAATCCTCAAGTTACGGACCCAGTCCGTGTAATTGCTACCATCATCTTTCAACTTAGCTTTCTCAAGGAATGCATTAAAATTCAACGGAACAGTAGCACGGGTCATTTATCTACAACATAGATTTGCAAAGACTATTAGGACTAAGTTCATGATAAATTAAATTCAATTAATCAAATTACTAATGAATACCCACTTAAATTAACATCTCTCAAGTTATCTAAGTGATACATGATCCACATCAACAGACCCATAATCGATCATCACGTGAGATGGGGTAGTCATCAATGGTGAACATCTCTATGTTGATCATATCTACTATATGACTCATATTCGACCTTTCGGTCTCCAGTGTTCCGAGACCATGTCTGTACATACTAGGCTCGTCAAGTTTAACCCAAGTATTCTACTTGTGTAAAACTGGTTTACACCCGTTGTATGTGAACGTAGAGCCTATCACACCCGGTCATCACGAGGTGCTTCGAAACGACGAACTTTAGCAACGGTGCATACTCGGGGAGAACACTTCTATCTTGAAATTAAGTGAAGGGATCATCTTATAATGCTACCGTCATTCTAAGCAAAATAAGATGCATAAAGGATAAACATCACATGCAATCAAAATATGTGACATGATATGGCCATCATCATCTTGTGCTTTTGATCTCCATCTCCAAAGCAACGTCATGATCTCCATCGTCACCGGCTTGACACCTTGATCTCCATCATTGCGTCGGGGTCGTCTCGCCAACTATTGCTTCTACAACTATTGCTAACGCATAGCGATAAAGTAAAGCAATTACATGGCGCTTGCACTTCATACAATAATTAAGAGACAACCCTAAGGCTCCTGCCGGTTGTCGATATTACAAAACATGATCATCTCATACAACAACGTATAACACATCACGTCTTGACCATATCACATCACAACATGCCCTGCAAAAACAAGTCAGACGTCCTCTACTTTGTTGTTGCAAGTTTTACGTGGCTGCTATGGGCTTCTAGCAAGAACCATTCTTACCTACCCAAAACCACAATGGTGATTTACCAAGTTTGCTGTTTTAACCTTCTTCAAGGACCGGCCGTAGTCAAATTCAATTCAACTAAAGTAGGAGAAACAGACACCCGCCAGCCACCTTATGCAAAATAAGTTGCATCAGTCGATGGAACCGGTCTCATGTACGTGGACATGTAAGGTTGGTCCGGGCCGCTTCATCTCACAATGTCGCCGAATCAAAATAAGACGTTGGTGGTAAGCAGTATGAACATCATCGCCCACAACTCATTTGTGTTCTACTCGTGCATATCATCTACGCATAGACCTGCCTCTGATACCACTGTTGGTGAACGTTGCATGGAAAACAAAAAATTTCTACGCACACGCAAGATCTATCCATGGAGATGCAGAGCTACGAGTGAAATAGGTTTGTTTCACATACGAAATGTGAAACATTCAAAATTAAACGTGTCTGAAATATATCCAAAATTGGTTTACTTCTAAAGGTCTTGGCGCCAGGAGTTCAAATATATAAATTATTTCAAAAACGAACTTAAATTTTAAAAGATATAAATGTTTTTAATTGGTCAAGATGAAAAAAAAGTCCATGAATTTGTTTGTAATGAAGAACGAAAAGGCATATGCATGCGTGTGTGTGAGAAAAGAGGGAGAGTGAGTTGTAACATCAATGTCTGTCATGCAAGGACAAATGGTGTGGGACAGTAGCTGTATTAGACTGAGGAAAATAAGTGTTTTTTGACCGAATCTTAAAGCAGCTATGGAATGATGAGATTATCACCGGTAGGAGACGGAACCGCGCAATATGACTTTGCGAAAGAGGGGTGTATTTGTTTATTGCGAAGGTTGTTGGCCTCACATGTGAACTCACCTCCAACTCTAACCTTTATAACTAGGTAAGACTAGGAAAGATATATCAAATGCGCTTCACACACAGAGAGCAGCAGCATAACACAGTGACATCAGAGAGAGGGTTGTGCTAGTACATAGCATACAACCGCGGCAACTATATATCTCGCCTTCAGCAGACCGTAGGATGACTCGCTGAAGTGGCTACAGTAGTCGGGCCGGCCCATTTCGCGCATGGTTAAGAAAAAGAGAAGAAAAAGGGAGAACAAGGGATAAAACACGGGAGCACCAGGAAGGCAGCTAGCGCTGCTAGCCATCGCGCCCGCCAACTGTTTGTTTTAAGTAGCGGGGGCACGACCTACTTGAAGCATGTCGAGCCAGTTTTCCCTGGATTTTTCTTTCTTTTTGTTTTATTTTGTTTCTTTTCTATCTATTTTCTTCTCTAGTTTTTTCATTCTTTTCCATTTGTTTCTTTAGTTTTTTCTTTTCTTTTTTCTTCGGTTTATTTTGTTTCTGTTCTGGTTTTCTTTGTTTGTTTTGCTGTTCATTTTGTACATTTTTTGTATATGTCAACAACAATTTTCTAATATACGTTTAACATGTTTTCACTACAAATTTAATCTTTTTTTACTACATGGTCAATATTTTTATACACATTTAAAAAAATTCTAATGCTTGATTAAGATTTTTTTAAATGCAATATTAACATTTTTTGAACACATGGTCAACATTTTTCAATACACATTTAACATTTCCAAATGCTTGAATAACATTTTCTTAAAAACTTGTTCAACATTTCTTCAAATGCTTGATTGACATTTTTATCTACATAATAAAAACTATCATCATTTTTGTAATACATGGTGAACATTTTTTATATACATATTTAACATTTTGCAAATGCTTTATCAACATTTTTCAAATACTGGTTCAGAAAAATTCAAATGCTTGATTAACATTTTTTAATAAATGATCAGTTTTTATACACATTATTTGTATATTTCATAAAAAAAATCTATACACATTTAACATTTTTTAAATGCTTAGTCAATATTTTCCAAATGTTTTTGTAGACTGTTTTTTGTAATATATATTTAGAATATTTTAAAGTACAAACGAAATTTATAAAAAATCCAAAAACGAAACAGAAAAGGTAAAGAAATACATAAAATAGGAGGTTGTGGGGTTGCACGCTCCTGGGCCGGCCCATCTCGGTCTCCCCTTCAGCAAGCGTTCCTACCACTCTTCTCGCTCAAGGCGATACATAGGGACGCCCGTGTACAGCTGCTCCTACCGTGAGATCGAGTTTCAGTGACATGGTTAATTGGAACCAATCGATCGAGTTTCAGCCTGGTTCGAAAGGTAAACATGGCCCAGTTTGGTTTTTCAGGCTGGGCTGTCCATGAGACCATTATCAGGTTTACTCTTAAGTCTGACTAATACAAAGATCGATCACTTATCGCCTCTGAAGTGCATAGAATAATATGTGTTGTAATGTTGTGTGAAGTATTTCAGTTTGTATTAATTAACGGCCAAAATCGAAAGCACTCTTCTAGTCCTGAGCTCAAATGAGCTCGGGTGAACAGTAAAATCAAAAAATATTTAACAAAATCAAAAAATTCTGAAATTTTTAGTGAGAAAAGTTTTCAACGCTTACAAAATTTCATCGTGAAATGACATTTGTAGAAGTCATGGCAAAAAAAAATCATCACTCCACAATGCTGTTGGAAATGACATTTTTGCAGCATCGATTTTGTTTTTTTTAGCCACGGCTTCTACAAATGTCATTTCATGTTGAAATTTGCAAGCGTTGAAAACTTTTATCAATTTATTGCTAAAAAGAATATAAAAAATTGATTTTTTTTCTTCAACATTTTTCGATTTTATTGTTCACCCATGCTCATATGTACTCGGGCTAAGAAACTCCATGTCCGGTCTAAATTTGTTTGCACAATGGTCAAAATCTACTTACTGAACACTCGTCAGCTGCTCTTCATGGTATATACTGCATATGTTCAGATAGGAGTCATACAATCTCCTGCACTGAAGAATTTAGCAAGGTATGACAGAGTTAGGCTAAGCTGACAAGCCCCAGGCTGCTGCGGCCTCGGCTTGGAGAGCCTCATGGAGCTCCTGGGCTACAACGACAAGGAAACGGTCACCGCCGTGCCCCGCGAGTTACGAGACCGACACCGGGACGCCGTCGCGGGTACCCAGCGGGATGCTGACCTGGCAGAACCCCGGCAGGCCGGCGATGGACAGCAGCGAGAACGTGAGTTTCTCGCCGGATTCACTCGCTCGCGCCATGGATTCGGAGCAGTTCAAGCTAAGGATTTGAATTTGGTAGAGGAATTCCACCCATCCACCCACACCTCTATCCGTTACAAGCAGACCGGCCTCAGCCGTCCAAATCCTAGCCAAAAGCCAGCGAGAGAAAGGAAGACGCCTATTTAACGTTACACCCGATCAACGGGCCCAGTTCGGGCCTGCAAGCCACTGGGGAAGATTCTTGGGCCGGGAAGACTTGGGCCGTAGCTCCGGGCCTGCTTCTGGTTCCGCGTTGTCGACAATCGCCTTATCAGCTAGAGCGCCTTCCAGTGTATCTTCAGTGCCGTCGCCTACAGGGTCGCTGACATCCCCCCTCCGTTGAGAAACGGCTTGATCCCAAGCCGGAGCATAGGGAAACTGCTGCTTGAGCGATTCCAAATCCTCCCATGTTGCAGCTTCAGGAGTTGAATCGCTCCACAGGATCAAGCCTTGCGAAACTGTGCGCTTGCCCTTCTGCCGAATGCACCTCTGAAGCACACTGACTGGAACCTGCAAATGAGAATGAGCAGAGGGTAATGTGTTGGATATAGGACAGGTTGGTGCAACCACTTTCTTCAGTTGGGAGACGTGGAACACCGGATGTATCTTGCTGCCCTCTGGAAGCTCCAACTTGTAAGCCACTTCCCCAATTTTGCCAACAAACCGGTATGGCCCATAGTACTTGAAAGCTAACTTATGATTTGCACGGTGCACCACCGAAGACTGCACATAAGGCTGCAGCATAAGGAAAACCTGCTCGCCCACATCAAAAAGCCTCTCAGTTCTGTGTTTATCTGCCAACTGTTTCATCCGTTGTTGCGCCCTGAGTAAGTGTTGTCTGACAGACTCAACTACCACCTGCCGATCTTGTAGCCATTGTTGAATGTCCAAAGGAGGAATAGTGTCAGAAGGGGAAATGCCAAAATATCTGGGAGGTTGTCCATACAAAACCTCGAATGGCGATTTACCCACAGCAGAATGCCAGTTCGTGTTATACCAAAACTCACAAAGTGACAACCACTTGCTCCATTTAGCGGGGTGAGAACTGATGTAACTTCTCAGGTAGCACTCCACTTGCTGGTTAACCCATTCAGTCTGCCCATCAGTAGCCGGATGATAAGCTGAGCTCATATTTAAGTGAGTACCAGTTCTATTGATAAGAGTTTGCTAGAAGTTACTAGTGAAAACGGGATCTCGATCAGAAACAATGAGCTCAGGCATGCCATGCAGTTTATATACATTATCCAGGAAGACCTTAGCAACTTTTTGAGCAATAAATGGGTGTCGCAGAGCCATGAAGTGACCATACTTGGTAAATTTGTCAATGACCAACAGAATGCAATCAAAATGGCAAGAAACTGGCAACCCAGTGATGAAATCCATAGTGACAGTTTCCCAGGCTCTTTTAGGGACTGGCAGTGGGGAAAGAAGACCCGGATAGTGTACTCGTTCAGCTTTAGCTTGTTGACAAACAATATAGGACTGTACTTTGTTCCTGACAAAACCCTTCATGCCAGCTGAAATGGTCGATATGGTTGACTAGAGGGGGGGGGGTGAATAGGCAACTAACAATTTTTTTCTTTTCTTTACCAATTTAAACTTTGCATCAAAGTAGGTTGTCTAGATATGCAACTAGGTGAGCAACCTATATGATGCAACAATAACAACCACACAAGCAAGCAAGGAATACAATACAAATTAAGTTTGCACAAGTAAAGGTAAGAGATAACCAAGAGTGGAGCCGATGGAGACGAGGATGTGTTGCCGAAGTTCCTTCCCTTTGAGAGGAAGTACGTCTCCGTTGGAGCGGCGTGGAGGCACAATGCTCCCCAAGAAGCCACTAGGGCCATTCACCTCACGCCCTCACACAATGCGAGATGCCGTGATTCCACTATTGGTGCCCTTGGAGGCGGCGACCGAACCTTTACAAACAAGGTTGGGGCAATCTCCACAACTTAATTGGAGGCTCCCAACGACACCACGAAGCTTCACCACAATGGAATATGGCTCCGCGGTGACCTCAACCGTCTAGGGTGCTCAAACATCCATGAGTACCAAGATCCGCAAGGGATTAGTGGGGGGGAATCAAATTTCTCCTAGTGGAAGTGTAGATCGGGGCCTTCTCAACCAATCCCTAGAGAATCAACAAGTTTGATTGGCTAGGGAGAGAGATCGGGCGAAAATGGAGCTTGGAGCAACAATGGAGCTTAGGGGAGGAAGAGGTAGTCAACTTGGGGAAGAAGACCCCCCTTATATAGTGGGAGGAAAGATCCAACCGTTACCCATTGATTCAGCCCGCGACATGCGGTACTACCGCACAGTGCCGCGATACTACCGCAAGGTCTCACGGTACTACCGCTCCATGATGCGGTACTACCGCTCCCGCGGTAGAGACCAGACGAGGCCCTGTTGTGTTGAAACAACGAGCGGTAGAACCGCCGGAGCGGTACTACCGCAAGGCAGGGTTCGACTAGGCTGGGAAGGCACGGACTAATAAAATTACATCCGTAGCTACTTCCACTGAATCTCGGTCTGTGCAAAAATCCGGCACGGTACTACCGCATGTTCAGAGCGGTACTACCGCGTAGGGCGCGGATGTAAAAAATTACTTCCGCTCCTACTTCCGCGCATGCTAGGGTTCTGGGCTAGAGGCCACGGTACTACCGCACCCGAGGCGCGGTACTACCGCTTCCCTGGCCGGTACTACCGTAGGCCGCTGCGGTACTACTGCTCCGTTGAGCAGTACTACCGCACGCCACAGAACTATAGCACTTGGGAGCCTTCATTTTGTAAAGACACGGATAAACGGACGGTGTTCCAAAGAAGCAAAGGAAAGGTGGTGCAAAGGAACAGACGTGTATGTGTTGATTCCACCCAAACCTTTCCGACGCGGACCCCCTCTTAATAGTACGGCTTTCCTACAACTCAAATCTACCGAAAAGAAACGTAGAGAAACGCCGTCTTCACTAGGCTCCGAGGGGCACCGAATCGTCTTGTGCCTAGACATGAGATATCTGAAATGCTCAATGCACACGATTAGTCCGCAAATGCATTGTCATCAATCACCAAAACCACCTAGGGAAGAATATGCCCTTACAATCTCCCCCTTTTTGGTGGATTGATGACAATACAGGATTTGCACATAAGGATATAAAATGAACATAAGCAGACTCAACATCTATAAAATATAGACAGGCTCCCCCTAGATGTGTGCACTCCATAGATGTGCTTTGGACTGCACGGCACACATACTAGGATCAACACTCCCCCTATATTTTATAGACATGGCAATCCTTACAACAATATAAACCAAACTAAGCATGGATGCAAGGTAAAGTGCGAGCTACTAAACATACTAGACAATAAGATAAGATAAGCTTGAGTGCATATGTCTTACACCATATGAAAAGTCTCCTGGACTCACACAAACACAACCACAAACCAAAGCAACGAGAGATCAACGAAAGCAAAATGGCACAAGACGAAAGACCACAAGACGAAAGACTCGCAAATCCTACACTCTCTCCCCCTTTGGCATCGAGACACCAAAAAGGCAGAGAGGACACCTACGACACAGGTGGTAGCTCCTTCTGCAGAGATCACCCATCAATCTCGTCATCGGTCTCGGCAGCGGGAGGGGACTCTTCCTCTGACTCAGTCAACTGATAGCCTTGCTTCGCCATCCAGTCAGCCTCAGGAGTGATGTTCATCTCTGAACCGCTCGACACGTGCTCACCGAACGTCCTCAAGATCCTCTTGTCGCGCTGGTGAGCCTCCTTCTGAGCAACATGTGTCTTGTACTGCCCCTTGGCCTGCATGCAGAATAGAGCCTTCATCTTTTCCTTCAGCCTCTTAGCCCAAGAGGGCTCAGAAGAGGGAGGAGCGTACCCAGCAGAACTGTCCTCAGCCTCCTCCTCCTCAAACTCGTCCTCATCAACATCCATCCGTGCAGCCTCGGCCTCAGCCCTGGTTATGGTATTAGCCCACTTGTTCTTCTGACGCAGCTTGATAGGCTCATGACGAACCCAGTTTGGAGCAAGAAATTCTTCATCCAGAAAGAGCTTCTCCCAAGTCTTCGAGATCAAAAGGTGCATATATGGTCCATAGATGGGAACTTTGTGATTGAAGACCGCAAACCGGAGCTCACACCACATGATGTGAGAGACATCAAGTGATCTAGGAATTTGATGACGTGCCTCCTCACAAAGAAGCATCATGTCCACGAGATAGGCATGCACCTTGTCCTTGTCACCAATGCGCGGAAAGAGAGTGTTGCGGAAGATCCGATGCATGACGTCAAGAAAAGGGTTGAGCACCCAAGTCTTCTTGCCATTGGCTAGCGTCTTCTCCACAAGGAACAGTTGAAGCTTGTTCTTGTTGGCGGACTCTTGGTTGGCATGAGGGCGGACAGCAACGGGCACATTGAGCCCCTCATCGCGAACATGCAACAACTCCATGAATTCCTTCCACTTAGCAGTCAGCCTCTTCCCATTGGTCATCCACGTCAAGGTCCGCTCCTCATCCGTGTGGAAGTGGACGGAAGCAAAGAACTGAGCCACAAGCTCCGCGTCAAAGTCCATGTGGAACGTGATAAAATCTTCAATGCCAAACTGCTCCACTAAATCCAATGCCTCGCCAAAGTATGCCTGGTCCTTCTTCAGATGACCCATATCAATCCACTGAACTGGAACATAGATGTTGTGCAAGGACTTGATCACATCGATGTATATAAGATTCTGCTGCTTGGTCCAGAACAAATCATTTCCTCAGAAAATCTCACGAGGCTTCACATAGGGGTTGAGCCTTCTTCGAGTGATGAACTCAGCTAGAGGCATCTCATCCAAGCCCATATTTGGCTCCTTAAACTTGCTAGCTGTGGTTTTGATGTTGCGTTGGGGGGTGGATCCCTCGGGAGCATCTTGGTTGCGAAGCCGCTTGGAGCTTGTGTCGCGGCTGGGATTTGAGCGACGGACATTGGAGCCACCACCTATGACACAAAACACAAACACATGAGAAGGACGAGAAGGGTCATTGCAAAGTCCACGGCCAAAACCAAACGAAACACGTAGAATTGACATTGAGTGGACAAAACAAGGCAATTGTTAACTCAACGGTAGTACCGGGCCAGATTACGGATGTAAAATTTTACAGCCGCTTTATCCGCGGTAGTACCGTGTTGGGGTGGCACGGTAGTACCGCGTACGGAGCGGAAGTAAAATTTTACTTCCGCGCCCACTGCGGTAGTACCGCTCCAGCAGAGCGGTAGTACCGCGTGGGGCGGTTCATGGGCAAGCGAGCGGTAGTACCGCTCCAGCAGGAGCAGTAGTACCGCACGGAAAACAAAACGCACATGAACAGCCTCTTACGGATCAAAAAACATCCGTAAAAGTAGATTGGTACTACCGTTTATCAAAACTACACTGTTGTATCACACTAAATATCATATCTACAGCACTAACATTCTCCTACAATCTCCTCTTGCAAAGATTTAGCCGAAAATCACATGCACAACACATGCATCTCCCCAAGACCTAGAAGCACAAAACGGGGCAAAAAGGAGAGGGACTAGGGGAAATACCGGGGTCCATGGCAAGAGGGAGAGGTGGGGAACGATCCCACCGGTCAGAATGTGAGGAGAGCGGCCGGAGACGGAGATCCGGCGAGGTCCCCCGGCGGCGTTCTTGGGCAGGAGAGAGAGACGAGGTGGGGAAAGGAGATGAATGGGTATGGGGGAGTTGGAACTCCCCCTGCCCGCTCTTAACCCCCACGCGCTCGCGACAGCGTGGTAGTACCGCGGGTCATCGCGGTAGTACCGCCCGGGCGGAAGTACCGCACACAGGGCGGTAGTACCGCACATAGGGCGGTAGTACCGCTCTTCCAGTGGCAGTAAAAAATTACTGCCGCGATGGAAGCGGTAGTACCGTGCCTGGGATGCCGTTGTGCGCGCAGAGGGCAGCCCATCTCCTACGGTAGTACCGTGGCTCACAACGGTAGTATCGTAAACCCAAGAAAGTGCACGAAATGACAAAACACGGCCTTTGCAATGCAACCTTCAAGCAACCGCACACCCAGAGGAGCACACACACACGACGCTCAAGGGACATCAAGAGACAAAAGAGACCAACAAAACACGAAACACGACCTCTTCAAAGAGAGGGCGGTGGCCAGAGCCACCTATGTTTGAGTCAATTGGTATGGCACCGCGAAGAATTATCCTTGGGCCCATGACCAAAACTCGTCTTTGAAGCACAAGTACCATAAAAAATGGCTAATGTGAAAGAGTTGATCAATTTATGCATAATGAGGGGAGGGAGAGTTCATTGAGAGAACACCACTCCCCCTATGTCCATGCCTACACCTAAACAAGACATCAAAATGAGTATGGTGGGGTGTGCAAGGGTTCAAGCCACATTGCTTGAATCAATGATATTTAGCTCATGCCTTAACTCGCGAAATCTTGCTTCATCCAAGGGCTTCGTGAAGATATCTGCAAGGTTATCATGAGTGTTGACATAGTTGAGCTCGATCTCCCCTCGCCTAATATGATCCCGGATAAAGTGATACCGAATCTCAATATGCTTCGTCTTGAAGTGTTGCACCGGGTTCAGAGAGATCTTGATGGCACTTTCATTGTCACACCAAAGAGGCACTTTGTCACAAATGACACCGTAATCCTTTAAAGTTTGCCTCATCCAAAGAAGTTGAGCACAACAACTACCGGCGGCCACATACTCCGCTTCGGTGGACGAGAGAGACACACAACTTTGCTTCTTAGAAGACCAACTCACCAAAGAGTAACCAAGAAATTGGCACCCTCCGGAAGTTGACTTCCTATCCACTTTGTCTCCTGCCCAATCCGAGTCCGAAAAGCCCACAAGGTTGAAGTTTGCTCCTCTTGGGTACCATAAGCCAAAGTTTGGGGTATGAGCCAAATATCGAAAGATTCGCTTGACCGCCACATAGTGGCTTTCCTTAGGTGCGGCTTGAAACCGTGCACAAATTCCCACACTCAACATGATATCCGGTCTAGATGCACAAAGGTAAAGCAAGGAGCCAATCATGGAGCGATATACCTTTTGATCCACCGCTTTACCATTGGGATCTATGTCAAGTTGGCATTTGACGGGCATTGGAGTGGAGGCCGGCTTGACATCACTTAGCTTGAATCTCTTGAGCATGTCTT
This sequence comes from Thinopyrum elongatum, assembly GCA_011799875.1. Classification (NCBI taxonomy): domain Eukaryota; kingdom Viridiplantae; phylum Streptophyta; class Magnoliopsida; order Poales; family Poaceae; genus Thinopyrum; species Thinopyrum elongatum. Next base: position 732,334,455 of record CM022298.1, on the reverse strand, counting down.
GAGTGTATTTGGCTTGGTTGATGAAGGTTCCTTCTCTTCTTTGCTTGATTTCGAACCCGAGAAAGAACTTCAACTCTCCCATCATGGACATCTTGAACTTCGAGGTCATGAGAGCGGCAAACTCCTCATTGAAAGCTTTGTTACGGGAACCAAAGATAATATCATCAACATATAGTTGGCACACAAACAACTCCCCTTTGACCTTCTTAGTAAAAAGAGTGGGGTCAATTTTCTCAAACCCACGATCTTGCAACAACTCGGTAAGGTGGTCATACCACGCACGTGGGGCTTGTTTAAGGCCATAGAGTGCCTTATCGAGTTGGTACACATGATCGGGGAAATAGGGATCCTCGAACCCCGGGGGTTGTTTGACATACACCAACTCATTAATAGGACCATTAAGAAAAGCACTCTTCACATCCATTTGTTGCAACTTGAAGTTATGATGAGAATCATAAGAAATCAACAAACGAATATATGTAAGGCGAGCAACGGGAGCAAAGGTTTCACCGTAGTCAATACCCTCGACTTGGGAGTAGCCTTGTGCTACCAAACGAGCCTTGTTGCGAACGATAATTCCATGAGCATCTTGCTTGTTCTTGAATATCCACTTGGTTCCAATGATATTATGGTTCCCCATTGGCCTTGGCACCAATCTCCACACCTTGTTATGCTCAAAGTTGTTGAGTTCTTCATGCATGGCATTGAGCCAATCCGGATCCTCTAGCGCCTCATAGACCTTTTGGGGCTCAACACAAGAGACAAACGCGTGATGTTCACAATAGTTTGCTAATTTTCTACGAGTGCTTACCCCCTTTCTTAAGCTTCCAAGCACATTCTTCATGAGATGATCTTTGGTAGTGAGCTTGGAGGCAATCTTGGCGGCACGACGCTCCAATTCCTCCTCAAGAGATAGTTGAGGAACGGTAACTTGATCATCTTTAGCGTCGTCTTGAACTTGTTCTTGATCTTGAGCTTGCTCTTGATCTTGAACTTGCTCGGAGGTGAGAACTTGACCTTGGGCATCACATGGTGGTTCACCACCATCTTGAGGTTGATCTTGCCCTTTATCTTGATCATTTGGTTTAGGGCCTTCACTTTGTTCTTTGGAAGCGTGTGGGTCTTGCGTTGGTGATGGTTCCACTTGAGTGAAACATTATCCTTCTCCTTCGGCCACAAGGGGTTCCTCAATGGGTAGGATATGACCAACACCCATTCTTCTTATGGCTTGGGGAGGAATTTCATCACCTACATCACAAGTACCACTTTGCTCCACTTGGGAGCCGTTATTCTCGTCAAACTCCATGTTACACGTCTCCTCAATGAGTCCGTTAGACTTGTTGAGGACACGGTAAGCATGAGAGTTTGTAGCATAACCAACAAATATGCCCTCATGAGCTCTAGCCTCAAATTTAGACAAACGAACACCTTTCTTGAGAATGAAACACTTACACCCGAACACCCGGAAGTACTTGAGGTTAGGCTTGTTACCGATGAGTATCTCATATGGAGTCTTGTTCAAGACTTTGCGGAGATAGAGCCGATTGGAAGCATGACAAGCGGTGTTGATGGCTACGGCCCAAAAGTTGTACGGCGACTTGAACTCCGCCATCATGGTCCTTGCCGCATCCATCAACGTCGGGTTCTTCCTCTCTGCTACACCATTTTGTTGAGGGGTGTAAGGAGCAGAATATTGATGCTTGATCCCCTCATCACTAAGAAACTCATCCACGGTGTAGTTCTTGAACTCGGTGCCGTTGTCACTTCTTATTGTCAAGATCTTTGCATTGTGTTGGCGTTGAGCTTCATTTGGAAAGTTGATGACGGTTTGTTGGGTCTCGCTCTTCCTTTTGAAGAAATATACCCAAGTGTATCTTGAATAATCATCCACAATCACCAAGCAATACTTTCTACCCCCAAGACTATCAAAGGATGGAGGTCCAAAGAGATCCAAGTGAAGGAGCTCCAAGGGCCTCTTCGAATAGAAGATAGTCGTGGGAGGGTGAGCCGTCTCATGTAGCTTTCCTTCGATACAAGCACTGCAAGCACGATCTTTGGCAAAACTAACATTTGTTAGTCCACGAACATGGTCCCCCTTGAGAAGACTTTGCAAAGATCTCATATTGACATGGGCTAAACGGCGATGCCAAAGCCAACCCACGTCAACTTTAGCCATTAGGCATGTCGCGGTCTTAGTGGGTCGCTCCGAAAAGTTAATCACATAAAGACCGTTCTCGACATGCCCAACAAAGGCTACTTTAAGAGTCTTGCTCCACAAGAGGGCCACGGTATCAATATCAAAGAAAGTGGCAAAGCCCATGAGTGCAAGTTGACGAACGAAAAGTAAATTGTATGCAAGGGACTCAACAAGCATGACTTTCTCGATCGTGAGATCATGAGAAATGACAACCTTGCCAAGACCCAATACCTTAGAAGACGAGGCATCACCCCACTCGACATTGGTGGGCATAGATGAAATCTTGTGCACGTCCACCACCAAGTCCTTGCTTCCGGTCATATGATTTGTGGCTCCACTATCGAGCAACCATGATCCCCCACCGGAAGCAAACACCTACAAGAGATCAATGCTTGGTTTTAGGTACCCATTTTGTAATGGGTCCTTTGATGTTAGCAACATGGGTCTTAGGAACCCAAATAGACCATTCAATGTACTCATACGGAGAACCAACAAATTTAGCATAAACATGTCCATCACTAGCACGGCATAACACATAGGAAGGGTTAAAGTCGCCGGTTTTGTTGGAAAGGGTGGCATTGCCCTTCTTGACACCACCACCCTTCACATTGTTCTTTTTCTCCTTAGGAGCACCCTCTCCCTTCTTCACAAAGGTTTGCTTGAGAGAAGGAGGTTGTTTGGCCTTGTCATTCTTCTTATTGTTCTTGGACTTGGGTGCAAACCCAATTCCCTTCTTGCCCACCACTTCCTTTTGATGGCTCAAAAGTTCGTTGAGGTTCTTCTCACCTTGTATGCAAGACACAAGGCCTTTCTCAAGTTGCTCCTTCAACTTCGCATTCTCCTCCACAAGATGCACATGCTCACAACATGGGTTAGTAGCATTTGCATTATCAATTAGAACCATATGAGGAAAGGTGGCTTTCTCCTTGGTTAGCTTCACTTGGAGTTGATCATGAGACTCTTTAAGGCTAGCATGAGCACCCTTCAAGGCCTTGTGAGCCTTGTCAAGTACATCAAACTCCTCCTTGAGTCTAGCATGGTTAACCCCAAGTTTAGCCTTCTCGGAATTGAGCACACGAGATACAACAAGAGCATGATTAAGATCTTTCTTTAATTTAGCATGATCATCGTTGTGTGACTCCTCAAGAGCCAAACAATGACCACGCTCTTCCTCAAGCGCATTAGAGAGATCCGATATCTCATCGGAATAGTCACGACTATGCCCTTCCATCTTAGAGATGGTTTCTTCGTGAGCCTCGATTATGTCATTGGCTTCACCAAGTTGTTCCAAGAGAGCAACAAAGTGCTTCTTGGATTTACCCTTGAGATTACTCATAAAAGACTCAAATTCATTTTCCTCCTCATTCGACCCCTCACTTTCATCAATGCAATCCGTCAAGGAAGGATTATAAGTGATGGTAGTTTTGATGTTGGGGGTTACCTTGTTGGTGGCTTTAGCCATGAGGCACTTGGCGGTGATGTTCTCGTTGGGTGACTCGAAGAGGGACACCCTTGGAGTTGTTGCAATGGCAACGGAGGCCATGGCAACTGTCTCACCATCTTCATCATCATAATCATCCTCATTGTATTCTTCTTGTGCCACCAACCCCTTAGGAGGAGTCTTCTTGGCGAAGTTGTTCTTGTTGGGGAAGGACTTGGCCTTGTCTTTTCGGATAAGCTTGCCACCATTGTCTTCCCTCTTCTCGTATGGGCACTCCGCAACAAAGTGGCTCACATTGCCACAATTATAGCATGTCCTCACGCATTGCTTCCCCTTAATGCCACTTGAGTTGTTCTTGTTGAAGTTGTGCCTTGAATTCTTCTTGCTCCAAAATTGTCGTGAAGCGAGAGCCATGTGCTCATGATATGCGTACTTGGTATCTTCGGGGCAACACTCCTCTTCTTCCTCTTCACCCTCTTCTTCCATGCTAGCCTTGGCCTTCAAAGCAAGGTTGGGCTTCTTTGCTCATTGAGAACGCAACACCGCATTGTCGGCGGTCTTGTCCAAGATCCTCATTGCAACAAACTCATCCAACACTTCACTTGAGGACAAGGAGTGAAAGTCCGGCCTTTGACGGATGACGGAGGACATTGCCTTATGGTAAGGCATCATGGCTTTGAGAAACTTGCGCTTGATCCAATTTTCATCCGTATCCTTACTCCCATGATATCGGAGTGAGACCGCGAGAGTGGTTAGTCTCCGGTAAAGTTCTTGAGGTTCTTCATCTTCAATCATTGCAAACTCATCTGCTTCATCTTGCACCACTTCAAAGTTTGAGCGTTGAATACTTGCGCTTCCCTTGTAAATGGAAACAACATGTTGCCATGCTTTCTTGGCCATGGTGAATGGTCGGAGGTGCGCAATATCTTCGGGTGGAATTGCTTCTTGGAGAATGAAGAGAGCGGACTCGTTGAATTGATGATCCGCGGCTTCTCTAGGAGTGAAGTTGCTTGGGTCGTGCGGGTAGAAACCTTGCTCAATAATTCTCCAAAGATTAGTAGAACTATGATTTAAATGACGCTTAAAGCGATAAACCCAAGAGGCAAAATCCTCATTTTTTGCAAGCTTAGGAGGAGGACCAAAGATTTATATGTGTGGAGGGAACCGGTCCTCCGTAAACGGGTGGAGGTTCAACATGGGCAAAGATGCCGCTTCCACTTCTACCACTAGGCAAAGGAGCTTGATCACTAGTAGCTTCCCCCCTTTTGGAGTTAGCATCCGTCACCTTGTTAGTGGGATCGACCACTTCCAACGGTGCGGTGGACAATTTAATACCATCAAGAAACTTCTCAAGCATGCCTTTGACCTCGGCCATCATGGAGGTTTTCAATGTGTCCAAGGCCACATTGAACTCCTCACGAGATACCGAGGAACCCCCATCGGCCGCGGACAAGATGGGACTAGCACCAGAGTGCTCCTTCCCACCGTCTACGGTGTCAACCATACTCTTCGGACGGCAAAGTCCTTAATAAAGAGACGAGGCTCTGATACCAATTGAAAGGATCGATATGGTTGACTAGAGGGGGCACTACTGGAATCAGCTTCTTTGCCGTCCGCCATGCCGGACCGCAAAGGCATAGATCACGGATGGCAAAATGCTTTGCCGTCCGCTAGCGGACGACAAACTGTCTGGATGAAAGCCTGCCAGCAAAGGCCTTCTTTGCCGTCTGCTTCTTAGAAACGGATGGCAAAGGATTACGCCGTCCGCCATCCGAGGCCAGCAGACGGCAAAGACAGCTGACGGCAGTGCGGTGGCGTGAGAGCCATTAGGGGGTTAACGGCGCTCTTTGTCGTCCGCTGGCGGACGGCAAAGAGCCCAGCTAGGCAGCACTGGGAAGCTGCCACGTGTCCAGATATGCCATCCGCCAGCAGACGGCAAAGAGGTTTGAATCATTGCCGTCTGCTGGCAGACGACATAGATGGTCACTTTGCCGTCCGCCAGCAGACGGCAAAATGACCAAATAGGCAGCCAGTGTTCCCAGTTTGCACAGGTGACTGCCACGTGTCCTCTTTGCCGTCCGCTAGTGGACGGCAAAGAGGCTATATATCCCCTGTTTTTATTTAAATCCCATTAATTAGACATGGTTTCAAACACAGATATACATGCATACATATCCAACAACATATTTCATCCAATCCAACAACATAGTTCAACAAAGTCCAACATATCCATATATACATAACCAGAAACAAGTTTCCAACAACATATCCATATAGACATACATATCCAAACAAGTTTTCATAAACAACAAGGAAGCACCACAAGAATAGTACACTCCATGAATCCAAGCTTCCTCATGTAAAGCAAATCTGCAAATTGGGAAAGATGAAAGTTAGAAGAAGAAGAAGAAGAAGAAGACTAGTTAGAAGAAGAAGAAGAAGAAGATTTTTTTCTTCTCTTTCTTTTTCTCCTCTCCTCTTCTTTATCTTCTTCTTCTTCTAACTAAGGTAGGTAAAAATGTCATTTTATTGCTAAGCTAGGTAAAAATGCTAAGTGTAGGTCATTTTAGAGCTAAGGTAGGTAAATAGGTCATTTTGGAGCTTAGTAAGGTTATCATTTTCGAGGAAAATAAGCTAAGTCTATATCATTTTGGAGCTAACAAAGACTATCATGCCATTTTTTACCTAAGTATGCTAAGTATGTCATAAATGAACTGAATAAGCTAAGTATAGCTTATTTTTTATCTAACTTAGGTAATTATGCCATTTAGGAGGAAAATAAGCTAAGTATCCATTTGTAAATCAAAACACTAGAGAAAACTTACCCTCATCACAACAAATGTGATGAAGATCGCAAGTAAGGTAACAATTGATCCAACGGCATAATGATACCAAGCCTCATTATCAATGGCATATTTTCTAATCTTCTTAAGCTTCAGGCGCATTGCATCCATCTTCAAGCGCATTGCATTCATCTTCATCTTGTGATCATCGATGGCATCGGCAACATACAACTCCAATGTCATCTTCTCTTCTTCAATTCTTTTAATTTTTTCTTTCAAATACTCATTTTCTTTTTCAACTAAATTTAACTTCTCGACAAGAGGGTCCGTTTCAAATTCCGGTTCACATACCTCCTAGATTAAAATATCTCTATGTCAACTTGATGGCCATAATTTGCATAAATGCGAAATGCAACAAATAGTTATGAAAGAGAATTTACCACATCCGAATCATAAAGCGGGCGAGGGCCGACCGGGACGGAAATCAAGACCATGGCACTATGTATAAGAAACAATCATACAAAGTAAGAAAATTATAAATACCAACTATATAAATCATACAATCATACAAATAACTATATAAATCAAGTACAACATAAAAATTTGAATACCTAATAATCATTATCGGTAATGACGTGCTCGTCATCATCATTAATAAAAGCATCATCATCATCACTATCGGTAATGACGTGCTCATCATCATCATTAATAAATGCATCATCATGTGGAAGGCCACCTTTACGTAATCGTTCAAGCATTGACAGGTCATCTACAGCAGTAACTTCTTCTTCTTTCGGCTCTTCTTGTTCCAGCTCAGGGGTGAAGTCGGATTCACTATCGTTGTCTACTTCAATGTTCTGGGGTGGAGTAGAGCGGTTCTTGAAACGTTTTTTGGAAAGACGTGTTTCTTGGAAGAATTCTCCTTCGTCATATGTGTCTTGGTTAATGTGAGGTTCATAATCCTTTTCATTGGGGGGAGGTGGTCTAACACGTGGCGGCACTTCATAAACGACGTCCCAACCACTGAGATTTGGATCACTTTGACAGGCCCACGGTAGATAGAAAACTTGGGTTGCCTGGTGAGCCGTAATATAGACATCGGGAACGTCCAAATGGGTGCTTTGTTTGATTTCGACTAGCCCTATATGTTCATGAGTCCTTCTAGTCTCCCTCGGCTGGAACCAATAACATCTGAAGACTACGACGTTTGGTGGGTTTTCACCATAGAATTCAAGTTCATAAATTGCTTCAACTCTTCCATAATACTCGATACCTCCTTCGCCGATAGCAGAGACACAACAATTTGTAGACTTTCGGTCGGCCATAGATAGCTCTTTGCCATAGGTACGAAAGCGATACCCGTTGATGTCGTATTTGTCAAATGAACGGACCTTATAGTCAAAACCATTAGCTACTTGTCTCAATTCGGCATCCATAATCTCTGAATTAGCCTACAAGTTTAATACGAAAGGATTGTTGCATTAGTCGCAAATTAGCCAAAGAAAAAAAAGTGTCTAATGGAAATTACCATTTTTTTGAACCAAGAGATGAAACCGGGAAATTCGGCTCCTTGTTTTGCCAGAAGCTCATACTCTTCGACGGAATCCTTTTGGATCACCGCTCCATACGAGAATATGGCGACGTATCGACTGCATCAAAAATCCAGGTATAAGAGAAGTTCAAAGGAATTAGAAGTTGTGAAACAATGTACCGAGATCTTACTCGATGTATGGCCGCACTTCTGTTAGGTTGTTGAAGAGATACAGCGAAATGGTCCGCCATTCTTCAACATCCAACCTTACTGGTTTCCAACCACCGGCTGGTGCGAGATTCCCTTTGAATAGGCTGAGGCTGGATTGACCCTTTTGAGGTTCGTCAGCATTGTACCGAGGCTTCGGATTATGCAAATGATGATTTTTGGCTTCGTAGTGTGCGGTCACGAAGTTTGCCGCCTCCTCAGTGATGAATGCCTCCGCCATCGATGCTTCTATTCTACGTTTATTTTTACATTTTGCTCGAAGCGTCTTCTACATCCTCTCAGTTGAGTAGCACCAACGATTTTGCACGGGCCCCCCCAATCGTGCCTCGGTCGGGAGATGCAAAATCAAGTGTTGCATTGGATAAAAGAAGCTTGGCGGAAAGATCTTCTCTAACTTGCAGATCAACTCCGGCGCCAACTGTTCCATTTCTTCTAGGAGGCCAGGCGATAGTTCTTTCGCACAAAGAACACGGAAGAAATAGCTCAGCTCTGCCAGTACTAGCCATTCATCCTCAGGGATGAAGCCACGCAACATCACCGGCATTATCCGCTCAATCCATATGTGCCAATCATGACTTTTTAGACCAAATATTTTCAATTTTTGAAGACTCGCTCCCCTCTTTAGATTTGCTGCATACCCATCAGGGAACATCAACTGCATTTTCACCAACAAAATAATTTCCTTCATAGCTGGCCTTCCAAGATTGAACCATGCCTTTCGCTTCGTCCAGTTGATCCCCTTTCCTTTCGGTTCTTTCATGTTTTGTAACGGTCTATCACATAGCTCCTCTTGATCGACTCTAGCCTTAGGATTATCCTTTGATTTCCCTTTTATGCCGAACAATGTACCAAAAATGGCTTCGGCGATATTCTTTTCAGTGTGCATCACATCGATGTTGTGTGGGCAAAGGAGGTCTTTGAAGTAAGGCAGATCCCAGAAGCATGTCTTGTGAGTCCAGGCGTGTTCCTTATTATACCCCTTGAAATACCCTGGATGCTCTGGATCTGGCTCGAGAGCATTTAACTGATCTAGGGTCTGTTGGCCTGTCAACGCAGGTGGTGCAGAGTGTTTGACAACTCTACCTTTGATGAAGTTCTTCTTGTCTTTCCTGAACTTATGGCCAGGATGTAGAAACGGTCTATGCAAGTCGAAGCAACTATACTTGCGCCCTGCCGTCAGCCAACGAAACTCAAGAGCTCCCTTGCATGTGGGGCACGGGAACCTTCCATGCACACACCAGCCAACGAATAGCGCATATGCCGGCAAGTCATGCGTCGAGTACATGTACCAGGCACGCATTATGAAGTTCTGTTTGCTAAAGGCGTCGTATGTCTTGAACCCATTATCCCAAGCTTCTTGCAATTCGTCATTAAGCGGCTGCATGTACACATTCATATTCTTCCCCGGATAGTTGGGCCCTGGAATTATCAACGTCAGGAAAATATTCTTTCGTTGCATAATCTGCCCGGGGGGGAGATTGAGTGAAATGACAAACACGGGCCAACAGCTGTATGGGGCTGCCATCTGACCAAACACACTGAACCCATCTGTGCTGACGGCGACTCGAGGATGCCTTGGATCTGCTGTTTTTTCCTTATGTAATGCATCGAAGCGCTTCCACGCTTCACCATCCGATGTGTGCACCATCATCACATTCCCATCTGCATCTAGTTCGGTTCTTTCGCCCGTTTTGTGCCATGTCATCTGTCTGGCCGTCTCTTCGACCATGAAAAGACGTTGAAGTCTTGGTACGATTGGCATATACCGAAGAACATTAACGGGTATTTTGGTCTGCGTCTTCTCACCCATACTGTTGTCTACCACAACATACCTGGAAGAATTGCAAATGGGACAATAGTTCAAGTCCTCATACTGAAGCCTAAATAAGACACATCCTTTCTCACAGGCATGTATCTTCTCATAGGGCATCTTAAGAGCACGGAGGATTTTGTCTGACTGGTCCAGGTTTGTAGGTAGCACATGGCCTTTGGGTAGAAATCGTCCGAATACTGTCATCATCGCGTCATAGCATTCTCTGCCCAAGTTGAATTGAGCCTTCAAAGCCATTATTTGTGAGATGGCATCCAGCTGACAAAGCTCAGTGTGCTCGTGGAGAGGACGTTTTGAGGACTCCAACATTTCAGTGAAGGCCTTTGCAGATTCCTCCATCTCCTCGTCCGAGTCCCGAGCATCGTCAAAGTCTTGCACCATGTCTGCGGTCCCGGTACCATGCTCGTCGGTGCGACGACGAACCTTGGCTCTGGCACGTTGGGCAGACTCACCATGTAATGTCCAGACCGTGTAACCAGGCGTAAAACCAAACTTCTGTAGGTCTTTACTCATTTCAAGCTCGTCCCTCTTTTTATAGTTGTCGCAACGGGCACAGGGGCACCAGCTAAATTCCTGGCCATTTGCAAATGCGGCTCTAACAAACCCCTTGGTTTTTGTTAACCATTCCTCGGTTCAAACTTTCTGACTAGTGTAACCGGTGTACATCCATGCACAATCACTCATATTGACTTCCTACTGGACACACAAGAAATATATACATAATTAAGCAAACCATATCCATCAGTTAATGGAGTTTGTCAGTTTTATTATGTCCATGCAACCTACACGCTAATAGGTAAAGATAGGTCCTAATCCCACCCGAGTATGTGTAGATCCGGTTCGTTTTCCCATGCTCTGCTCTGGATCCGACGCAAAATTTCGGCAGCACCTCCCCGCTGTTCTCCTGATACACGTCTCGGCAATAAGCAGAGAGAATGTGTACCCGGAGAACAACAGGGAGGCACTGACGAAATTCTGCATCGGATCCGGAGCTGAGCATATGGGAAAACGAACCCAATCTACACATACTCGGGCTGTCCATGGATAACGTTGGACAATTCGAAAGAATCACGATTATAAATATGCAAATGCATGCATATTTATAGATGTAGCCCTTTCGAACGGGAGACGCATAGTGGTCACGCATACTGATGATTGAAGACACCTATAGCTAGCAAGTTTCATCGGCACGAAGACCGGAATAGAGCAAATGAAGGGGGGAGGAGGAGATGTCATTTGTGCTCACCCACGAACGCAGGGGCAGAGCTCGTCGAACACTAGACCCTCGCAGCGACGAAAAAACTGCACATTTAAATCGAAAGATGAGTAACATAGCAATTTTGTTTTTTCCGTCGACCTAACTAAATATTTACAACAGAACGAGCGGGTTAGGGGGTTCCTTGGCGTCGATGGAACCCTAAATAGCAAGTGTCATCGGTGCGAGATACATGTGGCGCTCGGCGTTGAACACTAGATCCACATCCCACAAGTGAAGCCGGCGCCCGGCGTCGCGCAACAATAGTTCTGGTGGCCGATGACGGTCGAGCACCTTGGCGAATTTGTCTGGCAGCCTTTGCGATGAGGATTAAAGCCAAGTTTTGAAATTTTCAAACAACCAAACCGACTTGAGTCAGTTTGGGTGTTTCAAGTTTCAACACTTGCCTTTTAATCGTCATCGCAGAGGCTGCCAGACAAATTCGCAATGGTGTTTGACCGCCATCGACGCCGAGAACTGTTGCTGCGGGACGCCGGACGCCGGCGTCACTTGTGGGACGTGGATGTAGTGTTCGACACCGACGGCCACATGTATCTCGCACTGACGATACTTGCTATTTAGGGTTCCATCGACAACGACCCCCTAACCCACTTGTCCTTGGGTAAACTAAATAGCAACTACCATCGGTGCAAGTTACATGAGGCGGTCGGCGTTGAACACTAAATCCACATTCCACAAGTGAAGCCGGCGCCCGGCGTCCCGCAACAATAGTTCTGGTGGCCGATGACGGACGAACACCTTGGCGAATTTGTCTGGCAGCCTCTGCGATGAGGATTAAAGCCAAGTTTTGAAATTTCAAACAACCAAACCGACTTGAGTCAGTTTGGGTGTTTCAAGTTTCAACACTTGCCTTTTAATCGTCATCGCAGAGGCTGCCAGACAAATTCGCAATGGTGTTCGACCGCCATCGACGCCGAGAACAGTTGCTTTGGGAAGCCGGACGTCGGCGTCACTTGTGGCACGTGGATGTAGTATTCGACACCGACGATCACATGTACCTCGCACCGACGATACTTGCTATTTAGGGTTCCATCGACACCGAGGAACCCCCTAACCCGCTCATCCCCGGGTGCCCTCTTTTCCTACTTCTTTTTTTCATCTTCAACTTCTACTACTTTTTTTCATCTTCTTCTTCTTCTACTACTTATTGTCGAGGGTCGGGGGTCGGGGGTAAGGGTGGGTGTGGTGTCAGGGTGTGGTCAGGTGGTCGTGCGGGTGTCAGGTGTCGGGGTGGTGTGGTGGTCAGGGTCGGGGTCGGGGGTGTGTGTGGTGTCAGGTGTGGGGTCGGGGTGTGTCGGGGTTCCGGGGTGTGTGCGGGGTGTCGCGAGGTGTCGGGGTCGGGGGTCGGGTCGGGGTCGGGGGGGGTCGGGGTGGTGGTGTCAGGGTGTCGGTTGGTCGCGGGGTCGGGTCGGGTGTGGTGTCAGGGGGTGGGGGTAGGTCACGTGCTCGTGGAGAGGGTGTCGGGGGGGTGGGTCAGGGGTCGGGGTATATTTTCATTTTCTTCTTGGGAGGGATGAGGATAGAACGAGCGAAGAGGGAGGAGGAGGAGGAGGAGGCGACGCAAGATCGAGGCGAGAGGCGGAAGGAGGGGGAGGAGGAGGAGGAGGGGAGGCGGAGAAGAAGAAGAAGCAGGAGATGCGAGGAGGAGGAGGAGGAGAGGGAGACGGGCGCGGGGACGGGGGGAGGCTGTGCCAAGAGGGGCCGCCCGCCGCCTTCTACGCGTCTTCTAAACTAAAAAATAAAACTAATCTAAAATAAACTAAACTAAAATAAACTAAAACTAAAACTAATCTAAAATAAACTAAACTAAAACTAACCTAATCTAAAATAAACTAAACTAAAACTAAACTAACTAAAACTATAACTAAAACAGAAAAAACTAAACTAAAAGAAACAAAAGAAAACTAATTAAACAAAAAAAGGGGAGGAGCTCACCTGGTGGAGGGGGCGGGGCCGACGGCTGCGGCGGACGCTGGAGGACGCGGCGACCGATGGAGGAGGAGGCCGGACGGCCGTGGCGGGACGGGGCGGGGACGGCGACGGGGCGGGGACGGCCGGGCGCGGCTGCCCGACGTGGAAGAGGCGGCGGGGCGCGGTGGAGGTCGGGGAGGGGTGCGGGGCGGCAGGGCGGGCCGGCTACGCCGGACGGGGTCGGCCGGCGGGGGCGGGCCGGTTTGGGTGGGGGGGGGGATGGCGACGGAGGGGAGGGGGCGGGGGGGCGAACATGGAAGGGGCGGCGGGGGTGCGGTGGAGGTCGGGGGGCGCAAGGGAGGGGTGCGGGGCGGCCGGCTACGGCAGACGGGGTCGGCGGCGGCGGCGCGGGTGTGGGTGGGGAGGAATGAGAGAGTGGAGAGAAGAGAGGGGGGCGGGACGGCCGTTAACGTACCCGCCTCTTTGCCGTCAGCCAACGGTCGGCAAAGTTTCTTTGCCGTCCGCTTGCGAACGGCAAAGAGGTGGGCCGATGGGCTTGAGTTGGTTAAACAATAACTGGACCCACCCACCTCTTTGCCGTCTGCTAGCGGACGGCAAAGATTCTTTGCCGTCAGCCAGCGGACGGCAAAGAACAGGCTGATGGCAAAGACTTTGTTTGCCATCAGCCACATCTTTGCCGTCCGTTTTCTTGTGGCTGACGGCAAAGACCTTATTTGCCGTCAGCAAGCGGACGGCAAAGAATTAGCAGACGGCAAAGAAGTGGATTCCAGTAGTGGGGGGGTGAATAGGCAACTAACAATTTTTATCTTTTCTTTACCAATTTAAACTTTGCATCAAAGTAGGTTGTCTAGATATGCAACTAGGTGAGCAACCTATATGATGCAACAATAACAACCACACAGGCAAGCAAGGAATACAATACAAATTAAGCTTGCACAAGTAAAGGTAAGAGATAACCAAGAGTGGAGCCGATGGAGACGAGGATGTGTTGCCAAAGTTCCTTCCCTTTGAGAGGAAGTACGTCTCCGTTGGAGCGGTGTGGAGGCACAATGCTCCCCAAGAAGCCACTAGGGCCACCGTATTCTCCTCACGCCCTCACACAATGTGAGATGCCGTGATTCCACTATTGGTGCCCTTGGAGGTGGCGACCGAACCTTTACAAACAAGGTTGGGGCAATCTCCACAACTTAATTGGAGGCTCCCAACGACACCACGAAGCTTCACCACAATGGAATATAGCTCCGCGGTGACCTCAACCGTCTAGGGTGCTCAAACACCCAAGAGTAACAAGATCCGCAAGGGATTAGTGGGGGGGAATAAAATTTCTCTTGGTGGAAGTGTAGATCGGGGCCTTCTCATCCAATCCCTAGAGAATCAACAAGTTTGATTGGCTAGGGAGAGAGATCGGGCGAAAATGGAGCTTGGAGCAACAATGGAGCTTAGGGGAGGAAGAGGTAGTAAACTTGGGGAAGAAGACCCCCCCCCCTTATATAGTGGGAGGAAAGATCCAACCGTTACCCACTGATTCAGCCCGCGACATGCGGTACTACCGCACAGTGCCGCGGTACTACCGCAAGGTCTCACGGTACTACCGCTCCATGATGCGGTACTACCGCTCCCACGGTAGAGACCAGACGAGGCCCTGTTGTGTTGAAACAACGAGCGGTAGAACCGCCGGAGCGGTACTACCGCACGCCCTTGCGGTACTACCGCAAGGCAGGGTTCGACTAGGCTGGGAAGGCATGGACTAATAAAATTACATCCGTAGCTACTTCTGCTGAATCTCGGTCTCTGCAAAAATCCGGCACGGTACTACCGCATGTTCAGAGCGGTACTACCGCGTAGGGCGCGGATGTAAAAAATTACTTCCGCTCCTACTTCCGCGCATGCTAGGGTTCTGGGCTAGAGGCCACGGTACTACCGCACCCGAGGAGCGGTACTACCGCATGGCGCGGTACTACCGCTTCCCTGGCCGGTACTACCGTAGGCCGCTGCGGTACTACTGCTCCGTTGAGCAGTACTACCGCACGCCACAGAACTATAGCACTTGGGAGCCTTCATTTTGTAAAGACACGGATAAACGGACGGTGTTCCAAAGAAGCAAAGGAAAGGTGGTGCAAAGGAACAGACGTGTACGTGTTGATTCCACCCAAACCTTTCCGACGCGGACCCCCTCTTAATAGTACAGCTTTCCTACGACTCAAATCCACCGAAAAGAAACATAGAGAAACGCCATCTTCACTAGGCTCCGAGGGGCACCGAATCGTCTTGTGCCTAGACATGAGATATCTGAAATGCTCAATGCACACGATTAGTCCGCAAATGCATTGTCATCAATCACCAAAACCACATATGGAAGAATATGCCCTTACACCAGCCCAACGGAACAAAGAATGAATCCTGTTATAAGTAATAGGGAAACCTGAATGGCCCCCCACAGGACTATCATGGAAGGCAGAAAAAATCTTATGTTGCAGCTCTTTGTTGTTACCAATCCAGATACATCCTTTGTACCTGAGTAAACCTTGCACAAGTTGGTAATTGGGTTTAGCAGATGGATCAACAGACAATTGCTGTAAGATTTCAGTAATCTTGTCATCATGTGCATAACTGTTGACAATTTCCTCGAGCCACACTGGCTGAGCTCTGGATATGTGGAAAACCTGAGGATGTGGCTTCCTAGAAAGTGCATCAGCAACAGAGTTATCAACCCCTTTCTTATACACAATTTGATAGTTCAATCCCATAAGTTTGGTGAGAGCCTTCTGTTGCCCGATAGTGTGCAACTTCTGATTCTGCAAGTGTATCAAACTTCTCTGATCAGTTCTGATAGTGAATTGCTGCATTTGGAGATAGGACCTCCATTGTTGCACAGCCAACAGAATAGCCATATACTCCTTTTCATAGACCGAATGTGCTCAATTTTTGGGGCCAAGAGCCTTACTGACATAAGCCAAAGGATGTCCTTCCTGCATCAAAACAGCTCCTATCCCAGTATCACAAGCATCTGTCTCAATAACAAAAGGTTTATCAAATTGTGGCAGTGCCAATACTGGTGCTTCCACTAAAGCTTGCTTGAGTGTACTGAAAGCTAGATCAGTAATAGAAGTCCACAGAAAAGGAACCCCCTTCTTAAGCAGATCTGTCAGGGGCCTGCTAATAATTCCATATTGCTTGATGAATTTCCTGTAGTAACCACTGACCCTAAAAACCCTGTGACCTCCTTTACATTACTAGGAGTAGGCCAGTTCTTTACTGTTTCTACCTTACTAGGATCTATTGAAACCCCAGCTGCACTAATGGTGTGCCCCAGATAAGCAATTTACTGCTGAGCAAAAGCACATTTAGTGAGTTTGGCCTTCCATTGATCAGCTCTCAAGAGAGACAGCACTTCTCTGACATGTTTCAAGTGGTCTGCATATGTCTTACTGAAGACTAGTATATCATCAAAGAAACACAGAGTGGTTTTCCTGTTAGTTGGATTAAGTGTAGTATTCATAGCTCCTTGAAAGGTGCCAGGTCCTCCACAGAGCCCCATAGCCAAAACAGTGAACTCATAGTGACCATCATGTGTTTGAAAAGCATTTTTGTATTCCTCTCCTAGAGTCAATCGAATTTGGTGATAACCTGCCCTTAGATCAAGTTTGGTGAACCAAGCTGCTCCAGACAATTCATCTAACAACTCATCAATGACTGGCAGGGGAAACTTGCCTTTGAAAGTGATGGCATTCAACATTCTGTATTCAATAACCAATCTCCACTCTCCACCCTTCTTCTTGACTAGCAGTATTGGGGAAGAAAAAGGACTATTACTAACTCTGATTATGCTAGCCTTCAACATTTCCTTAATTTGTTTTTCTAGCTCATCTTAAAGTTGTGGTACAATTCTGTAAGGTCTCATGGAAATAGGCCTTGCCCCTAGAATAAGAGGAATCTTATGATCACAATGTCTCCTGGGAGGAAGCTCAATTGGATTAGCAAATACATCAGCAAATTCTTCAACAAGAAGTTGCATCTCTGGAGGTATTGTATCTGATTCTTCCATCTGGATAGCAGAAAGAGCAACACAAGTATAATTATGTTCCTCAGAAGTAAGTCCTTGCAAAGTAACAGTCTGGCCGCCTTTAGTAAATGACATCCACTTTTCCATCCAATCAACATACATTGGACAATGCTGTGCAAGCCAATCTAAACCCAAGATCCCATCATATGTTTGCAGCTGCAACAATCTGAAATCAGAAGAAAAATTATGTCCATTGCACTCCCAGTTACAGTCTACTATCTGATGTAGACATTGTATTGTTGTACCACCTGCAACAGTAACTGTGACAGGTTTGATAGCAGGAATGTGTACTTCCAGAGTCTACCAGGAATTGCAGTTCTTGTCCTTGCAGTGTAATCTCCAACTGTAATACTGGCACTTCTGGTTCCTTGCCCAAAGCTACTGCAGATAATTTGATTGTATGGACAGAAGAGACTGAATGTTGTTCAGTATCAGATTTAGATCTTCACTGTAACTAGACTGCAATTGATCAATCATCTCCTGCATAAAATGCAACTGAGCTGTGGGTTTACAGACATGATCCTTTGCCCATTTCTCTCCACACACAAAACACAAACCCTTAGACTTCCTGTAATTTCTCAATGCCAGCCATTTATCATCAGCTGGTGCACCCTTAGTAGTGTCTCTCCTTTCCTCTGGTAACTTGACCTTGCTGTTAGAATAAGAGGAGGCAGCAGTATTCCTCCGTGGTGCAGAATAAGATGAAGTAGTGACACCTTCCCCTAGTTCCTCATGCAGTAGAGCCAGCTCATAAGCTGCATCGAGGTCCTTGGGCTTCTGCAATGCAACAGCGATCCGAACTCCAGGCTTCAATCCATCCAGGAACCTGGTTGTATAATGGAGAGAGTTTGGAGCATCTTCATAGGCTGTTAACTGATCATAGAGCTCAGCGAAGCATTCCACATAATCCTCCACAGTGTTGTCCTAAGCTATGCGAAACAACTTCCTGAGAAGCGTCTGATGCTGATTCCACCCAAATCTGCTCTGCAAGGCACTATAGAATTCAGTCCAGGATGAATTGGGCATGTGCCGCTAAACAGATTCCAACCATCTGGCTCCCGTTCCTTCAAACTGAGCTGTTGCAAGAGAAATCCAGCGATGATGTGGTGTATTCCAGAGACGGGACTGGTCCTCACACCGATTTTGCCAGAGTTGGGGATTTGAGCCATCGAATTTTGGCATTTCCAATTGAGAAGAGAAGGATGACTGGTCAAATGCATCCACAGACTGGAAATCACGGGGAGAAAAAATTCGGGGGGGCGGTAGTGAATCATGCGCACCTCTGATCGGAGGAGGAACATAAACATTATGTGCCTTCCCCCAGTTTTCGTTGTCGAAGCCAAGGGAGTTGGTCATGCCACCATGACCACGCCCAGCACCACGCGAGTTCAGGCCGCTGTCGACCTTCGGATCTGGTTCAGCTTCATCATGCTTGTACAGATCCGCCTTCATCTGTTCCAGTTCGAGCATGATTTCGTCTCGGATGCGATCTGCCCTCGCGGATATGAGCTTGTCGAGGGTTGTGTTGTTCGCATCGATGATTTTGCCCAAGGATTGGAGGAGCGTCTCACCTTGCGTCTTCAGCTTCCTGTCCAGATCATCGGCGAACTCGTGGTGAAGTAGCTCGTAGACGGCGCGGCTCTCGAGGCTGAGTTCCTCCATTGCTCGTTGTCGCCGTCGGTCGCTGTACCGCGTGTGGTGGGGGTGGATTGGAAGCTCCAGGATGAAGGCTCTGATACCAGATGTGAGCTTCTCACCGGATTCACTCGCTCACGCCATGGATTCGGAGCAGTTCGAGCTAAGGATTTGAATTTGGTAGAGGAATTCCACCCAGCCACCCACACCTCTATCCGTTACAAGCAGACCGGCCTCAGCCGTCCAAATCCTAGCCAGAAGCCAGCGAGAGAAAGGGAGACGCCTATTTAACGTTACACCCGATCAACGGGCCCAGTTCGGGCCTGCAAGCCACTGGGGAAGATTCTTGGGCCGGGAAGACTTGGGCCGTAGCTCCGGGCCTGCTTCTGGTTCCGCGTTGTCTACAATCGCCTTATCAGCTAAAGCGCCTTCCAGTGTATTTTCAGTGCCGTCGCCTACAGGGTCGCTGACAGAGAAGGCCCTGGCCCGGAATTCATCCAGCAGCGCCGCATCCATGCATAGCTTCGGTGGCGCGCCGGGGACCATGGGGATTGCCAGGATTCCGTTGTCCTGCAGAACGCAAATTCATTCAAGTAGAGCAAAAAAGAGAAAGATCAACTCCTCCTACTGCCTGACAGACTGCATGTTCAGAAATTGTGTGCAGCAATAGTGAATGCATTTACCTTGAGCAGAGTGGCCAAAGCAGACTTGAATTCGGTCCCGATGGCATGAAGATCATCCATGGCGGATTCATCCTCCGATGCAATGGCATCCTGGACTCGCTCTCGGATGCCAAGGCCGAGGTTGGGCTTCACCGTGTTCACCCACTCCGCGTGGTTTGCTTTGAATTCAGACCTGAAAACATACGGTACATTTAATCTCATCCGTGTGCAAAAGTACAATTTGGAGTAAACTGCTGGCATTTCCATTACAAAGGCGACTAAGTTCATCTAACACCGGCACAATCATGAAAGAGGGCACAATTTTATGATATCTATGTTTGCTCCAAGTGTGATTAAGTAGGTATGTTGTCATTGCACACCTTTGAAGGACTCGCATGACACGTGAGATGGCAGACAGAGCCTGCACACACGATGATGATGCTTCAATCGCAGATAAGTCGGTCATAAACTTGCCGATGTTCGGTACATTGTTGAAGACGAAATCACCAAGGTTGCCACTGTCCACCACTGCATCAAATACAAGTTCAAATGCTTGATTAACATTTAAAAATACAAGTTTAACATTTTTTCAATACAATACAAAATTAAGTTTTTTGAATACATGGTCAATATTTTTTCTATACACATTTAACAATTTTCCAATACTTGATTAACATTTTTGAAATACTTGTTTAACATTTTTTTTCAAATGCTTGATTAACATTTTTTAATACACGATCAACTTTTTGCACACACATTGTATATTTTTTGTATACATTTTCCATACACATGTGACACATTTTCTCTATACACATTCAACATTTTTTAAATGCTAGGTTAACATTTTTTTTTGAAATGCGAGGTCAAAACCCTTCATATAGCAGAAGATGGGCGTCGGGGGTCAGCTGTGGGCCCCACAAGGCATCAGGGCGCGGCCACCGCACCCAGGGGGTGGCCGCACCCTGTTGCCTTGTAGGCAACTGGTGCCCCCCCCCCCCCCCCCCCCCCCCCTCTCTGGTACTTCTATGCTCCTGTATTTTTTTATATATTCAAAAAAGAATCTCCGTGAAATTTCAGGTCATTTGGAGCTCTGTAGAATAGGTATCTCTGCTATTGCTTTTCCAGTTCAAGAATTCCAGCTGGCGGCAATCTCTCTCTTCATGTAAATCATACAAATTAAGAGAGAAAAGACATTAGAATTGCATCATAAAGTGTAGTAATGATAAAAAAAATTATAAATATCCGTAGAAAAATATGATTCAAAATGTATGTATCAAAGAGGGGTTGCGCAAGGCCGCCATTGAGGAGAGAAGAGCCCTTGACGAGGAGAACAAGACCTTGGCCAAGCATCTTCAAGAGGAGAACAAGATCATGACGATGAACCGCAATGACATGGACGACATCACCAAAGAATGGCATGATATTGCAAGGAGGGAGATCTTGGAGAGAAGGAAGCAAGCGGCGATGGGTGGTGGCTTCGGTGCCGGTGGTGGCTTCGGTGGCGGTGGTGGAGAGTGATGATGATGATGGTCATGGAGGTGGTGGTGACTTCGGTGGCGGTGGTGATGATGATGATAGTCATGGAGGTGGTGGTGGCTTTTGCATGAGGTTCTTTTGGGTCATGGATGAAAACTATGTTTAATTCCCGCGCAAATTATGTTTGATTGTTCGAATTTGTAGCCATTTATCAGAATTGTGGTCAAATTGTCTAATTTGTTTTTTCGGTTTGAGGGCTAGCGCGGGCTGCGGCCGAACAGACCCCGCAAGGTCGAACGTTAATATTTTGTTTTACCGTTCGGCCTTGCAGAGTCTGTTAGGCCGTAGCCCGCGCCAGCCCTCGAAACACGTTTTCCTTGGCCCTTATACTCATTTTAAAGGTCCGCGCGATAAGGGGTCTGCTAGAGATGCTCTAATAGCATTACGCATAATTTACCACCTGTATCTCCGGAACTCAAATCGCAAAATGACAATGCATTCGATAATCTATACTAAATTACTGTGTACTAAATTACTGTATGAATGCATATCTCGGCTGTCGGGTAGCTGATCACCATTTCAAAGTCTATATATCCGTGGTTGAAGAAATGGAATTGCTATTCTCGATTCAGACAAGACAGACAAGACAATGATTTGTTTACGAAGATCGATTACTTTCCGCCTCTGAAGTGCATAGTAAGTGTTGTGTGAAGTATTTCGGTTTGAATTAAACAACGGTCTAAAGTTGTTTACATAATGGTCAAAATCCACCTAGTAAACACACTCCGTCAGCTCTGCTCTTCACGGTCTATATTGCATATGTTCAGATAGAATCATACAATTTCCTTTACTGGAGAATTCAACAAGATATGACAGAATTGGGCTAAGCTGATGAGCCCCAGGTTGCTGCGGCTTCGGCTTGGAGCGCATCATGGAGCTCCTGGGCTACAGCGACGAGGAAACGGTCACCGCCGTGCCCCGCGAGCAGCGAGACCGACACCGGGACGCCATCGCGGGTGCCCAGCGGGATGCTGACCTGGCAGAACCCTGACAGGCCGGCGATGGACAGCAGTGAGAAGGCCCTCGCCCGGAAGTCCTCCAGCAGCACCGCGTCCATGCATAGCTTCGGCGGCGCGCCCGGGACCGTAGGGATTGCCAGGATTCCATCCTCCTACAGCATGAAAATTCATTCAAGCGGAGCAAAAGAAAAAAGAAAAACCAACTCCTACTACTGACTGACCGACTGCATGTTCAGAAAATGCATGTGTGCAGCAATGGGATTATGATAACAGTGTATGAGTTTACCTTGAGGAGAGCGGCTAGCGCAGACTTGAATTCAGTCCTGACGGCATGAAGATCCTCCATGGCGGACTCATCCTCCGATGCAATGGCCTCCTGCACCCGCTTTCGGATGCCAGGGCCGAGGTTGGGCTTCACCGTGTTCACCCACTCCGCATGGTTTGCTTTGAATTCAGACCTGAAAACATACGGTACAATTATTCTCATCCGTGTGCATAAGTACAATTTGGAGTAAACTGCTGGCATTTCCATTACAAAGGCGACTGAGTTCATCTGACCCCGGCGCAATCATGAAAATGGCACAACTTTATGATATCTGTGGTTGCGCCTAGTGTGATTAAGTAGGTGTGTTGTGATTGCACACCTTTGCAGGACCCGCATGACACGTGAAATGGCAGACAGAGCCGGCACACAAGACGATGATGCTTCGACCGCAGACAAGTCGGTCATGAACTTGCCGATGCTCGGAACGTTCCTGGATACAAAATCACCAAGGTTTCCATTGTCCACCACTGCATCACCTGCCAAACAATCCTCACAAGTTTCAGACACTTCTATATGTAAGCTGACATGCCCTGCTCTGCTCTACCCTGCATCAAGTTTCAGAAATTATCCTGCTCTGCTCCACTCTGCAATGATTATCCTGCTCTGCTCCACTCTGCAATGATGAGTTAGTGTTCATGGAAACTACTTACTGCCAAATATTTTGGCCGCTGAAGAATTGAGGATCTCGTAGGTGTGGTCGTCCACAGAGCCCAAGATCTTGAAACAGTCTGCAGGAATGATGACACGGCTCGGTCGTCGCCGTATCTCGGCATCGACATCGGTGGCAGGGGCCACCGGCGGCAGCATCACGTCGGTGACACGAGACAGCGTAGGCAGATCTCTAGCAAACCACCCTGTAAGCATAATTACACTCTGATGTTCAGACACTTATATACAACTGAATGAACAGATGGATAATTAGTCTGTTGAACACTGACAGTATCACGGCTGGACTGAAATTACCGACAGTGTCGAACATCTGAGCCATGGGGACGACGTTCTCGGTGGACACCAATCCATGGGAGGGGCGGAGGCCGAAGATGCCGCAGTAGGCGGCGGGCACCCTGACGCTGCCGCCGGTGTCGGTGCCGAGGGCGAAGTCGGCGAGGCTGGCGGCGACGGCGACGGCGGAGCCGCTGGAGGAGCCGCCGGGGACGCGGCCGGGGGCGCAGGGGTTGGCGGGGGTGCCGTAGTGCGCGTTCTCGCCGTTGATGCTGTAGGCCATCTCGTCCATCACCGTCTTGCCCACGCCCGTGGCGCCGGCGGCGAGCGCGGCCAGAACGGCGGGGGCGGTTGCGGCGGCCGGCGCGTGCGTCCGGGCCCAGTCCGGGGTGCCGAATCCGGTGACGCGGCCGGCGACGTCGAACCTGCAATCGGTCAGTCAGATTGGTGAATGTCGATGTGATCGAGGAAGGGGGGAGGGAGCGAGGTCGCAGTACATGTCCTTGATGGCGAAGGTGAGGCCGTGCAGGGGGAGCTGCTGGTGGTGGTGGTCGGAGGAAGGAGGCGGCGGCAGGATGAATTTCTCGATGAAGGCGCCGTGGTCGTCGCCGCTGTCCTCCATGGATAATTCGCTATGGATAGATAGGAGCAGGATATGGTGTCGACGATGTCAATAATTCAGTTAACACCATGTGTTCCTCAAAGGCAATAAGCTGCCTGGTTTCAGCGGTTCAGCCTGATACGTAGAGTGTTTGGTGCCTGGTGAGGTGAGCCTGGACTAGGCTGTTTTTTGAATAAAAAAATGAGGCAAAAGATTTGTCATTTTTATTGATTAAGAAGAAGAGATTTGCCCGGTTAATTAGAGGAAAACCAGAAAACCGTGTGAAACCTATATTACAATCCTTCATAGGGTACACACAGTCGATCTGACCACAAACGCCAAACAGTCGACCGAAGGGTCGAGGACATGGCAGCTCTGATTTTGTTGAAGAGCTTCACACAAGAAAGTTGCAAGCCTCGCATCGACCTAGTCCAGCACAACATCCGGAGAGCACCACCCGCTGAAAACAACCCTCATGGAGTCATTGTTGCTCCGACTTCTCTATCACAACACGAAATCAGCAGAGGTGCACCCATTGACACACTGGACCGTCGACCCCAGAAGGACAAGGGATGACCCGGCTCTACTCGCCACCATCGTCATCACCACATGAGTCGCAATGCCAACCGCCCACATCGCCGGTCGGACACCAGCCGACCACAATGCCGTGAGTGTTGACAGGGTAGATAGTCATCGGTACCCTCGGTAGGTTGGCGAACATGGACGGAACTACCAGTACGGGGCATGCACGCATAGTTTACCTAGGTTAGGGCCTCCAATGAGAAGTAATACCTTATGTCCTACTTTGTGTTTGTATTCTTGGTGGATGTACCTCATGCGAGGGAATACAATGGGGAGGATGCATTGCTACCGAGAGTTTAGGTCTACGGGAGTAGATGAACGAGAGAACTCCACATTATATACACGATGGAGGGTGGGAGGGAGGGGGGTGGGGAGTGTAGGGTTTTACAGGCGATAGATCCAATCTTGACCGCCGTCATGCCGACTTCGTGGCCAAAATGGTCTGTAGAAGGTGGGATGCTGACTCCTAGAAGTGCTTACATAAGAACCACATTAAGGTATGTTGCCAACCTACCTTACAGCTCTCAGAGTTTTGCATCTTTACATAGAGAGGGTTACATGTTACTCTCCTTTATTAATCAATAGCTTGTTTGTCTCAGGTCCTAATTCACGGGACGATCTCCGATCATAAAGCTTGGATACTACAATGGTGTAATATCTGTGGGTTATTTTACGGGAAATCACGATATTTTACGGATGCAAGTTTAACGCAACCCAGCGTAGGGTAATCGTCACCCAAAGACATTTTATTAGCCTTGCAGGTGAAGACCTCTTTAAGAGGAGTGAGAAAGCCCGTGTGTTAGAACACGTGATTCACCTATCTACATATGGAGTAATGATTCGAGTACGGGATGGATTGGCCCCCATACCGGAGACTCTTATTATATACTTTCGCATGTTGGTTGGTAAATCGGAGAGACTTAAAACCCTAGTAGAGTGTCGGTACGACAAGCCTAAAACCATAGAATGGTAAAACATATTATCCTTATAAATAGGCAGCTGTGCCTAATGTAGGTTTAACAGTGAGGATGAATCATGAAGATCATCAAGGAGTTCCATCGGAAGCTATTTTATTGTCGCGCCCCCACCCCCTCCCCTCCTCTCCCTCACCCCAAACCCTCTGAACCGGTTCGCCTCGTCTCCCACGACCCCTCTCCCTCTAGTAGTGCGCCTTAAAGCACGCCCTAATGGCCATTACCACTCAGGAAACGGCTGCCATTGGCCCATTGATGCCCTTAATGCCGACGACGCCCCACTCGAACTCGGCATCCCCTGACTCCTATAAAAGCCCCTGACCTCCCCATTACCCCTCGACCAAATCCCCCTACCAGTGGGAGTTCTATCCCCCTCAATTTCTCGCCGGAGCGCCGTCTGCTGCTGCTGTTTTTTTTGGACGAAACCAGCGCCGTACGAGGTACCTAGACCCCATTCTTCTCCCTTCCTTCTTGTTACGGCTTGGCGAACCTTTTTGATATGGTTATGCCCTGTTTTTCGCAGTTGGGACACGCCGTCCGCGACGTCCGTGCTCACCGGAGCTCTGTCCAACTCCGGCGGCCTTCCACCACTGCCACGTGAAGGGGCCGAGGCGAGGACCTTGCGCAACAAACTCCTCTCGGCCTCCTCTACACCTTTCTGCCGTTCGTTGATGCCGGAGACTTTTCTTCTCCAACTCCGGCGAAACTCTGACGAAACACTGGTGAACTCTCTCTCCCTCCTGTAGATCCTCTCTATTTTTTTTAAACGAAGAGGTGTCCACCAATCATGACCTGACACATGGCAGCTTCCTGTAATTCCCGTATTGCTTTTTCAGAAAAATATTCAAATTTCAAAAAATCGTATCTCTCAAACTGTATGTCCGAATTCGACAAATTTTATATCCCTGGATTGCTGAGAACATCTAGTTTATTTTAAAAATACAAAATTTCACTTTTGAGCAAATTAAAATTTATTTTTGATTGAAATGATAATTTGAGTATTTTGCTATATCTATTATTCTGTAAATCATATGAAAATGTTTTGTATATGAAAGTTGGACCTTAGGACCTCACCTTTCTGTTGGAACTCATGGATTAGTTTTTCAACATAGTTTAGACACTGTTTTATCATCAACACCTTAATTCGACCTTCTTTGATCACCGTTTCATAACTTCGTTGAGCCAAAATTTAATCCTAGCATAAATCTCTCAGATTGATCCCTAGGGAACCTCTCTGGTCATTTGATATCACCACAAAAATGTGGAGTTACTAGATTAAGAATTTAATTCTTTGTCTTGCAACTTATGTCATACCCATTTCTGTTTAAGTAAGTCAAATATTCGGATCAAACCCATTATAAACTTTGTCGTAGAAACTTTTCTCACAACCCTTCAACCGATGATTTCACTTAGTATCAATCTGGTCCACCCCTAGAATATTTGATGTCATATTTTCTTCAAAGACTAAACTTGATCCTATATCATACCTAACCATGCACTAGAAATTATCGTAGTAGCAATCGAATAACTTGTGTTAGTATTTGGATTTCTTTTGGATTTTGTTGTGTGTTGAACTATTTTTCTTTAAAGGCAAAGGAGAGACAACTAAGAGTAGAATTTTTCATATTCAAGAGACCCAGGCAAGTTGTGACTTGATCATACCTTGTCATGTGTTTTTGTAATATGCATGAACTCTTTAACTTTTTATG
Source organism: Thinopyrum elongatum (assembly GCA_011799875.1). Classification (NCBI taxonomy): domain Eukaryota; kingdom Viridiplantae; phylum Streptophyta; class Magnoliopsida; order Poales; family Poaceae; genus Thinopyrum; species Thinopyrum elongatum. Next base: position 732,307,248 of record CM022298.1, on the reverse strand, counting down.
GTATGCATGTTTTATTAAAAAGTTTTGCAAACAACTATTGCTAGCTAAAGCCCTAGGAACTTGTAGCTATGCTTAGCCATGCATACAAAAAGAGGGGTTAGGAATCAAACATGCTTAGCCATGCATACAAAGAGAGGGGTTAGGAATCAAACAAGTTTTAAACGAATAAACTTGTCCTCTTTTGGGGTAAGGTTTTGTGAAAACTTTTGAAAAACAAAATTATATATTATTTTACTTCTACTCTCTGGGTGGAATGGTATTGACGGGAGTGTCTACAAGTGATTGTGCCCAATCGGGGTCTTGTAGTGAATCCGCCCGACTGGGGTCTTGCACACATGTTTTTGGTGGGGACTGCCGTCCAGGAGACCAAGATCTTCCAAGTACAGTTTGATGTAGCTTCCATTACAGCCGCATGCTACTATGGGCTCTGGTTTAGCTTAGTACTAACGGGAAACCCTACCCCGGGACCGTCATCGGAGAGAGGCCTTCGTGCCGAAGTTGCGGGTGGCTTGGTCGGTATAGGGGGCTATTACGGAAAGGCCTCGTTACAATCTCCTTCTAGTCGTGCACCCAAGTGTGTAACAATAAACAGAGTTGATTGTGTCATGTGGTGAACGTGTACGACCTTTGCTGTTACGGAAAGGCTTCATCACAATCTCCTAGTCGTGTTGTAACGATAAATAGGGTTGATTGTGTCATGCGGGGAACGTGTACGACCTTTATAGAGGGCTAACCTAATCGATTAGCATGCCCCTGGTTACGGGCAATTTTGAGCAACTGAAGACTTAGACTGAAGAAGAATCTTCCCTTTTTTTTTCTAAAAGTCTATTTTAAGGGTTAAAGTTGAGGAATGAGCACAATGAATGTGTTTCACTTCAACGTTATATATGTTTTAAACTAATTTGGAGAATGAGCACGGGTGCGTATATCCAAGTGTATCACTCCTACCTTTTATACTAAAAACTTTTTTTTTCAAAAGAAGTTTATAAAAAATAGTATAGGAGAAAATTAGCGTTATGCAAAGGAAACCTTCATCAATACTTACCCATATATATATATATATATATATATATATATATATATATATATATATATATATATATATATATATTCTGTTAAACTTTCCTTTGCAACTTGTGAGTACATTTCAGATACTCATCTGCACTTGTCATGTGTAGATCTCGACAAATTAAGAGACGATAGGGTTATGGTCTACACTCAACGAACCCAGTGGCATTGATGGAACCCTAATTTAGCGACTACGTATTATTTCACTGTATTATGTGCCAGCATTGAGCTGTGTCGATGGCATGTATTTGCTTAACTCTGGATTTATCGTTGTAGCAAATGATTTATGTCTTACTGATATTCATTTTTGTTACTGTGTGTTAGCTACGATCCAGGGATAGCACAGTAAGCACAGAGACTTGGATTTTACCAAATCTGGGTCGTGACATGGATCATATTAATTCGTTATCTCTGTTTTCCCTGTCAATCTTATCGCAGACGGTTAGCAATACGTATTCGACTGAGATATTTTACATTATCGTTCACAGGGTGGTTTCTTGAATTGTGTGCCTTGTCGAGCACACAATTCACAATAAAAAATCGTATGCGTTGTCTATAATTATCGCAGACAATTCTGATTACCGACCTGTTTGCCGTGTATCACACATATGTTATTACGTTGAATCGTTTGTGTTCTTCTGAATCATCGCAGACAGTTCATTCGACATAACTGCATGTTGTCTATCGCACACACCTTTATATGACTGACCGTTTCTGTTGTTTTGTCTCATCGTAAATAGTTCGTATGGATCAACTGTCTGTCACGTATCGCATATGCAACTCTAATCTGAATCGTGTTTGATGACTCCGCCATTGCAAACGATTTGTATTATTGGGGAAGGTTTTATTACGACATCGTTTGCCATTAATGCATCGCACATAGTTTTATTAAAGGGTTTCTGATTGTAGTGTCGCGTTAGCAGCATCTTGCAATAGTGACATCTCGCGTTGGAGAAGCCATACGAGCATCTGGCGGCTGGGGGGCACTCGGAGAAAGTTGAGCCTGATTACCGGCGATGCCTCCGGGCAGAGCAGAGGGTTCACGTCATGACATCTCTGGAGACCGGACGACGGCCGCATACGAGGGTTTCCTGCCGGTTGCACCCATTTCCACAAGTGGCCTGCCCAACGCCCGAGATTGGCCATCCGAAGTGGACGTCCAAGATGCATCGGATCGCGAGCCAGGGTTGGAGCTGCCGAAGAAACCGGATCGAAGATTTGAATGACGGTTGACGCAGCGGACTGCACGACCAGGCCCGACGTCAGTGGCGCAGCCCTGGACTCGGACGAGGCTGCCTCGTCACCGAGACACCGCGGCGGAAGAAGATCACCGAGTGTCCTTGGTGGTGACCTCCGAGGTGACGGGATGGATCCGACCCATGGGATACAAAGCCGCTTTGTGTAGAGCATCCAATCAAGTCCCGGCAACGCATCCGATCCCACGTCCTCACTCACAGGCACCGGCCGGACGGCCCCTACAAATTAAAGCTGCCCATCTCATCTGCTACCTCCGTCGTGGTTCATAAGTCTCCTTTGTATTTGTATTTTGTGCCAAATTTTGACTAGAGATTTAACTAACAAAATATTAATGCATGTCATCAAAAATTATATCATTGGATTCGTATTTTAACAAAGTTTATAATTATATTATTTTTTATGACATGTATTAACATTTTGTTAGTTAAATTTAAAGTCAAAATTTAGCACAGAATACAAAGTGACTAATAAACCAGAATAGAGTCAGAGATAGAAAGGAAGCTGCATGCATGCAGCTAAATAAAGGAAAAAGATATAACAAAGTCAGAGATAGAAAGCTACTTTTTTTTAGGGGTGGATAGAAAGCTGCTTTGTGCAGGGCATCCTATCTCATGTCCGGGCAACGCATCCGATCGCAGGTCCACCTGCCGGACGGCCCAAACAAATTAAAGATGCCCAGCTCATCTCAGGGGCACACCACGTGCTTGTGTTTATTTTTCCTTTCAACGAGGCCATCAAAATTTCGTCCCTGCCTAAGTTAAAAAACTATTCCGAGTGAGAGCATCCCTCCCACTCGAGGGGCTTAGCCGCGAGCCAGTTCTCGCCTAAGTTAAAAAAAACTATTCCGAGTGAGAGTATCCCTCCCACTCGGGGGCTTAGCCGCGAGCCAGTCTCCGCCTAAGTTATAAAACTACTCTGAGTGAGAGCATCACTCTTATTCAGGGGCTTAGCCATGAGCCAGTCTTCGCCTAAGTTAAAAAACTACTCCGAGTGAGAGCATCCCTCCCATTCAGGGGCTTAGCCGCGAGCCAGTCCTCGCCTAAGTTAAAAACTACTCCGAGTGAGAGCATCACTCTCACTCGGGGGCTTAGCCGCGAGCCAGTCCTCGCCTAAGTTAAAAAACTACTCCGAGTGAGAGCATCCCTCCCACTCGGGGGCTTAGCCGCGAGCCCGTCCTCGCCTAAGTTAAAAAACTACTCCGAGTGAGAGCATCACTCTCACTCGGATGCTTAGCCGCGAGCCCATCCTCGCCTAAGTTAAAAAACTACTCCGAGTGAGAGCATCACTCTCACTCGGGGGCTTAGCCGCGAGCCAGTCCTCGCCTAAGTTAAAAAACTACTCCGAGTGAGAGCATCGCTCTCACTCGGGGGCTTAGCCGCGAGCCAGTCCTCGCCTAAGTTAAAAAACTACTCCGAGTGAGAGCATCACTCTCACTCGGGGGCTTAGCCGCGAACCAGTCCTCGCCTAAGTTAAAAAACTAATCCGAGTGAGAGCATCCCTCCCACTCGGGGGCTTAGCCGCGAGCCCGTCCTCGCCTAAGTTAAAAAACTACTCCGAGTGAGAGCATCACCCTCACTCGGGGGCTTAGCCGCGAGCCAGTCCTCACCTAAGTTAAAAAACTACTCCGAGTGAGAGCATCACTCTCACTCGGAGGCTTAGCCGCGAGCCCATCCTCGCCTAAGTTAAAAATCGCTCCGAGTGGAGAGCATCCCTCCCACTCAGGGACTTGGCCGCGAACCAGTTTCACCTAAGTTAAAAAATCCATTCACTCGAAGCGCGCTGAAAGCAGAAAAGCAATATTCGGATATGTCCATCGAGTTTGGAAATGTAAGCTAAAGTACTCGGGCAACGAGCCCGAACGAGTTTTACGATTACAGGATCACTCGGCATTTCGAGGCAAATAAAATTTGGATCATGAAGTTTTTCTCACTCAGCAGGTGGACTCGCGAGCTCGACAAAGGTGTCCAGATCAATGCCATCTGCAATCCGAGTGGTTGCATCAATGAAGGTCTCCATGAAATCTTTGAATTGGAGCTTCTTCGTGTTTGCCACCTGAAGAGCCTTCAGCTTGTCCCCCTAGCCTCCTTCCAATGGACACGAACCAGTGAGAGCGCCACATCGGCTCCACAGCGGGCAGCTGATTTCTTCCACGCTTGCACTCGACCAGGGATTTCATCGAGCCGAGTCATCAGTGACTCGAGGTCGTTCTGAAGCGTATCCTCTAGCCACAGCTCCTTATCAATCCTTGTCAGTGCAACCTGCAGTCGAGCAATGTACACCAAGATACTGTCGAGACGAGCTTCAAGTCGTAGTACATTCATAGCGGCATCATCTTTGACGAGTGACTTGGTGGGGTCCGGGCCTGGTTCAATTTTGTAACACCCCGGTAGTTAAGCTACAGTAACCACACGCTAATGTTGCCATGTCACCACTATTACTATTGATAACCCCACGTTAATCCAAATCCTATTCAAATTCAAATTCAAATTAAAGTCAAAATCCAAGTTTGTCAAACATGAAAACAAAAAATGTTCAAAGTGTTGCAAATATTCTCTGGATATTTGTCATACTGAAACCACACTTTTATAAAATGTTTAAATACTCTAAAATGATTTAAACAGTAGCAAAAACAATTATTTAAACGCTTTGAAAATATTAAAACAAATTAAAACTATTTTATTTAAAGTTTCCAATTTAATGTGGTTGTGGTATAATTAGAACAACCAATTTATGATCTATTGTTATAATTAATAAAACTAAATAAACTTAGAGATAAGTGAAAACAGAAAAGAAATAAATAAAAGAAAAGGAAAACATTACAAAAAAGAAAAAGGAGAAGAACAAAGACAAAAGGATTCCCTCGGCCCAGCTGGCCACCAGGCCAGCCAGGCTGGCCCACCTATTTGGCCTATATGGCCCCAGCCGACCTAAACCCTAGCCTCACCCCCCATTTCCCGATCCACTTCCCCCCCCCCCACTCCCAACCCCCCGCTGGATCAGGATCGGCACCCGAGCCGATCCCCGACCCCATCGCCCCGGCGCCGCACCACCGTCGCCGCCCTACGCCGTCGCTCCGCCGTCGACCGCCGCCTCCTCAACCCTCCTCCCCGACCGGCCTCCTGGCGCCTCTGCTTCCTCCCGACGCCAGCCATCGCCATGGCTGCCGCGACACCCCGTCCTCGACCTCTTCTCCAACCACGCCCGGACGCCAACGCCGTTCGCCGTCGCCGCCACCTCGCTCCCGTCGTCGATCTGCCTCGCCGGACCACCCCAAGCCCACTGCCTTCCCCGATCGGCCCCCTGTGAGCCGCCGCCTTCCCTCCTCCCTCTCTGCTTCCGCAGCACCACCGCCTAGCCACCGCAGCTCGCCTCCCTCTGCAGCTGCGGCTCGCCGCCGCCCGCGCCCCCCCAAGAGCCCGCGCGCTCGCCGCATCGCCCGTCGTGGCCGCGCCCTGGCTCGCCGGCGCGCGCCCACTACCCTGCGCCCCTGCCCGGCACCAGCTCCGACCACCGCTGCGCTACTCATCGCCCTGCTCCCCGCAGCACGTGCCGGACTGCCGCGACCCCTGCTAGCTGTGCTCGGGGCCTGCACCCACGCCCGCACGCGCCCCCTGTCGCGCTCGCCGCGACCTCCATCCCCCGCACGCCCGCGCGCGCACGCACCTGCTCCAGTCCGAGCTCGCGCCGACCACCGCCGCCCCCGCGGCCAACTCCGGCGCCCCGCCGGCCGTCGCCCGTGCACCCAGGTTCGCCCCGTCGGGCGCCTGGCGCCAGCGACCGTAACCCGCCCGCAGCGCCCGGTCCATTGCCCCTAGGACACTGACGAAACGGGCCCACACCCCAGAACGATTTAAAAAAAAGAGTTTAAAAAGAATTAAAAGAATTAAAGTAAATAAATAAAAATCAACTAATTAGTTAATTAAATAATTAATTATTTTTAATTAAAGTAATTAATAAGTTAGTCTAATTAAACTGTAATTAACTTAATTAAACCCTAATTAGACTAATGTGACAATGACAGATGGACCCCACCTGTCAGGTTGACCTGCTGACGGCATGGTGAAGTCCCCATATATCCTCGACCGGATCTCTCCTCTCTCCCTCACTCTCCCCCCTCTCTCCATAGGCTCTTCCATGGTGCTCCTGCCCAAGCACACCTCCTCCTCCATGGCACCCAACGAGGCCGCCTCCCCGTGTCGCTGCCGTCCAGGAGCTCACCCGTCTTCCCCCGCGCCTCCAGGCCACCACGATGGAGCACCTCACCACCGGCGTCCATCCCCGGTGCACCCTCCATCTCCTTCCTCTCTCCCTTGTTTCTCTTTTTCCCTCTCCCTCTCCCTCCCGTTTTACTCACCTCCCATGCCCATGCCTGCGCAGGTCGTCGACATGGTCAACCAGGACCTCTCTGCCTTGGCCCGGAAGAGGATCCGCACACCGTCGTCTTGCTCTGCCCTAGATTCGGTCCCTCTTCGACAGCCGTCGCTGGATCTGGTCTGTCGCTGCCCGTCCACACCTCCGGCGACCCCTGTTGTCGCTCGATCGAGCCATTGACACCATTGACAGCACGCACGGCATCGAGATTTTTTTTTTGGTTTTCGAAATTAATAGTAGTAGCGCGGGACACAGACACGCGCTACAGATAGTTAGTAGTAGCGCATGTGGAACCCGCGCTACTACTAATACATGTACTAGTAGTGCGGGATGCACCACGCTACTACTACCAGTTAGCTGTAGCGCCGTAGTAGTAGCGCAGGCACCCGTGCTACTAATAGCTATTTAACCCGCGCTACTACTAGGCTTTTTCCTAGTAGTGGAATACTATATTTTGTTATGACACACAGGAATCCCAAGTTTTGAGGCCAGAGATTTACCTTGGATGTTGCATGTGCATTACTTACTTTAGCTAATCGTCCTACCGTCGGGCTTTTAGTTGAAGTTCACTGAATTTCTTGTAGTGACATTTCAGGGATAATACAACAGACCCAACTGTTAGCTTTGGGATGCTTTTTGGGGTCGACTCATGAAGATGATGGCTAGCTTGCACCAACATTTGTAGCTTCTGTATAAATAATTTCGATAGTCTACAAGCAAGGGAAATGATTATAGGGAATAAATAGGTACGCTGCTCCCATAGTACCCAGTTATTGTCAGCAAACTTGCTTGTGCGCCATGCCAACAACGACAGGTGGATGAACATGCAGCTCAACGACAGCGATTCAGGCACCGACGCGGATGACCTAGCGATTTGAAGCCACCGACTCGACCTACGCCAGCGGCATCGCGTGGGGCATGGAGCTCCTGGCCTGCCGACAGGCTCGTCTCGTTAGCCCGCCACGGTTGCAGTATAGGAACCCTTAATGACACACGTGCCCCTCTTTTCCCTCCCCGTTGCTTCTGTGGATCAAAACCCTAGCAAACTCCTCTCCAAACAGGCGGTCCATTCCGTTCGTATATATCTGATGGTTTAACAAAGATGCAACAAATTTTGTTTTGTAGTTTTGCCTGTGGAGGTGATTGTCATTGAAAAGCATAATTTTTTTCATGGATGTTACTTGCCAACTCGGATGGCTCTTTATATTTTTAAAATTGTTTGTAACCCATGAGTGAGACTTCATTGTTTGCAAAACATGGATTAGACTTATTTCGGCATTGGCAGTGTGGAAATTGATATGGGATGCACTATACTGTTGCTTGTTCTTTGGCCAATCATTAACATAATTCTCTTTTTTTTATGTGTCTCTATGTTGAACTCGTACGAGTTTTGTCAGTACGTAGAAATAATAATATGAAGATTCAGTGATATATATGCAGAATGTTTGTTTGTTCTCTTTTAATAATTATGCAGATCAACAATATTCAATATTAGATGACACATTGGCCACATCATCCAGTAAATGTGTTAATCCTAATAAATCATGGACGGCTGCTGATTCTAGATATTGATAGAAGCTAATAAGTTACATCCTTGAGTGAAACGAGAGAATTAATATTTTGATGGAGGTAAACCTATCCATCACGGTACACCAGCTTTTGTTAGTTGCACTATTTTAGAATTTTGACTTCCCAGGTTTGAATTTTTTTTGTACCAGAGCTAAAACTATCCAGCGTGTTTGACCTGAAGGCACTAGCATGGTTGTCAAAATGACTAGAGGTAAATTGCTTGGTACTTACACTGTTATGTTACTGCCACTAGTAGAAAAGGCCCATTTGTCCCGGTTCGGGAACCGAGACTAAAGGGTCGGGACTAAAGCCCAACATCTTTAGTCCCGGTTCTTATACGAACCGGGACAGATGGGGCTCCACGTGGCCACTGCGGCGAGCCCAGAGAGGAGGGCCTTTAGTCCCGGTTGGTAACACCAACCGGGACCAAAGATCATCCACGTGTCAGCAGCTCAGGAGCCGGGGTTTTTGTTTTTGTTTTTTTTTAAGGGGGGGGGGGGGGGGTTTAGGGGGTTTGGAGGGTTAATGTAGGGTTTCATATATTGTGTTAGCTAGCTAATAGAGAGAAGTGTCCTCTCTTATCTCCGTGCTTGGTCGACGCTACATACTATACGTATAGAGAGGACTCGACACGCTAGCTAGTAAGCAAAAAAGGAAACCATTAAGTACACAAGATCATCATGAACATATACAGAGAGAAGTGATCGACCTCCTCCTTCTCCGAGAGATTGGTCGAACAACAAGTTTTCGTATATCTATCCGACGCTACTAGCTACATATATACAATATAAGATCCCTAACATCTGATGTCAAGTTCCACATGGTATTCTCCGGCTGGATTGATGACGTGGTCAAGAAAGAATCCAGCCAATTCCTCTTGAATTGCCTTTAAGCAATCTTGTGGTAGGAGTTCATCCCGCATCTGCCAAATCTAATTTGAAGAAGGGGGTCAATACATATATATGAATGAAACTCAACACAAATGATGGTAATAAAATAAAATTGTGAATATTATTGCTTACGCACTTCATATTGTTTTTCAGAGTAGCCCTGCTTAGAGGTCGTTGCGTTGTAGATGTACTCGCAAACGTAGTATCCACAAAAATTATTCCAGCCTTCCTGCCACAACCACTTTACGAGAAATAGAGGTCAATCAAACTGATAATCAAGCATTATAAATGGTATTGATGAAACTAGCTAGAATCAACGGGAGATGCGCGGAACTAGCTAGTAGTACTTACTTTCGGGTGTGTAAATCGCAGATCCCCCGGCAGTCCCGCAACTTCTGCGGTGAACACTTTCCAAACCCTGCGAGACAAAGAAAATAATTACTTGATATCAGGAAATGAACAAAGTTGCCGATATGGTGCGATAATGATCGATTGAACTTACTTCTTGAGCATTTCAGTCATGGCCGCATACTCCTTGGGATCTTTTCGTTTTGAGTCTAAGACGGTTACTAGTCCCTACTCAAGCTTAATCTCTAGGAGAATAAAGTGGAAGCTGCACACGCATGCATAACTCATCAATTACATTACTATAACCTCGAGTAATAATGGAAACCGAATATGCAGAAGACAGTAACACTCACTTGAAGTTGTAAGGAAAGAGTATTTTATCTTTGTTTTGATTTTTAAGCAACGATTGTAGCAAGTTGGCCTCGGTTTCTTTCGGATTATATTTAACCGTCCATTGTTCTATGAGATTTGTGTTAATGAACCCAATATCATAGATTTGTGCATTTCTGCATTCGATGATATTCAATCTGCATAATATAGTGAGGATAATTATATATACATGCAATGAAAGAGCTGAGCTATATATAGAGACTTAATTACAGAAGTATAGTACTTACAGACAGTAGCAAGTGATGATTATTTTATCGAGGTCCTTTTGATTGAAAAACTGGAAGAACTCCTCAAATGGAACAGACAACAGATCAATTCCAACGAGGTCGTGCTCCTCTTTAACTCTCAGCGTCAAAATATCCTTCCTAGACTTGCAGGTGTCCATGTACCACTTATGGAATCTTCGCATCATCGTTGTTAGAGGAGGATCACCAGGTCTGACGAGAGGCTTCCCGTACTGGTATTTGTGTTCGTCCACCTCCATTGTATCAAAATGTGCATCGTCGGGCAGGTAATCACCAGGATTGGTACCGGGCAGCATCCCCGGCAGATTTGCGACGATATCGCTAGACACCTTGAGCGGGGGGCACGATTGGTTTGCCTGTTCGCCGAGCTGGGGAATTTTGTTCCCACTTCTTCATTCTTGTAACCTTTTGTCAGTTGAAGTAGTTCCCGACCGGCGCGCTCCTTCCACTGCCTTTTTAAGAGCGCGGACATGGTTGTCATCCGGCGGAGGCGGTGGTGGTCGCTTCAGGTTCTTCACAGTGTGCTTCAATTTCACCGGATCCATCTTCTCCTCCGGAGGTGGATTTTTCTTTGCAAAAAAGTCCCTCACTTGGGCTTTACAGATCTCCGCGTTTTCCTCGTCGGTCATCTCGTATGGTAACTTCTCTAGAGGCGTGAGAGTCGGACCGAATCTGTATTGCCTCCCGCCTCTGGCTGTACTGCTAGATGCCGGAGCAGTCGGAGTGGCTGCGGCTGTCTTCCTTCATTGCTTACGAGGTGGAGAAGGAGGCGGAGTGCTACGACGCGCCAGAGCAGCCGGAGCGGCGGCGGCTGTCTTCCGCTGTTGCTGACGAGGCGGAGAAGGAGGCGGGCTGCTCGGACGCGCCGGCGCAGGCGGAGAAGGAGGCGGAGTGCCGCCACGCGCCGAAGCAATCGGAGAAGGAGGCGGAGTGCCCTGATCACTCGCCAGAGGAGGAGACGGAGGAGGAGGCGGAGTGCCCTGACTCGCCGGAGGAGGAGGCGGAGGCGTCCAGTTCGGAAGGTTGATGAGCTCCTTCCGCCATAGACATGGAGTCTTCAGAGCAAGACCCAGCTGAGTCTCCCCTTCACCGGTAGGGTGGTCAAGCTGGAGCTCCTCAAATCCCTCCGTTATTTCATCGACCATCACAACAGCATAGCCTTGTGGAATCGGAAGGCAGTGAAAAGTTGCGCCGGGTTGAGGAGGTGTAACAGAGCCGACAGCTGCCTTGACTTTGAGGTGCTGCCATTGCGTCATAAGGTGGCAATCTTGAGCCTCCGTGATAGCATCCACGGGGTAGCTGGGAGCCGTGAAGTCAGGCTGCTGAAGGACCTCGGTGGAAGCCACGCTGCTTCTCCGCTGAGATGGAGGGGTAGCTTCTGGGGTAGCTCCGGCAGGTCGCTGGCTCTGAACTAGTAGTTCTTGTTCCTCTAGCGCTCGTACCCTTGCATTCAGCGACTGCAGTTCCGTCTGCTCCACTTTCCTCCTCCTCTCTCGGGTTTTGTAACCGCCTGCGCTGGGAAACCCAACCTTCCACGCAACGGAGCCTGCCGTGCCTCATGTTCGTCCTGGGTGCTCAGGATTCCCGAGGGCCTGTGTGAGCTCGTCGTTCTCTCTGTCAGGAACGAACGTCCCTTCCTGCGCTGCGGCGATATACTTCTGAAGCTTCTTGATGGGTATTTCAAATTGCTCCGTCGTCCAATGGCACTTCCCTGTTTCAGGGTACAAGGTTCCCCCAACCCCGAAGAACCAAGTCCTTGAACGGTCTGGCCAGTTCAATGTCTCTGGTTCGACCCCTTTATCAAGCAGGTCCTTCTCAGCCTTGTCCCACAACGGTCGGGCTTTGAGGTAGCCACCTGACCCCGTGCGATGGTGATACTCCTTCTTTGCAGCATTTTTCTTGTTTGTCGCTGACATCTTCTTACTCTTCTCCGATGTCTTGTGGGCCACAAATGCGGGCCAGTGATCTCTTATCTTCTCAAATCGGCCGGTGAATTCTGGAGTCTTCCCTTTGTCGACAAACGTTGATTTCAACTCATTCTTCCACCTCCTGAATAGATCTGCCATCTTCTTAAGAGCATGAGCCTTGACCAATGGCTCTATAACTGGCTTATCCGGATCCTCCTCTGGCGGTAGGGTGAAATTTGCCTTCAGCGCGGTCCAAAGATCATCTTTCTGTCTATCGTTGACAAAAGACACTTGAGGGTCTTCGCTCTTAGGCTTATTCCATTGGCGGATGCTGATCGGGATCATGTCCCTAACAAGAACCCCGCACTGAGCAGAAAATGCTTCCTTGGTCCGGCTGGGTTCAATCGGTTGGCCATCGCTCTTGATTGCTATGATCGTGAACCTTTCATCCTGGCGCAACCTTTTCTTCGGGCCTCGTCTCGTTACCAAAGTTTGGCTCGATCCGGAGGGCTAGAAAAGAAGAAAGAAGAGAGTTAATATGTGTACATACCAAAACAATTAATGCATCAATTAGCTAGTCAGCACAGGCTTAATTAATATATATACCTCGCCAGACTTTGCAACAGCTCCTTCCTCCGTTTGCTCATCGGAGCCATCATAATCATGTCCTTCCACCTCCATTGTTCGATCACCGGAGCCTGCTTCACCCTCTCCTTCCAGACCATCGGTGTCGTTGAGATACGACAAGATATCACCTCCGCCGAGGATTATGTCCCCCAACAACTGTTCTGCTTCGATGTCTCGGTGCTCCATAGTTTCTGCAAATATTACAACATGGCAATTAATATACAAACATGACAGATGGATATATTAGTGCAAACGTAGACCTAGCTAGCTCGACGCTTCTACGGTTTGGGGTGGCCTCGACAACTCTTCTAGGGTTTGGGGTGGCCTAGGCAACGCTTCTAGGGTTTGGGGTGGCCTCGACAACGCTTCTAGGGTTTGGGCCGGACCGCCTCTCTCATGAATGTCCGACGTCCGGACCGACAAGGGATTTAACAAAATGACGCCATTCTGGATGTGCAGAAAATGGCCCATATTTTTCCTGATCTCATCTACCCTTCTATATGTCATGTTGTCTAGTGTCAAAGAATTCAAGAAAACCATGACTTCATCATTAGCCGGAAATGATAGGCGTATAATGGTACGAAGCTCTTCAAAGTTGTTTTGGAACGGAGTTCCCAATAGAATAATTCGCTTTTTGGTACAAAGTTCAGCAAAGAGCCTTCCGAATATCGCTATTTGGAAGGCCTTTGCTGAAATTCATACCAAAAGGCGAATTATTCTATCCGGAACTCCGTTCCAAAACAACTTTGAAGAGCATCATAGCATCATACGCCTGTTACTTCCGACTAATGATGAAGCCATGGATTTCTTCAATACTTTGACAGACAACGTGACATATAGAAGAATATATATATAGATGAGATCAGAAAAAAATTGGATCAACTTGTGCACATCCATAATGGGGGCATTCTTGATAAATCTATATATGTCAAAATTCAAACTTTGACATATGATCAAACTTTGCATATGTCAAAATTCAAACTTTGACATATGATCAAACTTTGATATATGATCAAATGTTGCATATGTCAAAATTCAAACTTTGACATATGATCAAACTTTGATATATGTCCACCGCGATATAAAATAATACATAGACTTGTTCGGGCGAGAGGGGGTTGATCGACGTCCCCCCTCATGTCGAAGTTACCGGAGTTATCTTCTAGTGGTTTGGGTGGCCTCGAGAGTTTGTCGGGTAGGGGCGGGAGGGGGTAGGAGATCGACAACGCTTTTTTTCTAGGGTTTGGGTGGCCTCGAGAGTTGGTCGCCCGGTATATCGAGAGGGGGGTGAACATTTTACCTTAGTAACTTAGAAAAAAAATGTTATCGGGGAGGGGGTATATCGACCTCCCCCCCTCATGTCAAAGTTATCGGGGAGGGGCTATATCGACAACGACATACATATAGCCACAAACATATAAAAAAAATGTTATCGGGGAAGGGATATATCGACCCCCCCCCCTCATGTTGAAGTTATCGGGGAGGGGGTATATCGAGAGGGGGGTGAACATTTTACCTTAGTAACTTAGAAAAAAACTTTCTGCGGGGGAGGGGTATATCGACCCCCCCCCCTCATGTCAAAGTTATCGGGGAGGCCTATAATCGACACGACATACATATAGCCACATACATATAAAAAAATGTTATCGGGAAGGGGTATATTCGACCCCCCCCCCCATGTTGAAGTTATCGGGGAGGGGTATATCGAGAGGGGGGTGAACATTTTCCTTAGTAACTTAGAAAAAAAATGTTATCGGGGAGGGGGTATATCGACCCCCCCCCTCATTTCAAAGTTATCGGGGAGGGGCATATCGACAACGACATACATATGCCACATACTATAAAAAAATGTTATCGGGGAAGGGGTATAATCGACCCCCCCCCCTCATGTTAAGTTATCGGGAGGGGGTATATCGAGAGGGGGGTGAACATTTTTACCTTAGTAAGTTAGAAAAAAAATGTTATCGGGGAGGGGGTATATCGACCCCCCCCCTTCATGTCAAAGTTATCGGGGAGGGGCTATATCGACAACGACATACATATAGCCACATACATATAAAAAAAATGTTATCGGGGAAGGGGTATATCGACCCTCCCCCCTCATGTTGAAGTTATCGGGGAGGGGGTATATCGACAACGACGTACATACAAGGAACAAAATGTTATCGGGGAGGGGGTATATCGACAATTGTAGGGTAACGCAGCAGAAAACAAAAATTTTCCGACCTACGCACCAGCCCAGGACCACTATGGAGACTGCATACAAGGTTTGATCATTTTCGTTACCGACTCATAGCGCAGCGGAAGTAGAGTCGATGACGATTGGCGGTGCAGATCCCCGCAGCTAGGATTTACAACCTCCCAACCGCGAGGATGTATACCCTCGAACAGCCCCCCGGACGATGTCGCGGACAGCCCTTCGGGAGGACCTTCGAAACTCGAACGGTCACTCGGACAGCCCTTCGGGAGAACTCACAGAACTCGGGCCGTCACTTGGACAGCCCTTCGGGAGGCACTCACGAACAGCCCCTCGGGCACTAAGATCGAAACTACGACCTCTCTACAGAGTTGCACACATACGGTGTCATCTATCCGGCAGGGCTTCGCCGTCCAGAACTAGTTCCCACCGGAACCCAGACAGCCTTTCGGCTCTACGAAACTCTTTTCGTGGGAGGGAGAGAGAAGCCAGATCATTGCAATGGCATGTATGTGAGAATGGATGAGGTTTGGGCAGCCCCCTCACCTCCTATTTATAGGAAAACCCAAGGGGTAGTGTGCCTCCCAAATTACCAAAAACTCCCATGCAAAAGTCTTCACATGAGGGTAATATGGACAAAATGGGATGCCATGTGGAGCTCCAAAGAGCTCCACCCCCCTTGGCCGGCCACCCCCTTGGGGGTCCCCCATGAGGTGCTCTCATGGCCCCCAAAGTCCTTCTAGAAGCCTTTAGCAAAAGCCCTAAAAGGTGGCTTTTCCAAAAATACCCCAAAAAGCACTTTCACTATTCACGACGACATTTTTCAGCGTCCGTTCGAACTGAAAATATTTATGTGGGCTTAGAACATTTCCAGTACCCACTAAAATAATTTTCAACGTGTTCTGGAACAATTCCAGTTTAGTGATTTCATCTGCGAAAAGCATCTGAAGCGGTTCCGGCAGCCTCGGAACATTTCCAGTTTTTCTTCCAGAAAATTCTCAGAAGTTTCCAGAATGATTCTGGCATCCTCCAAGAATTATCAGGCATGTGCCGAAACCATTTTGACTTAATGGTATCCCCTGAAACAACTTTTCAGTTTCACCGGAACTCATCCGGTGACCTCTCTCTGCGGAACTTTTCCGCTGTCCGAAACTTTTCGGTGTCCGAAACTTTTTCGGTGATTTTCTCTCAGACTCCCTGTCTAGTATTCAGCAGATAGATGACCCTTAAGCGTGTGACCCTATAGGTTCGGTGAAGTATAGACATGACACGGAACCCCTTCCGATCAATGATCAACATCGGAGCCGTGGACACCCATATTGACCCCTATACCCACACGAATGAATATTCGAGTGAACCTCCAGTTGCCGTGTGCTATTCCTGTTGCTTCGCGATATGTTACAAATACCCGAGGTGAGACATGTAGGCATTCCCGTGGATCAACAACTTGTCCACTATGCTAGTTACCTCGTTACCAGTATTGTTCTCTTTTCTCGTTACCGTGTTCCGGCATCCCCGTGATCAAATCACATAGTGTCTGGCCAGACGATGATGGATACCGTAACACCGAGAGGGCCCAGAGATATCTCTCCATCGTCGGAGGAGCAAATCCCAATCTTGAGCTATCAAGTTACTTGACATACTTTCCCATGAACCCGTAAGCCGCCGTAATAGCCATCCATTTACGGATGACGTTTAACAAACCCCAAAGTTCATGAATCAAGCATGAAGAAACTCGATACTCTCATGGTCTGAGGAATCATGCAAACATTAACCATCTCTGTGTTATTAACCATAAACTTGTGACGAATGTATCTCATAGCATAACATCAATCGGGTCGATTCAACACAAATGTTCTTCTAACATTTGTGCCCTCAAAGTTGCTGGCATAGACATGCCTATGATTGGGAAAACATAATCATCATGCAACACCTGAGCTAGTCTTAGAGGCATGACTAGGAATACATTTTACCGTTTATTATTCCACACGTGCACATGGGTTTTCCCCAGAGCCTTTATGGATATACGGGCTCGGGAACCACAGCAGTTATAGCATGGAACATAAACCTAATTATGAACACGGAGATAAATAATAACATTTATTATTGCCTCTAGGGCATATCTCCTACAATAAATCTAACCTCGGGTGTTTGTGACATATCGCGAAGCAACAGGAATAGCACACGGCAATTGGAGGTTCACTCGAATATTCATTCGTGTGGGTATAGGGGTCAATATGGGTGTCCACGGCTCCGATGTTGATCATTGATCGGAAGGGGTTCCTGTAGGGTAACGCAGCAGAAAACAAAAATTTTCCGACCTACGCACCAGCCCAGGACCACTATGGAGACTGCATACAAGGTTTGATCATTTTCGTTACCGACTCGTAGCGCAGCGAAAGTAGAGTCGATGACGATCGGTGGTGCAGATCCCCGCAGCTAGGATTTACAACCTCCCAACCGCGAGGATGTATACCCTCGTCTTCCCTTCGGACAGCCCTCCGGGAGGCGGTCAAACAGTCCCCCGGACGGTGTCGCGGACAGCCCTTCGGGAGGACCTTCGAAACTCGAACGGTCACTCGGACAGCCCTTCGGGAGGACTCACAGAACTCGGACCGTCACTTGGACAGCCCTTCGGGAGGCACTCACGAACAGCCCCTCGGGCACTAAGATCGAAACTACGACCTCTCTACAGAGTTGCACACATACGGTGTCAACTATCCGGCAGGGCTTCGCCGTCCAGAACTAGTTCCACCGGAACCCAGACAGCCTTTCGGCTCTACGAAACTCTTTTCGTGGGAGGGAGAGAGAAGCCAGATCATTGCATGGCACTTGTATGTGAGAAGGAGTGAGTCT
This sequence comes from Thinopyrum elongatum, assembly GCA_011799875.1. NCBI lineage: Eukaryota > Viridiplantae > Streptophyta > Magnoliopsida > Poales > Poaceae > Thinopyrum > Thinopyrum elongatum. The sequence continues at coordinate 732,289,523 of CM022298.1, read as the reverse complement.
TTAGGCAGCCCCCTCCACCCCTATTTATAGGCCAAGCCCAAGGGTGGCTTCTCCAAGAAGCCAAGGGGAAAAATACCAAAGGACCCTCAAGGTGGCTTCTCCAAGAAGCCACCCAAAAAGCACTTTCACTATTCACGACGACATTTTTCAGCGTCCGTTCAAACTGAAAATATTTATGTGGGCTTAGAACATTTCCAGTACCCACTAAAATAATTTTCAACGCGTTCTGGAACAATTCCAGTTTAGTGATTTCATCTGCGAAAAGCATCTGAAGCGGTTCCGGCAGCCCCGGAACATTTCCGGTTTTTCTTCCAGAAAATTCCCAGAAGTTTCCAGAATGATTCTGGCATCCTCCAAGAATTATAAGGCATGTGCCGAAACCATTTTGACTTAATGGTATCCCCTGAATCAACTTTTCAGTTTCACCGGAACTCATCCGGTGACCTCTCTCTGCGGAACTTTTCCGCTGTCCGAAACTTTTCGGTGTCCGAAACTTTTTCGGTGATTTTCTCTCAGACTCCCTGTCTAGTATTCAGCAGATAGATGACCCTTAAGCGTGTGACCCTATAGGTTCGGTGAAGTATAGACATGACACGGAACCCCTTCCGATCAATGATCAACATCGGAGCCGTGGACACCCATATTGACCCCTATACCCACACGAATGAATATTCGAGTGAACCTCCAGTTGCCGTGTGCTATTCCTGTTGCTTCGCGATATGTTACAAATACCCGAGGTGAGACATGTAGGCATTCCCGTGGATCAACAACTTGTCCACTATGCTAGTTACCTCGTTACCGGTATTGTTCTCTTTTCTCGTTACCGTGTTCCAGCATCCCCGTGATCAAATCACATAGTGTCTGGCCAGACGATGATGGATACCGTAACACCGAGAGGGCCCAGAGATATCTCTCCATCGTCGGAGGAGCAAATCCCAATCTTGAGCTATCAAGTTACTTGACATACTTTCCCATGAACCCGTAAGCCGCCGTAATAGCCATCCATTTACGGATGACGTTTAACAAACCCCAAAGTTCATGAATCAAGCATGAAGAAACTCGATACTCTCATGCTCTGAGGAATCATGCAAACATTAACCATCTCTGTGTTATTAACCATAAACTTGTGACGAATGTATCTCATAGCATAACATCAATCGGGTCGATTCAACACAAATGTTCTTCTAACATTTGTGCCCTCAAAGTTGCTGGCATAGACATGCCTATGATTGGGAAAACATAATCATCATGCAACACCTGAGCTAGTCTTAGAGGCATGACTAGGAATACATTTTACCGTTTATTATTCCACACGTGCACATGGGTTTTCCCCAGAGCCTTTATGGATATACGGGCTCGGGAACCACAGCAGTTATAGCATGGAACATAAACCTAATTATGAACACGGAGATAAATAATAACATTTATTATTGCCTCTAGGGCATATCTCCTACAGACTCCCACTTGCACTAGAGTCAATAATCTAGTTAATGCTAATGCACTTTACACCTGTGGCACACCGGTGTAAATATGCTTCGCTTGTGGTATAGCCTGATGTCCAACGGATCTGACGACTTCAGCTCCATGTGTATCTTTTCATATCCTCACATTTTCACGCTTTCACAAAATTCATATTTTGTGTGGACTTGGCTTTGTATGTATGTGAATCACAGGTCGAACCTGGATTCCTCAGACTGAGTTACGGAGCAACTACCTGCAGTAGTGTCCCATTGACAAAAGCCATCTTGGAACCATACTAAGTTCATGAATGAACTATATGATTCAACATCTTCTTTGTCGCTTTAAAAGCGGCAACATACTTCGCCCCTGTTATAGAATTCGCCACAGTAACTTGTTTGGAACAATTTCCAACTACCGTGCCACCATATTGTGTATTGCACAAAACCCTTAACTTAAATCGAAAATCGCTTGGAGCATGGATGAAGACTGTATCGATGTAACCTTTTACAACGAACTCTTCATGATCTCTGCTTGCGAGAAAACATGTCATCAGTGCTACTATAGTACTCAATGACCCTTTTCACTGTTGTCCCATGATCAGTACTTTCGATCACTTTGGTATCTATACTCCCAACAACTTTGGGAGTATTGGACATATCTGGTTGTTTTTACATACCATGGAATACATGATTAATCCAAACACAAGAGTGTGTGGAATCTCCATCATGTATTTTGCTCATCAGTGTTTTGGGACACCGAGTCTTGCAAAAACTCTTTCCATGTGACTTCGGCAAGAATCACTCCTTGACGTTTTTAATGCTAAAAGGTTTTAGCATCTTGTCAATATGTATCTTTTCTCAGCCCTATTAGGTAAATCTATCTCCATAGATCATCATGCCTAATATAAAGGCTATTTAGCCCAAGCACTTCATTGAAAAACTATTTTCAAATGAAGTCCTAATTCGTGTCAAGAATTTTAAGTCCAATTAACAATGTGTCAAGCACACAAGTTTTTAGAAATTTTATTATGCTCCCACTTACTTTCTTGAATCACAAGCATCTTCGTTACCCATTGATGAAGTCAAACCCTTTTGACCATTTCATCAAAACACGAAGATTCCAACTCCATTTTGCTCTCTTCTGTTCATCGCTGGAACTCTGAAGTTTGCAAACTTACTAGCATCCTCTGGATCGACAAATTACTTTGGACTGTATCACATACAAGTCCTAGGTTTTATTTCCATCAGATAGAAATCCTTTTGTCATCCATGTTTCATATCTCATGATTGAAATATGTCTTAATTGCTAGTTCAACCCGAACCGACTTTAAGCATCGCTACGGTGAGACAATCTCATCGTAGTCAACTCCTTGAACTTGTTATTGCAACAAGTCGAGCTTTATGGATAAAACATTTTTATCCGTATCAGTTTTAAGTTCCATAAATATTCATTAGACTCTAAGTCTTCCGAAGGGTGTATCAAGGTTTTAATCTTGAATCACTTATATGGAAACTAACTCGGATTGTATTGGCATTTAGCCAATTATGGAGTCAGGGCCCATCAACGCTTCCTTGTGTATCGTAGGTATACTGTTGTCTAACAACAATATCTCGTTTGTGCACCTGAGAGGTTTGCACGAGCCTTGCCTACGTGGTTCAGCTGCAAGTTCGACCGAAGTCCATACATTTTATTGTAGAGACTTCCGTATCAGTCACAGTAGGAAACTCTGGAATTACTTCCAAGGTCTCTTTCCTTTGATCTGATGACGAAGATACCGTTTATCTCGTCGAGTTGCACTATTCTCCCACTCACCTTTTTGAAAGAACCATTTTCTTCAAAAAGCATACCGTTCTTTGTGGCAAACCTATTTGCCTCGGTATAGTGAGGGAGGAATACCCAATTACTTGGGATAACCTACAAAGTAGCACTTTTCTGATTTGGAATAGGTTTGTAACCTTTTACACAAGCCCCATATTCCAAATGTTAAGAAAAGATATAACATGGTTGGGCGTACCATACCATGGCGTCATTTCAACAGACCTGATGGAGCTCTTTTCAGTGTAAAAGCCGCAGTCTCTAAAGCATCACTTTAAAAGGTATAATGGCAAATTTATTTATGTCATCTTTGATCTTACCATGTCATAAATGGTTCAATTACATCTTCACGGACTTTCCACTCACAGTGGTGTTCCGGGAGGTGTAAGTTATGAAACTCTTTTCACAACTCATCAGACATTCGCTAAACTTGTAACTCAAATATTTCTTTCTGCAATCGAATTGTAGAAACATAATTATCTTGTTACAATAACTTCTACTTCATATTTGAAAACCTTTCGAATGATTTCAAAAGATCCAGACTTACGTCTCATCAAGTAAATATCCACATATCTACTTGAGTCATTTCTGAAGATAGATAAATCCACTACTTGCAACAACCTTTATCGTACTACACACATCAAATGTATGATCACCAATAAGTTTGTTGTCCGTTCCTTATGGCCCGTGAATGGTATTTCAGTCACTTCTCTTTTCGGAGGAAAGTTGCAAGTGTCAGATGATTCAAAATCAAACGACTTCAAAATCCATCATAATGGAATTTATCCATGCGGGTTTCTCCAATGTGACCAAATGCAGTGCCACACTTGTGTGGTATTCTTTTAGTCTTGCGACATTTAGCGTCAGTGTTATGGATGTATCATATTACCATCAATATTCATAACATACATCCCATCTAGGATGGAAGCATGGCCCTTCATGTTATTCATAATACTGAACAACAATTGTTGTTTTTATGAACAACTCTTTTGCAACAAACATTGTGCAATGGGCTAGAGTGTATGAAACTCTAAAATGAATTATGAAAGTAAACCCAGAGGTAATGTATTATTTATCAATATTCATAACATACATGTCATTCATAATGAAAGTATGGCCCTTATGTTATTCATAACATCGAACATCAAAAGTTCTCTTATAAACAACCTTCTTGCAAGATACCTTATGCAATGGGCTAGAGTTTGTGAAACTCTAAATGAATTATGAAAATAAATACATACGGTAATACACCGATGGAAGGTATAGTAACATTTACTATGTTCCCTGTGTATACCAAAACCTCATTCCTGGCTAGTCTTTCAGGCCATTGTAGTTCTTACATCGAGTTGCAACAGAATGCAATCGAGCGGGTATATTTGTGATTGTCTCACAATACCCAAGAATTAGTGATTAACATGTTTAACCATAATTCCCAAGAACTATATCTTTTACCAGCCTTCTATACATCAAAACTTGTATGACATTCATACATGAGCTGGATATTCCAGTCTTCTTTCTTTTTGCCTTTATACTTCTAACAGTTTAACTTTCAGTATTTCTCCTACTCTCAGAAGAAGCACACAACTTAATAGTGGCGTTAGCCCCGGACTTCCTTGGTGTGTAAGTCACACTAACACCCTTCGGACACTTCCTTTCTCTTTAAGTTGTTGTTTTATTCACCTTTCATCATATGACAGGCGTTCTACTGGATCCCTCTCTTATCAGTCTAATGCATAGTAAACTCTTTTACTAATAGTTTGCAAACAAACATTGCTTTGGATATCTCATATCTTTTAGCCTTTGTCTGTCTCTGAAAATGATTTTCAGATTCCATGAATATCACATAACTATCCAAACTTTCGAAGTTCGGGTCTCATGGAAGCAAATGTATTGCACTTGACTGAAACGGAATTCTAGGTTTTGGATCGAAGGACGAGAGTCACATGATCCATAGCATAAGCGAAAGAATACCGAAAGTATGCGATAGGACAAAGTCCTTCTCGGCACTCTTGAGGACAATCCTCACATTACGTTACCAACCGTAAAGTTTTAACCAGATATTTAACAGCTATTCAATTTTAACAGGGAAGGTGGAAATGCGAGCCATTATTCTACAACTATTATGCAAATCACACTTAGACAGTGTTCAAAATTAATTGCACTGAGAATTAAACAAGTTAATTCTACAGTGCGCTCCCACTCAAATCAATATCTCTCATAATTGATTGTGAGTGATTCAAGATCCATATTACAATTCAACGCCAAGGATGTATCCATCTCAAGTGACGAGAATTGCAATCGGTAGGCCAACTTGCCAATCACATCTCTATGTGACTCTTGTTCATCTTTCGATGAGCGTGTTCCGAGCTCAGGACGCTCCTCCAGAACGTCAAGACAACCAAGTGATCTCACTGCGAGGTCTCAACTCACCCGCCTCACACTTCCCTAATCGTTCGCACCCATGTGTCCATGTGATGCCCCGAAAAGTTAGGTGCCGTGACGGTGCTACACTTGGGAGAACACTAACTACTTGATATTTTTGTGAGAGATCACCCTAATAAAAGCGACTACCGCGCAATCAAAAAGGGTGCATCATAAGGGATAAACATCTCAGGCAATTCATAATAGCATGATATGGTATAGCCCTTTCTGACGGAGAAGTCTTGTATTTCTTCGTCTTTGGCATTCGCGTCGGTGTTCACCTTCGCGAAGATTTCCACCACCTTGTCGATGCACCAGATAATATTGCTATCTCTATAGCTAATAAAATAATGCATTACAACAAGCTTGACACGCAGGTCATTTAAAGTGCAATCATATGGCTCCAGCCATCATGCCGAATCATGACACACAGGTCATGTTAATTAATTTACATCATATAGTCATCTCATACATAATCAAATTATTATGAGCACTGCTATACCACATCAAATGCACATGCAAACCCTCCTGCAAAACCAAGTTAGACGCCTCTAATCGGTTCATGCAAAAACTTGTTTTACGTGGCTTCTAAGGTTTCGAAACAAACCGAAGCTACCAACGTCCATCATCAAGTATGATAATTCAAGTCGCTAGATTAACTTTCCAGGGTGTATGAAAACCGAGATAATAAAATCTCGAGCCCCATACTAAACTTCGTCATACGCATGACCCCCGTGCAGATCATATCTGCATTGCCCTTTCGTCTGCAAAATTTCATCTTTCTTTTTAACTAAGGTGGAATTCAATGAACTGTTAGCACTTCGTTGATCAATCAGGATCGCGGATTGCCAGAACTTTGAAACTCCACCATACTGTTACCAAGATCAGAAATATGCAAATTCCAGGGAAGCAACAAGAACATCGGGTAACAGATTTCATCTGCTACCCGCACAAATAATTTTCAGTAATAGAACTCATCTACTACCTAATTATATTGTGCAACACACATACATCTCTATGTATTCTAGATCGCAACCTGCATCTACGCATAGCACGGCTCATGATGCCACTGTAGGGTAACGCAGCAGAAAACAAAAATTTTCCGACCTACGCACCAGCCCAGGACCACTATGGAGACTGCATACAAGGTTTGATCATTTTCGTTACCGACTCGTAGCGCAGCGGAAGTAGAGTCGATGACGATCGGCGGTGCAGATCCCCGCAGCTAGGATTTACAACCTCCCAACCGCGAGGATGTATACCCTCGTCTTCCCTTCGGACAGCCCTCCGGGAGGCGGTCGAACAGCCCCCCGGACGATGTCGCGGACAGCCCTTCGGGAGGACCTTCGAAACTCGAACGGTCACTCGGACAGCCCTTCGGGAGGACTCACAGAACTCGGGCCGTCACTTGGACAGCCCTTCGGGAGGCACTCATGAACAGCCCCTCGGGCACTAAGATCGAAACTACGACCTCTCTACAGAGTTGCACACATACGGTGTCATCTATCCGGCAGGGCTTCGCCGTCCAGAACTAGTTCCCACCGGAACCCAGACAGCCTTTCGGCTCTACGAAACTCTTTTCGTGGGAGGGAGAGAGAAGCCAGATCATTGCAATGGCATGTATGTGAGAAGGGATGAGGTTTGGGCAGCCCCCTCACCTCCTATTTATAGGAAAACCCAAGGGGTAGTGTGCCTCCCAAATTACCAAAAACTCCCATGCAAAAGTCTTCACATGAGGGTAATATGGACAAAATGGGATGCCATGTGGAGCTCCAAAGAGCTCCACCCCCCTTGGCCGGCCACCCCCTTGGGGGTCCCCCATGAGGTGCTCTCATGGCCCCCAAAGTCCTTCTAGAAGCCTTTAGCAAAAGCCCTAAAAGGTGGCTTTCCAAAAATACCCCAAAAAGCACTTTCACTATTCACGACGACATTTTTCAGCGTCCGTTCGAACTGAAAATATTTATGTGGGCTTAGAACATTTCCAGTACCCACTAAAATAATTTTCAACGTGTTCTGGAACAATTCCAGTTTAGTGATTTCATTTGCGAAAAGCATCTGAAGCGGTTCCGGCAGCCTCGGAACATTTCCGGTTTTTCTTCCAGAAAATTCTCAGAAGTTTCCAGAATGATTCTGGCATCCTCCAAGAATTATCAGGCATGTGCCAAAACCATTTTGACTAAATGGTATCCCCTGAAACAACTTTTCAGTTTCACCGGAACTCATCCGGTGACCTCTCTCTGCGGAACTTTTCCGCTGTCCGAAACTTTTCGGTGTCCGAAACTTTTTCGGTGATTTTCTCTCAGACTCCCTGTCTAGTATTCAGCAGATAGATGACCCTTAAGCGTGTGACCCTATAGGTTCGGTGAAGTATAGACATGACACGGAACCCCTTCCGATCAATGATCAACATCGGAGCCGTGGACACCCATATTGACCCCTATACCCACACGAATGAATATTCGAGTGAACCTCCAGTTGCCGTGTGCTATTCCTGTTGCTTCGCGATATGTTACAAATACCCGAGGTGAGACATGTAGGCATTCCCGTGGATCAACAACTTGTCCACTATGCTAGTTACCTCGTTACCGGTATTGTTCTCTTTTCTCGTTACCGTGTTCCGGCATCCCCGTGATCAAATCACATAGTGTCTGGCCAGACGATGATGGATACCGTAACACCGAGAGGGCCCAGAGATATCTCTCCATCGTCGGAGGAGAAAATCCCAATCTTGAGCTATCAAGTTACTTGACATACTTTCCCATGAACCCGTAAGCCGCCGTAATAGCCATCCATTTACGGATGACGTTTAACAAACCCCAAAGTTCATGAATCAAGCATGAAGAAACTCGATACTCTCATGGTCTGAGGAATCATGCAAACATTAACCATCTCTGTGTTATTAACCATAAACTTGTGACGAATGTATCTCATAGCATAACATCAATCGGGTCGATTCAACACAAATGTTCTTCTAACATTTGTGCCCTCAAAGTTGCTGGCATAGACATGCCTATGATTGGGAAAACATAATCATCATGCAACACCTGAGCTAGTCTTAGAGGCATGACTAGGAATACATTTTACCGTTTATTATTCCACACGTGCACATGGGTTTTCCCCAGAGCCTTTATGGATATACGGGCTCGGGAACCACAGCAGTTATAGCATGGAACATAAACCTAATTATGAACACGGAGATAAATAATAACATTTATTATTGCCTCTAGGGCATATCTCCTACAACAATGACATACATACATGGAAAAAAATGATATCCATCTATACATACATAGCCACATACATATATACATGGAAAAAAATGCTATGAAAAAAAATACATATATGAACAAAAAATTAATACACATATGAACAAAAAAATACATATATGAACAAAAGAATGCTCTGAACAAAAAAATTAATACATATATGAACATCCATACATACATATAGCCACATACATACATATATACATTATATATATATGAACAAAAAATTCATCATATAAAATATGAAAAAAAAATCATCATATACACAGAGCCGGGGCGGCGGCGGCTCACAGCGGGGGCGGCCGGCGAGGGCGGCGGCGGGGGCGGCGAGGGCGGCGATGGTGGGGGCGGTGGGGGCGGGCCGGGGCGCAGGGGCGCGGCCGGGCGCGCTCGGGGGTGGCGGACGGCGACGGCGACGGTGGGGGCGGGCCGGGCCGCAGGGGCGCGGCCGGGCGCGCTCGGGGGCGGCGGACGGCGACGGCGTGGGCGGCGGACGGCATCGGCGTGGGCTCGGGGGCGGGGCAGGGGCACGGGCGACAGCGTCGGGGCAGCCTGGCGGCGTCGGGGAACTGCGATGAAACTGAAATTTTTCACAAGTCTTGCTTATATACACGAAGCATTGGTCCCGGTTCGTGACACCAACCGGGACTAATGACCCCTTTAGTCCCGGTTGGTGCCACCAACCGGGACCAAAGGTCTCTTTTCAGCAGCCCAAAGGGCGGGAAGCAGGGACCTTTGGTCCCGGTTGGTGGCACCAACCGGGACAAAAGGGCGTGCATTGGTCCCGGTTGGTGCCACGAACCGGTACCAATGCACCCCTTTAGTCCCGGTTGGTGCCACCAACCGGGACAAAAAGCCTTGTGCTGCTCGCGTCGCGGCCAAAAGTTTAGTCCCACCTCGCTAGTTGAGAGAGCTCGAGAGTGGTTTATAAGCGCTGCTGCGCCCACTCTCTCGAGCTCCTCTCAACTGCAGGCTTTCAGGCCTAAACTCGCACTATGTGTCTGTGGGCCTACTGGGCCTGCTGCGGGCCTGAATCCTGGCCCATGGTTGGGTTTCTAGTCGTATTCAGGCCGTGGTGGCCCAGTAGGCGGCACTTTTTTTATTTTTATTTTGTTTTCTTTGTTGCTTTATTTATTTTATTTTGTTTCTACTTACAACAAAATACTTACTGCTGCTATTTTTATTTATTTTATTAATTTTTTTTTATTTTTTTTGTTTCTACTTATTTATTAAAGTTTATTTTGTTTCAACTTATTTATTTTATTTTGTTTCTACTTATTTATTTTATTTTATTTTTTGCTTTTTTTATTTATTTTATGAAAATTCTTTTTCTTTTAATGTTTTGAAGAGAAAATACTTTGATAATTTTAGTTGCATAAATTTTATATACTTTTAGTGTCAATAATACAAGAGGTTTAAAAAGTTGAAAAGCACTTCAAATGAACTCTGAAGAGGTTGAAAATGAGCATGATATCATCATTTCACCCACATAGCATGTGCTAAAACTCTGAAGAGGTTGAAAATGGACAATCTCTTTCGAAGTATCAGGGTTTCGGACAAAAACTCACCTGTTACAAAGGGATTTCATTTTTTTGAACTAATTTGAACTCCAGACTTTTTGTGTGCTCAAAATGAACCATTCAAAGCCACATCATCAATTTTCAACCCTTTCTGACTTCATCTGTCTTCACTTTTTCTTCGCTTGTGTCCTTTGCTTATTGCGCCGTAACCATGGATATTTTTCATCGCTTAACAGGGTGCTTGGGTCAGCCTTGACTTTGAAGGGAGGAAGTTCATGAAACTTTTCATAATCTTCAGACATGTCTGTCTTACCCTCCACTCCCACGATGTCTCTTTTTCCTGAAAGAACTATGTGGCGCTTTGGCTCATCGTATGATGTATTCGCTTCCTTATCTTTCTTTTTCTCGGTTTGGTAGACATGTCCTTCACATAGAAAACCTGCGCCACATCATTGGCTAGGACGAATGGTTCGTCTGTGTACCCAAGATTGTTCAGATCCACTGTTGTCATTCCGTAATGTGGCTCTACCTGTACCCCGCCTCCTGACAGATTGACCCATTTGCACTTAAACAAAGGGACCTTAAAATCATGTCCGTAGTCAAGTTCCCATATGTCCACTATGTAACCATAATATGTGTCCTTTCCCCTCTTGGTTGCTGCATCAAAGCGGACACCACTGTTTTGGTTAGTGCTCTTTTGATCTTGGGCGATCGTGTAAAATGTATTCCCATTTATCTCGTATCCTTTGTAAGTCAATACAGTCGAAGATGGTCCCCTGGACAATGAGTACAGCTCATCAGAAACAGTGTTGTCACCTCTGAGATGTGTTTCCAACCAACTGCCGAAAGTCCTGATGTGTTCACATGTAATCCAGTCGTCACACTGCTCCGGGTGTTTGGAGCGCAGAATGTTCTTGTGTTCATCGACATACGGGGTCACCAAGGTAGAGTTCTGTAGAACTGTGTAGTGTGCTTGAGACCAAGAACGCCCGTCCCTGCATATTATTGAGTCCCCTCCTAGCGTGCCTTTTCCAGTCAGTCTCCCCTCATACCGCGATTGAGGGAGACCAATCTTCTTAAGGTTAGGAATGAAGTCAACACAAAACCCAATGACATCCTCTGTTTGATGGCCCATGGAGATGCTTCCTTCTGGCCTAGCGCGGTTACGGACATATTTCTTTAGGACTCCCATGAACCTCTCAAAAGGGAACATATTGTGTAGAAATACGGGGCCCAGAACGACAATCTAGTCGAGTAGATGAACTAGGACGTGCGTCATGATATTGAAGAAGGATGGTGGGAACACCAGCTCGAAACTGACAAGACATTGTGCCACATCACTCCTTAGCCTTGGTATGATTTCTGGATCGATCACCTTCTGAGAGATTGCATTGAGGAATGCACATAGCTTCACAATGGCTAATCGAACGTTTTCCGGTAGAAGCCCCCTCAATGCAACCGGAAGCAGTTGCGTCATAATCACGTGGTAGTCATGAGACTTTAGGTTCTGAAACTTTTTCTCTGCCATATTTATTATTCCCTTTATATTCGACGAGAAGCCAGACGGGACCTTCATACTGAGCAGGCATTCAAAGAAGATTTCCTTCTCTTCTTTGGTAAGAGCGTAGCTGGCAGGACCTTCATACTGCTTTGGAGGCATGCCGTCTTTTTCGTGCCAACGTTGCAGGTCCTCCCGTGCTTCCGGTGTATCTTTTGTCTTTCCATACACGCCCAAGAAGCCTAGCAGGTTCACGCAAAGGTTCTTTGTCACGTGCATCACGTCGATTGAAGAGCGAACCTCTAGGTCTTTCCAGTAGGGTAGGTCCCAAAATATAGATTTCTTCTTCCACATGGGAGCGCGTCCCTCAGCGTCATTCGGAACAGATAGTCCGCCGGGACCCTTTCCAAAGATTACGTGTAAATCATTGACCATAGCAAGTACGTGATCACCGATACGCATGGCGGGCTTCTTCCGGTGATCTGCCTCGCCTTTGAAATGCTTGCCTTTCTTTTGACATTGATGGTTGGTCGGAAGAAATCGACGATGCCCCAGGTACACATTCTTCCTGCATTTGTCCAGGTATATACTTTCGGTGTCAGCTAAACAGTGCGTGCATGCGTGGTATCCCTTGTTTGTCTGTCCTGAAAGGTTACTGAGAGCAGGCCAATCATTGATGGTTACAAACAGCAATGCATGCAGGTCAAATTCCTCCTTTCTGTGCTCATCCCACACACGTACACCGTTTCCATTCCACAGCTGCAAAAGTTCTTCAACTAATGGCCTTAGGTACACATCAATGTCGTTGCCGGGTTGCTTAGGGCCTTGGATGAGTACTGGCATCATAATGAACTTCCGCTTCATGCACAGCCAAGGAGGAAGGTTATAGATACATAGAGTCACGGGCCAGGTGCTGTGATTGCTGCTCTGCTCCCCGAAAGGATTAATGCCATCCGCGCTTAAACCAAACCATACGTTCCTTGGGTCACCTGCAAACTCAGCCCGGTACTTTCTCTCGATTTTTCTCCACTGCGACCCGTCAGCGGGTGCTCTCAACTTCCCGTCTTTCTTACGGTCCTCTCCGTGCCATCGCATCAACTTGGCATGCTCTTTGTTTCTGAACAGATGTTTCAACCGTGGTATTATAGGAGCATACCACATCACCTTGGCAGGAACCCTCTTCCTGGGGGGCTCGCCGTCAACATCACCAGGGTCATCTCATCTGATCTTATACCGCAATGCACCGCATACCAGGCATGCGTTCAAATCCTCGTACGCACCGCGGTACAGGATGCAGTCATTAGGGCATGCATGTATCTTCTGCACCTCCAATCCTAGAGGGCATACGACCTTCTTTGCTGCGTACGTACTGTCGGGCAATTCGTTATCCTTTGGAAGCTTCTTCTTCAATATTTTCAGTAGCTTCTCAAATCCTTTGTCAGGCACAGCATTCTCTGCCTTCCACTGCAGCAATTCCAGTACGGTACCGAGCTTTGTGTTGCCATCTTCGCAATTGGGGTACAACCCTTTTTGGTGATCCTCTAACATGCGATCGAATTTCAGCTTCTCCTTTTCACTTTCGCACTGTCTCCTTGCATCAACAATGACCCGGCGGAGATCATCATCGGGCACATCGTCTGGTTCCTCTTGATCTTCAGCTTCCCCCGTTGCAGCATCATCGTATTCAGGAGGCACATAGTTGTCATCGTCCTCTTCTTCTTCGCTGTCTTCCATCATAACCCCTATTTCTCCGTGCCTGGTCCAAACATTATAGTGTGGCATGAAACCCTTATAAAGCAGGTCGGTGTGAAGGATTTTCCGGTCAGAGTAAGACTTCGTATTCCCACATATAGGGCATGGACAACACATAAAACCATTCTGCTTGTTTGCCTCAGCCACTTCGAGAAAATTATGCACGCCCTTAATGTACTCGGAGGTGCGTCTGTCACCGTACATCCATTGCCGGTTCATCTGCGTGCATTATATATAATTAAGTGTGTCAAAAACCATTACAAAACATCATGAACAGATAAGTGACCAAATTAATAGAAGTTCATCATCACATTAAAACCAAAGTACATACATAGTTCTCATTGAACAACATATAGCTCTTCAGAGCATCTAATTAAACCATACATTATTGAAACTATGTAAAACATTTCAATGCAACAACAAATGCGATCATAATCGCAACCAAGGTAACAATTGATCCAACGGCATAATGATACCAAGCCTCGGTATGAATGGCATATTTTCTATACTTTCTAATCTTGAAGCACATTGCATCCATCTTGATCTTGTGATCATCGACGACATCCGCAACATGCAACTCCAATATCATCTTCTCCTCCTCAATTTTTTTCAATTTTTCCTTCAAGTAATTGTTTTCTTCTTCAACTAAATTTAACCTCTCGACAATAGGGTCGGTTGGAATTTCCGGTTCACATACCTCCTAGATAAAAAAAATCTATGTCACGTTGGTCGGCATAATTGTCATAAACAACAAATGAACCAAATAGTTATAAAATATAATATATACCACATCCGAATCATAGACAGGACGAGGGCCGACGGGGGCGGATACCAAAACCATCGCACTATATAATAACAAACAATAATAAAAGTAAGAAAATTATACAAGTATCTATGTAAATCATACAAGTAAGAATTTTTTTCTTTTAGAAAGAAGATAAGAACAAGAGGCTCACCACGGTTATGCCGGCGACGAGATCGGCGCGGGCGATCGACGGCGGTGAAGACGGGGACAGGACATGACGGACCGCTAAACCTAGACAAATCTTGAGGAAAATGGAGCTTGAAGGTCGAGTTTGGAGAGGAGAAAGCTTAAGTAGTGTTGCTCGGGCATTTCATCGAACACCTCATGTGCATAGGAGGTGAGCTAGAGCACCACAAACACCTCCCCTTGCCGGCCAGAAAAAACAGAGTAGTGGAGTGCTCTGCTCGCGGGCGAGGGGTATATATAGGCACAACATTGGTCCCGGTTCGTGGTTGAAACCGGGACCAAAGGGTCCAGACGAACCGGGACCAATGCCCCACGAGCCCCGGCCGGCCCCCTGGGCGCACGAACCGGGACGTATGCCCCCATGTGTCCCGGTTCCTGACTGAACCGGGACTAATGGGCTGGGCTAGCCTAGACCAAAGCCCTGTTTTCTACTAGTGTGCTATTAGTCATTGCTTGTGAATAAATGTAATGAATTGACCCTTATGTTGCAAGGTATGTATTTACTTTTTTTATACTTTCTTGCGAGCGTGTAGTTTTAAAAAGTACAACACAAAGAATACATAATCCGTGACGCAACTTTGGATATCAGTATAAAAGTTTTGCCATGGAGTTTTATGGGCCATACTTTTGCCGCTTTTATTGTGTTCTTTATTCTTTTCTTTTTTATCAGAACTAAAAGTCAGCATGCTAGAAAATGTGGGTTTAAGCCCTGGCCGTCTTCAATTGAAAACATTACCCTATTTTTTTATCACTTTTGGAGGATCTGTCATTTTGAGAAAGTCATTATCTCAAGTTCTCAACTGCAAGCAGGCAGTTTGGCCAAAGATGTAGGACGATCCAGTTATTTTGGACTCCATTTTTTTGGATTGGTACTATATATTTTGAATTTCTTTCGTAAGCGAATGTGGAGAATGGGAGAGGATCTGCAGTTATAAAAATTTACTTGTGCATGTGGAGTTTTTTTAAGATCCTATCGTTGTTTGTCCTTTTCCACTGTAACTGTTTACTAATTATGAAATGATTTTTATTTCTTTTGGAATGATTGGACTGTGTGACAAGTGGATTCGTGGGACTATCTGAGAAGGTGAAACAACTAACAGTTGTTTTACAGCAGGACAATTGCTCCTGAGAGGTGGAACACTTTGATGGCGGGTACATTAAAGCAGATCAAGTCTCTGAGGCCCTCGTGGCTATGTTTGAACATGGAGATGAGGATGACATGGAGTGGTCTTAAAGCAGAGTCAACGATATGAAGTTTGGTCTTAAAAGGAGAGTCTACGATATGAAGTTTGTGTTTGAGTCAAATACTATTGGGCAGATAGGTCTCCTTACATTGACAACACTGAAATGGAGAATGCAGGCCATGTTGTCATCCACTTTGGATAAAATTGGTTATGGAACCCCTTGAGTTTTGAACTAAGCTTGCGGTGTGCTGAGACAAAGATTTGCCCCAGAGCAAGAGGGTGCTATGAAGGATGTCGAGCGTGCCTTTTGTGTTCTGCAATCTCGATGGGTCATCGTTCGGTATCCTGCTAGAACTTGGAGCACAAAAAAGTTGTGGGAGGTGATGACTGCTTGTGTGATCATGCACAATATGATTGTAGAAGATGAGCGCACGGAACGTATCTACGATCGAGGGTTTCAGTTCCAGGGTGACAATGTTGTGCCTGAGCATGGAGGAGAAGCGGCAACGTTTGCACAGTTCACCCAATTGTATCATCAAATGCATGATTGGGAAACTCACATTCAGCTGCAAGATGATTTGGTTGAATATATGTGGGCTCATGTTGGCAATCAATAGATGTATCTTTTCTTAAAATGTATTTGATACAATTTAAGTTTTATTCGTCTTGTAAACTGTGATATATTTATTTGGGTCGTGGAACTATGCTATATTTGTTTGCTTGTGAAACTATGCAAAATGTGTGTATATCTGTTGAAAAACGGCGACAAGCCGGCCACCCAGGTAAATATGGGTCGGCGCGTTGGGTGTACTGCCGACCCAAATCGAAAAGAGGGCGGACGCCGAGCGGGCGGCCGACCCAAACGACAAAAAGCGGACAAAGCGCGCGTCCATTTGGGTCGGCACATTGGAGTTGCTCTTAACCACCTTCCTCCCTGTTTCTCGCAGTGTTACATCTCCTTACTAAAAATATGTTGCTTAGTTTCGCATGTTCAACACTGCTCAAGGCTAGCCACAGTGTGGAGTATTATATACCAGTACCATGCATATAATACTATTATGTGATACTTTCTCCCTAGTGCATCGTATCCCAGGTTGGTATTATAGATGGTCTCATTTTTTTGTCATGCATGGCTCATACTAGTAGTAGCCATCATTTAATATGATATGGTGTCATACCATATACTCCCTCCGTCCCAAAAATTTTGTCCTAAATTTGTCTAAATACGGATGTATCAAGTCATGTTTTAATATTAGGTATATCCGTATCTAGACAAATATAAGACAAGAATTTTAGGACGGAGGAAGTACTTAGGCTTGTCATAGTTGGAGTAATTTAGCTAGTAACATAACACATCTGAAAGCTAGTTTGCTTATGTGACAACTAGTTAACGAGAAGAGAGGGGTTTGTGGTAACATATTCATAACATAACGTAACTGAAAGCAAAATGAGTCTACATCTAAATAGATGAGGGCTTACATGGTATCACACATATGTTATTACCCACTATGAACACACAGACTAGTAACTAAGGATCTTACTAGTCTAAGTTACTTTCCACTATGACCAACCTTAATCCCAAAAGTGCTAATGTGATCATGAGCTGCAGTGGTCACGTTATCTGTACCACATGCATACCTCGTGATGGGCGCGGGTGGGTGGCTATTTCCACCTGGAATTCGCAGTGCAGAATTTTTGTAATGGCCCATGGCCCACTTATCTGATCCATTCATGGATACCCCGTTACCCAGGCAGCCACGGAACAGAAATTCGGGTTCGCGGATCAGGAATTCGGCCACCATATGAGCCGTCCCGAACGAGATTTTGCACTGACGGTGGCACCTGCTTTCATTTAATGCATCCTCTCGTTGGAGCGATCCAGCAGTCTTCTGCGGCACGGTTCTCATCTACTGTGACACCCCGATAGTTAAGCTACAGTAATTCCACGCTAATGATGTCATGTCATCATGTTTACTGTTATTAATCTCGCGTTGATTCAGAACCGATTAAAAATTATAATTTAAAGTGAAGTCAAACAATAAAAGTTTTTAAATGTCAAAACTAAAGTGTTCTAAAAGTGACAAATAATTCATAAGCAATAATGGTGGAGAAACCAACATTTCTTATAATAATTAAATGCACTAAAATAACCAAAACAGAGGGCAAACCAATTAATCTAATGCCTTTTAATTAATAAAATTTTGCAAAGTATTTTGTCATTGCACCAAACTTTTTGTGGCAGTAGTATATTTAGTGGTAATGATTTAGGAACTGTTTTTGTATCTTGTAGAACTAAAATAAATTAATAGATAAAAGAAAACGCTAAAGGAATAATAAATCAAAAGACAAAAAAAAACTAAAAGGAAAAGGAAACCGCCCCCCCCCCCCGCGGGCCACGGCCCAGCTAGCCGGCCCAGCCGGCCCACGCCGCGCTCCTGGCCTATATGTAGCCGGCCTCCTCCACCCCGGTCAAACCCTAATCCCCAACCCCCTCCCCCACCCGATCCCCTCTCTGCTCCCGACGCCGCCGCCTGTCGCCCGGCCCCGTCGTCGTCGCTGCCACCTCGCCGGCGTCGCCCCACCGCCTCTCCCTCGTCGGACCTCCTCACGCCTCGTCGCCCTCTTCCCACGACGCCCGTGAGCCGCGCTCCCTCTCCTCTCCTCTCTCCCCGACGCTGCGCCCGCCCGTCACCGCCGGCCGCGCTCGCCGCGCTCTCCCGTGCCCCAGCCCCGCTCGCGCACGGCCTCGCCCTTCCCCCGACTCCTCCTCCACTGCTCCGCCCCGAGCCGCCCGCCGTCCGCTCGCGCGCGCCCTCCTCCCGCTCGCCGCCTACGCCCCCGCGCTGCGCCCGCCTTGCCCGCTCGCCTCGCAGTCCCCGAGCGTGCCCCGTCCGCCGTGCCCGAGCCCCGCCTCTGCCCACGCTGCCGCTGCTCCGCGCGCCGCTCGCCGCCTCGCCTGCTCGCCGTCGAGCCCAGCTCCGCTCGCCGGCGCCTGTGCCCGCCCGCGCGCACGCTCATTTGGTGCACCGGACATGTCCCGTGCAGCGAGCTTCTACGCCGGACACTACTCCTTTGAAGGTAGCTGTGGTGGGCTTGATTCGTGAAGGATCAATGCCCATTTTGCGGACAGTGTCTTGGTAGAGTAGATTAAGACTACTGCCGCTGTCCATAAGGACTTTAGTGAGATGGAACCCATCGATAATTGGATCAAGGATCAGAGCTGCCGAACTTTCGTGACGGATACTGGCTGGGTGGTCCTTGCGATCAAAAGTGATCGGGCAGGCCGCCCATTGGCTTAATTTTGGGGTGCCTGGCTCTATGGCATTGGCGTCCTGTAGTGCGCGCTTGCGCTCCTCTGTAGGGATGTGTGTCACGTATACCATGTTGACTGTTTTTACTTCAGGGGGAAATTGCTTCTGACCCCCGGTGTTCGATTGGCGAGTCTCTTCGTCATCGCTGTCGCTGGGCGGCCCCTTCCCCTTGTGTTCGGCGTTAAGCTTGCGGCTTGTTTGAAGACCCAACAGCTTCTGTTGGTGTGATTGGCTGGTTTATCGGGGGTGCCATGAATCTGGCAGGGCCGATCCAGTATCTTGTCTAAATTGGATGGTCCGTCTCTGTTTGCCTTGAATGGCTTTTTCTGTTGACCGGTTTTGGAGCCGCTGAATCCGGCGTTTACCGCCGTGTCTTGCGTTCCTTCATTATTGTTTCGACGCTTGTGTTTATTGCGTCGTGGCTTGCCGTTGCCGTCTCGAACTTCGGAAGTGCCCGGATCACTGGTGATGTTGCTTCTACGAGCGAGCCAGCTATCTTCTCCCGCGCAAAAGCGGGTCATCAGAGCGGTAAGGGCTGCCATGGATTTTGGTTTTTCTTGACCGAGGTGGCGGGCAAGCCATTCGTCTCGAACGCTATTTTTAAAGGCCGCGAGGGCTTCGGCGTCCGGACAATCGACAATTTGGTTCTTTTTAATTAGGAACCTAGTCCAGAGCTTCCTGGCTGACTCCCCGGGCTGCTGGATGATGTGACTTAGGTCGTCAGCATCCGGAGGCCGGACATATGTCCCTTGAAAGTTATCATGGAAGGCTACTTTCAAGTCTTCCCAGCTGCCAATGGAGTTCTCTGGGAGGCTGTTCAGCCAGTGCCGCGCTGGTCCCTTTAATTTTAGTGGGAGGTATTTGATGGCGTGGAGGTCATCACCGCGGGCCATGTGGATATGGAGAAGGAAATCTTCAATCCATACTGCGGGATCTGTTGTTCCATCGTATGATTCGATATTCATGGGTTTAAACCCTTCCGGGAATTCGTGTTCCATTACCTCATCAGCGAAGCAGAGGGGATGTGCAGCGCCTCTATATCGGGTCAAGTCGCGACGTAGTGCGGATGTAGTCCGTCTGCGGTTTTCGGCCCGGACGTGGTTATGCTCGGTACGTCTGGCTTGATAGCCGTCGTAGCGCGCCAGGGCATGCCTCCGCGATCCGTAGACCGATCTGGACTGACCTGCTCTGTTCTCCAGGTTTTGCCGCAGGTCATATGTGTATTCCCGAGCTGTGGTATCTTTGCCTTTACGGTGAGGTAGTATGGGCAGGTGTTCGGCTTGAGTTGCCGCCTTGTCCCGGCCACGTGGTGGTTGGTCAGCCGCATTACGTGTTGATGGCATGGGCTCAAGTGCCTCGTCGTCGAATTGGGGTAGCAATTTACGCTTCGGGTAACTTTTAATGGGGCGCTCAAGTCCGTACTCCTCGGCTGCCAGGACATCAGTCCATCTGTCGTTGAGTAGATCTTGATCAGCTTGAAGCTGCTGCTGTTTCTTTTTCAGGCTCCTTGCAGTGGCTATTAGCCGGCGCTTAAAGTGCTCCTGCTCGACGGGTTCCTCAGGCACGATAAAGTCTTCGTCGCCGAGGCTCACCTCATCTTCGGAGAGTGGAAGATAGTTGCTGTCCTCCGAGTCTTCGTTTATGGCCTGTTCGTCAGGGCTGACTTGCCCATCTTCCCTACCGTCCTGTTCGGAAGTTGGCTCGGCGGGATCTTCTTTGTCTTCGGCATCGTCCGGAGTATTGTTTTCTCTTGTGCCGATATTGCTGTCTTTTCCACGGCGTGATTTAGAGCGGTGCCGCTGACGTCGGCGCTTTGGCTGTATCTCAGGAGGTTTATCCTCGACTGGATCTTTTTCGTTATCGCCGTTATTCTCTTTGGGAGTATCCACCATGTGCACGTCGTACGAGGAGGTGGCTGTCCAGCGCCCAGTAAATGGCGGGTTTTGGGCCTGCTCCTCTCTGGCATCGTCGTCCATACCGTCGATGTCTTCGGAGTCGTAATCGAGCATGTCGGTTAAGTCTTCGACAGTGGCAATGAAGTGGGCTGTGGGTGGGAAGCGAAATTCTCCGTCATCAGCCTCCAGTTCAAACCGGATATAATTCGGTTGTGAGTCCCCCGCTAAGGAGAGGGTTTTTAATGAGTTTAGCACATCACCTAAAGGTGAGTGTCGGAAGATGTCCGCGGAGCTGAACTCGATGATCGGCGCCCGATCGAGCTCGATGGGCGCGGACGTACGCGGTTCGGAACCTGTGGCCGGAGACGAATCCGAGGTTCCGGTGACACAGATCTCGTTCGAAGTTGGGTCTGTGTGCGGCTCCAACGCCACTGAGTCTGCGGCTTCCTTGGCGGGGTTGAGCTTCCCATCCTCGGATGGCGCAATCTGCTCCGGATCTAGGGCCAGGGCAGTTACAGGCGCTATCTCCCGGGTATGGTCCGATGACAGATTTAGGTAATGTTCATCGCGGTGGCAGGGAGCGGCTGCCATGGGCTCGAATCCGTCGAAGATCAAGTCTCCGCGGATATCAGCAACGTAGTTCAAGCTTCCAAACCTGACCTGATGGCCAGGGGCGTAGCTGTCGATCTGCTCTAGATGGCCAAGCGAGTTGGCCCGCAGTACGAAGCCGCCGAATACGAAGATCTGGCTGGGGAGAAAGACCTCCCTCCAGGCCGCATCGTTGTGGATGATTGATGGAGCCATCGAGTCTTCTAGCGACG
Organism: Thinopyrum elongatum; assembly: GCA_011799875.1. Classification (NCBI taxonomy): domain Eukaryota; kingdom Viridiplantae; phylum Streptophyta; class Magnoliopsida; order Poales; family Poaceae; genus Thinopyrum; species Thinopyrum elongatum. The sequence continues at coordinate 732,267,588 of CM022298.1, read as the reverse complement.
ACACAGCGGAACTCTCAATGAAAGCATCAATGTCGGTGTCAAAACCTGCGGATCTCGGGTAGGGGGTCCCGAACAGTGCGTCTAAGGTCGATGGTAACAGGAGACGGGGGACACGATGTTTACCCAGGTTCGGGCCCTCTCTATGGAGGTAATACCCTACGTCTTGCTTGATTGATCTTGATGAATATGAGTATTACAAGAGTTGATCTACCACGAGATCGTAATGGCTAAAACCCTAGAAGTCTAGCCTGTCTGATTATGATTGCCTCTACGGACTAAACCCTCCGGTTTATATAGACACCGTAGGGGACTAGGGTTGTACAAAGTCGGTTACAGAGAAAGAAATCTTCATATCCAAACGCCAAGCTTATCGTCCACGCCAAGGAGAGTCCCATCCGGACACGGGAGAGAGTCTTCTGTCTTGTATCTTCATGGCCCATCAGTCCGGCCCACGTTATGTAGCCTGGACGCCCGAGGACCCCTTAATCCAGGACTCTCTCAGACATCTCCCCGGCCCTCGGGCCCTGCTGCGTCAAAGAAAAGAAGCGCACCCAGAGGTCGACCGTGGGCTCGACCCCCAGGTACCCCTCGCACAGGGTGACAAAGCCGGAGAGCTGCAGAATGGCGTTCGCACAAATAGGGTGCGGTTGGAGCCCGAAGAACTCCAAGAAGGCGTGGAAGAAGTCACTCGCGGGAAGGCCGAGCCCGCATTTGAAGTGAATGTAGAAGACTACGCGCTCGGTTCCCTCCGGCCGCGGCTCGTGCTCGCCCTCCGGCAGGCGCACGGCCACCTCCGTCTCCCTCGGCAGACGCTTGGTGTCGCACAAATACTGAATGTCCTCGTCGGTGATGGAGGATCCCATCCACGAGCCCGACGGCAGCGCCATCGGCAATGCGGGGCGGAACGGGAAGAGGAGAGAAGATTGGTGGTGGAGTTCTGCTCGAAGAGCGACGGAACGTCGCAGCGTGCGGCGGTCGCAAGAGCGGAAGGAGAAGGAGGAAGAAGGGGAGCGCGAGCGAGAATGATTTCCGCCGCCCCCCTCCTCCCAATTTATAAGCTACGACTCAAACGTCGGGAAGTGGGATCGTTTGCGCCCGCCCCTCCCACTTCCCCGCAATAAGTGCGCACGTATCGCATACAATAACTGCCTCGAGAATGGCAACCGACTCGCGGACGCCGCAATAAATCCGCGCGCGTGGGCCGAGGGCGCACAGCGACGGGCCCCCGCCCGTCGCCCTGTCCCATCGCGCGCGTAGCCTGTCAGGCCCCTTTGGCTCCCGAGCGCCATGCGGCACCCGCGCAGAGCCCAAAGATTGCCTGAAAGATTCGGTGGGCCCCTCGGTTTCCCGCCCCTGCCGGGGTGCTGCGATCCGGCTTCCGGAAGACGGCGCACAATGGGTGTTGCCGGACCCGGCGGTCGCAAACTTCACCAACGACCTCCTCAAGGGGGAAACTGCGAAGGCCCTCCTTCTCGAAGCCGGCGGACCTTCACAACTTCAGGGACTACTGTCGGGGGGATGAACCCCGGGCAGGCAACGGAACCCGGATCCTTTTCAAAAACATCGGGGCCAGCATCACCCCTCAATCCGGCTCACACTTGGCCGGGTTGCTCAACCCGGCCAAGTCCTTCGACCCGGCCGAAGACCTTCAACCCAACCAAGATGGCAACCCGGCCCTGCCAGCTGGCGCGGTCCGGCCAAACCCGGCGTACCAAGACTTCTCCAACAAGCCAACTCATCTGCGGCGCATTCCTCAACCCGGCCATGGGTCAGCTCCCGTCCCATCCCTGCCGTACGATGGGACGAGTCTCCATACGGGGATGACCGAGGCAGCAGTACCCCACCAACTCCTCTGCCCAGCAGAGGCGTGGCAACAGTGCCCCACCTACTCTGCTGACCGAGGCCGGCATGGCTACAGCGCACCCGTCGTCACTGCTGGCGCCAGCAGACGGCGACCGGACGGTGCGCCACTGTAGCGGACTCGACCCGGCCATTCCATGACGATCGACAAGACGGCGAACAGTGCCTCCTGGAACATGGGGCCCGCGCCCGGAGAACCCGGCGAGCCCTGACACCCGGCGGGTCCTAGTACCGGCTCCCCGGACGATGACAACTTGGCCCCACGGCCTTGTAACTTTACCGTAGTAGCCCTGGGGGGTTGACCTATAAAACCCCCCAGGAGGCCTCCATGCACGGGGAGAGATCAGTAGGACACAGATACACACATTGGGAAAAGGAGCAGCCTAAGCCTTGGCCTGCCCTCCTTCTTCTTCCAAACAGCTTCAGGAGCGACTCTGTACTGTCACACATAAACCACTCCCGGCAGGACTAGAGGTATTATCTTTCCGGAGAGCCCCGAACCTGGGTATGTCTTGCGTCCCGCGCTCGCTCATGCCGACCTCGCCTCTGGAGCCCACCGGTGCCCTCGAGCCTCCTCCTCTCTTTAGCCATCCTTTGGCATCTGCCGTGTGCTCACCACGACACATCTTAATAATGTATTTCCCCATAACATATCTTACGCATCAGCTAATCATTCCACACTTTCATTTTATATAACGCGCTTGCTTGATTTCATAAAACTCTATCTACCTTATTTGTCCAACTTCTCTGAACTAGTATACACAAATGGTTTACTGACGGCAACCATGCCCAATCATTCACTCCATCAGGAACAACCAGCATCTGGGTGCTGAATCAAGTATCGACAGTTGTAGTAATCTAAAAACTTGCGCTAATTCGTAGAGTGAGTGGCAGGCAATCATACCTTCGTGTCCACCCTGTAGCATGTGGATCAACCTGCTCTACTGAGTGTTCAGATGCTTGTGGCCGGTCTGCATCCTCGCCTGTTGCTACAGCCCTCGCCGAGCAGATCAGCGCATCCGCACTCGAAGCACTCGGCCAGCATCGATAGAACGGGATAGCGAAGAGGCTGCATCGGCATGTCGCTGTCATTCACTTCTTCTATCAGCGTTGTACTGGACGAACACACCGACGGCAGCGAAAGTTGCATCCTGGGGCGAACTAGAAACCAAATCAAACTACGGCCAACCAAGCTCAGGGGGGGGGGGGGGGGGGGCAAGACTATCGCCTGATGACGGGTTGCATCAGCAAACTCCATGGCCGCCGGAGCCGGAACCCTAAGGGATGGAGCCGTCGCCGCCGAGCCGCTCTCGATACTACCAGAGCAGACCAGGGACCAGGGGAGGTAGGACACAACTTGCCCCACCTACCCATTTTTGCATTTACTACACCGCAATGACGCCGTTACTAGGATTGATCCACGGATCAGAAATACGCTGACGTCTCGAGCGACGGCCTCGATTAGCCCCGCAGATCAGGTCCACCGTCCAGGAGAATTTCTCCTTTTCCTATCACATTCCACGTTGTCTCTTGGGCCCATCACCGGTCATGTCTGCCTCACAAAATGAATCACAACGACATATTCGGCGGGACAGATAGCGAGCGCCTGTGTGCTCGTGATCAACTCCTCCGCGTCCCCTTAATCCTCTTTTTCTTTATTTATTAATTTTATGTCACTCATCTAAACTACTTATTTGGCATAGATGATGCTTCATATGATACTTCCACTTGTGATCAGGCTAACTACCCTTGCATTGCAGTTTACACCTTCCATATCTGTTTTGATTTAGACTTTCATTATTGGCGTAGGATCTTTTAGGAACCATTGAGGATCGTTGGTGGTGTGCACTGTATAACCGTCTGCGTTAGTTTTCAGAACCGGCTATTACCAAGGGTTGGCGATTAGGGGGATTTATCGCCGTCGACCCATCAGCGTCGACCCCGACAAGGAACATGCGGCGTTATTTCATGTCACCGTCGGCTTTGTACATCGAAATGACACAATATCTGCTAAGGTTCTTCCCACTTGGGTGGCGTTGTCCTTTGTTGGACGTCAAATCTCAAAAAAGCAATGGCCAAGCAGAGAAAGGAGCTTGTCCATTAACACGCGCATGAACAATAAAGTTGCTCATATTGTTGCAATTTTGTGGAAAGTATCTGAAGGGAATCGACATTATTGTTGTTTCTTCACCATTCTCTTCTCGCTTCTTTGGCTTTCGTGGATCTTAGGCTTAACTAGATGACTGATTGTCGGATTGACGTGGCAACAATAGTGTGATATTATGATTTCCTTCTTCCTTTCTACCGGATCGTGACTTTTTTTGGCTGTCAAAGTGCTTGTAACTCAACAAAGCCCGTTCCTAGTTTCTACCAGATGGTAACTTTTTTCGGCTGCGAAGTGATCAATAACGGTTTGCACACACACATATCCAACCCTTATGAGCACCTCGGACAGACTGAGCCCGCAGGTTTGAAGATTGACGAAGTCATCACGTGCGCCTCGCTATCGACGAGAACGTCGCCTACCACCGAAAGAATATTTTACCTCTGCGAGACACCAAAGCATCAAACTTGTGGTTTAATCCTTGATGTGGTAGGGGGTACCACTACCCTCCTAACCATCCAAGCACAAGTTGGTTATGAGGTGTTCGCGTGGATCGAACATGCGTGCAGCACGCAGAGAGAAAGCACCGACGATATAGCAGTTCCGAAAATTGTTTTCACAATGATGTAAATAGTTGGTGGGGAAACAAAAAGAAAGAAAAATATAGGAAAAGAAAGCTGCATGCTTGTAAGGTGCTTCGTGTAGAGCATCCGATCCAATCTATCGGCAACGCATGTGATCCCTCACATGCACCGGCCGGACGGCCCCAACAAATTAAAGCTGTCCAACTCATCTAAGGGGCCGGCACACTATTCTTCCTTTCGACGATGGCCAGCCAAATTTCGTCGACATCTAAGGGGCTGCGTTAGTGCACTAACTCTCATCGCTACCTACCAGTCCCATCTAGGTGCTCGCATGTCTTTTTTTAAGAAACACAATACATACGCAAGTGCTCAATAATACATACATACGCTAACCCTTATAAATGCACACATGCACATCCTACTTTTATGAGCATCTGCGAGAGACTGAGTCGGTAGGTTTTGAGATTGAAGAAGTCATCACATGCGGCTCGCTATGGACGGAACGTCACGTCTCACTGAAAGAATATTCCGCCTTTAGGAGACACCAAAGAGTCAAACCTGAGGTTTGATCGTTGGTGAGCTGGGGTACCACTGCCCTCCTAACACCATCTAACCAAAGGTTGATCAGCGGCGGTTGCTCTTACGGTGCGTCGGTCCCGTGGGGCCTTAACATAACAACTTCTCGACTATCTACTACAACAAGTTTTGATCGGCTCCGAGGGCGATCATGGCAGCGCACCTTCGGCTCACTCCAGTGTTTGTAGTCGTCGCTAGGCAGTCTACGAATATGACAGATGATCCTTGTACTGCCATGACAGAGGATGAATAGATCGGAAGTTTTCCCAGAAAAAAATTGATGTAAATAATTAATAGGGAAAATAAAAGGAAATAGAAAATGTATAGAAAAAGAATGCTGCATGCAGCTAAATAAAGGAAAAAAATACAACAGAAAGCTGCTTTGTGCAGGGCATCCGACTCCATGTCCCGGCAACGCATCCGATCCACGTCCTCATTGGTCACATGCACCGGCCGGACGGCCCAAACAAATTAAAGATGCCCAGCTCATCATTTCAGGGCCACACGACGTGCTTGTGTTTATTTTTCCTTTCAACGAGGTCATCAAAATTTCGTCGACACGCAGGCAGCCTGCGTGTATATATAAATAGACCACTCGTTCACTTGACGAGGCAAGAGAGCCTTTCCTTGTGCTTCTCGCCCGTGCATGCTTCCCACTTAGTTACCAGAATGACGACAGTACAAAACAATAATCCAAAGAAGCTGGTTGTCATCTACGCCCCGCCGGGGATGGCAGGCCACTTGTTCCCCACCGTGGAGTTTGGCAAGCTACTAGTGGCGCAGGGCCTCGAGGTCACCGTCGTCCTCAGCGGCGTCGGAGACGCCGACGGCCTCAAAAGGATCAGGACCGCCAACCCGTCGCTATCCTTCCACTGCCTCCCCACGCTCACGCTTCCATCCGCCGACGCCGATAGCTACGAGGCCAAGGTTTTCGGGCTCGCACGCGCCTCCCTCCCGGACCTTCGTGACTTCCTCCGCTCCGCCTCTCCGGCTGCTCTCGTCATCGACTTCTTCTGCGCCAGCGCCCTCGACGTCGGCGCCGAACTGGGCATTCCGACCTACTTCTTCCTCACCACTTGCATCTCAGTCGTCGCCTTTGGTCTTTACCAGCCAGTCATGGATGAGCAGACCACTCTGAGCTTCCGAGACCTCGGCGGCGACCACGTGCACGCCCCTGGGTTGCCACCCATACCAGCAGATCACCTCCCGGCGTTCACTCTCGATCGCAACAGCTTGAGCACAAAGTTGTTCAGGGACGTGCCCTATCAGCTGTGCAACTCACAGGGCATTATTGTAAACAGCTGCCGCTCCTTGGAGCCGCGTGCCGCCGACGCCATCGTCTCCGGCCTCTGCACCCCCGGACGGCCAACACCGCCCTTGTACTGCATAGGACCACTGGCACTGATAAGTGCCAATGATGTTGAGCTTGGGAAAGAGCGCCACGACTGCCTCGCATGGCTCGATGGCCAGCCCAAGGCTAGTGTGGTGTTTCTTTGTTTTGGGAGCTCCGGCCGGTTCAGCGCGGAGCAGATCAAGCAGATGGCGGCGGGCCTGGAGACCAGTGGGCAACGCTTCTTGTGGGTTGTCCGGCGCCCTGCGGCAGGCGACGAGCACCAGTCGGCCGACGACCTGGATGCTCTCTTTCCCAAGGGCTTCCTGCATCGGACCAAGGAGAGGGGACTGGTTGTCATGTCATGGGCACCGCAGCGGCAAGTACTGGCGCACGGCGCGGTCGGCGGCTTTGTGACACACTGCGGATGGAACTCGGTGCTGGAGGCGGTCATGGCGGGCGTGCCAATGCTGGCGTGGCCTCTGTACGCGGAGCAACGCATGAACAAGGTGGTGCTGGTGGAGGCGATGCAGCTGGCCGTGGCCATGGAAGGGTACGACAAACCGATGGTGGAAGCTCAGGAGGTGGCCGCCAAGGTCAGGTGGCTGATCGAGTCCGACGATGGGCGGGAGCTCCGGCAGCGAACGCACGCGGCCATGCGGGTTGCCAAGGAGGCACTAGACAAGGCTGGTGAGTCGACTACAGCGTTGCTGCAGCTTGCGAGGCAGTTGAAAAACGCCGACCACAACGCAACTGATTGTGGCATCATCATCGACTGAAGAAGAGTTTCTTTCAAATTAACGTTAGTGCCATGTGCATGCTGGCGTTTGGAATGGTACCGTGTATGTGTGTCTGCATGATATTAATTTCAGTTTTACTATTTACTAGATTACCTGTTTGCTGTGAATACTTGCAATCTTCTCTTTTGCTTAGGATCGATGTTTTGTAGGATATGAAGTGTTGGAGTATAATGTCCAACCCTCTTCTATAGTCCAGACTACGTGAGAGGTGTTGGAGTATAATGTCCAACCCTCTCTCGTAGCTCGGACTGATGGGTAAACTGGTTAGGTGGATAAGTTTACAACCAAGAGATTCATGATTCAAAACCCAGTAGACCCACGGGTGTACAAAGTGAACATGGTATAATTATTGACAACCTATTTCAGTCTCTATCAACGTAAGAGAAAAAAGAATGACAATGCATATTTCAGTTTTTCACCATGACAGGTCATCTAGTGAATTTCAATTCAAAAGAGAAGTGGTTTGGATAATTTTCAACCGGAACCGTTTTCAAATCTGTTTTTGTAGGATGTGCCAAGAGATTTTTGACATCCGAACACAATCCGGTTTGAATCCGAGTCAGGTTTAAGATATGATATAGGATATGGAAAAATACCCTGGTGAACCTGGTTGTAGCTGTACCCTATATCTCACCGTTGGTCTCGTCCCTGATCAAACCCATTGCTACTAGTACAATCCTTTTCCAAACGGCATTCTCTTGTCTAATGCAATAATCGCATGTATTCACTTTGCACGTATTCTCGCACATCTACCCTTCTTCATCCCCTGTTTGGCTCTGTCCGAAGACTTGCACCTCGCTCCTCGTCCTTCTATAGCACTCTCCGCTAGATGCATAGGTCCATCCCCAAGCTATGTCCGACGCTTCTCAGTCAATTTTTTTGTTCTTTTCCTTATGCGAGTACCAACCGGTGTAGTATCTCCTCTTGATTGCCATATGTTCTCCTTTTTGTATTCTTTCCTCGCACCTCATTCATTTTTCTCTATTCTTCAAACAGGTGAATGCATCTTCTGGAAGTGGGAGACAGACTACATCGACCAGCAGCGCACGAAATGACCACACACACCCTAGAGACTGAGCCGGCATAGCATCTTAAGATTGTGAAGTCACCACATACGTCTCGTAGTCGACAAGGATGTCTCCTCCCACTAAATGAACATTGCCAGAAAGCCTGAAATAAATGCAGGAAAATGCGAGCATCAATGTCAAATAGTGTTGGTTGGAAGTATATGCAATAGGATATAGTCCTTGACACTTCTTTGAGGACAATCCTCACATTACGGTAGCAACCCGTAAATTTTTAACCAGATATTTAGACGCATCTAAAATAAGAGGGGGCCTAATAAACCCAGACGAAAGTAGTACCAAACTATGTGCAGAGCATGAATTTTGGCATGTATTCACTAAGTCAGGTCCAACTCAGCCACTGACGCAAAATGCTCAAAATATATGCAGGCTACAAACGCTCCTAAGTGATTAGTAATGTTCAGCGTGATCTGAAGAGTAAAAGAGTTTGTGTATTTTGTGCTAGGCTAGGTGTCAGTGCGGTTTGTACTGAACAATGTCAAAGCAAGCCGAAGAAGAATAAGACGCCGGAGAAATAAACCTGCCCATGTGGCAGGCCAAGTCAGCATTTCCATGTGACGTCAACCAGTCACAATGGCAAAAGGATTAAAAAGTGACAACGGTTTGCTTAAATTGAGTAACAAAAATATGAAAAATTTGTTAAATTGGCTAGGTTATGTGACATACCTGAAACTTAGTGGTAAAACCTAGTCCCCCTCTTAAGCATAGGCACGCGAGGTCTCTGTAAGCATGCGCGCGGTGCGCGGGTCGTCCACGGCCAAGGCCGAGCCCGCGGCCGGCGGGAGGAACTGTCTGTGCACGTACACGCTCAAGGCGGCGTTGTCCCTTCCGATCATTGCATCGCATGGTTTTCTCTGGTTGTGGGCCTACTGTAGGTAAAGCAACCGGGAGTGGCAAAATTACAGACGCTAGCTAGCTAGCTGCTTTTATGCATGCATGCTCGATTCATGGTTTTCTGGAGTAGGGCTAGCCATCATCAGGCATTGTGCTTTGTTTGTCATGAATGGATCGATGGAGCTTGTGTGCAAAAGAAGCAGCACAGGACGGAGATCATAACCAAAGCCAGCCCGCACCACAGAAGGAAGGAAGGAAGGCCCAGAGCCGTGCAGTTTCATCATCTCCGCACACCCACAATGATCATCACTTCGTCCCGTGTCTAGAGCATGCATGCATGCTTGCAGACAGCGAGCCCCATCACGGCTTCAGGCTTGAGCTCATCTGCTGCAGGTAGGGCACTGGTAAGAAGAGCATGCAGCTGATGGAAGGCTGGCCAACCGTGGCAGCTAGCAACACACGGACGGGCGCAGTGGCATTTGCTTGGATCTACATCTTCGCGGGTATCTGCTGCTATAGAGTGAATTGCAGAAAACCACCATATTAGCGCGTAGGTTTGCAGAAAACACCGGTTTACGAATTTTTGCCAGGAACCATTGATTCTTGGTCTAATCTTTTGCAGCAAACACTGATCAGTCGCTTTGGGCATTTTAACCTCGATTATGACATGTGGGGCCCTTTTTGTTGACATGGCATAACTGTTGGTCCTAAACGGCGTTTGACAGGTGTTTTGCATAGACACCCTTGAATCAAAATACAAAAACGCAATCAACTCCCCGGTGAGAAGGCCCGAACGCCGGCCGCCTCACCTGCTCGCCATGGGCACGATGTGGCCATGCCCATGCAAACCAATGGGCCGCTGCCCGCGTGCGCTGCTGCGCCCGCTGCCCTGCTGGCCTCGCTGCACGCTGCCGCGAACCGCGTCGCGCCTGCTCGCCTTGTCCGCGCCATGCTGGCGCGCCGCCGCTGACCGCCGTGCTCTGCCAAATCACCAAAGGCCGGTCGCTCCTCCTTCCTTCCGCACACACATAGGCGCAGCGGACGGAAGCAAACGCAAAGGGGGAGGAGCCTGCCGGTTCCGTTTCTCCGTCCACCTCGCGCCTCCTCGTCGCCCTCCCTCGCCGTGGGCACGCATGGTCGCGGCTCTCCCATGGCGATGTCTAACCATCAGGACCCCGTGGGCTTCCTCGACTTCGTCGGCCCGGACCTCTCCGCCTTCGTCTTCCGCCGCCAACCTCTCCCGCCCTTAGCGCAGGTTCACTACCCCCTCCCCTCCTTCCCCTCCTTCCCACACGCGCTCCCTGGTGTCTGCCGCACCCGTCTCGCCGCCTGCGCGTGTCACTACCGGAATAACTGTCCATGCCGACGGCTTTTACTATGCCGACGGCTTTTACTATGCCGACGGCTTTTTGTCGGGGCCGTCGGCATAGCCGGAGATATGCCTAAGGCTGGCAGAAAGCCGTCGGCATAGAAAAGCCGTCGGCATAGCTGGAGATATGCCTACGGTAGCCGTAGGCATAGAAAAGCCGTCGGCATATCTCTATATATGCCGACGGCAGCCGTAGGCATAGGATGGCCGTCGGCATAGACAAGGCCGTGGCGACCCCGGGGTTGACGGCGGGCTGACGCCATCAAAGCTATGCCGACGGCCCTGACGGCGGCCGTCGGCATATATTATCTTTATTTTTTTATTTTAATTTGTTTTCTTTTTTAGTTGAAATTTGATTAATTTAAGTCTGACTTATCTAAACTTAAACATATACAAATTGTATACTGATTTGGGGTAGAATTTTCCATAGATTATGAATATCCAATTTGTTTTTTCATTTGAGTATGTTAGAAATGTGACCTCATGTAATTTTGCAAATAGGTCCTTGTACTTTGTTATAATCACAAGTAATTGATACTTGCGTCGATTTTGACAACTTTTATATGGTTTTTTATCAGAATCTTGAAAGGATTCTGTTGCTATACTATGTTTTCAAATTTGAACAAACTAAAACCATGTGTTGCTTCAGATTTACAGAAAACACACTTTTGTTTTGACTTTTTTTTGTACATTCTTCATTTCTTGGTCAAACGAGACAAAAATCTATATCTACATATGGGTTGACCTACAGATATTTAGAGCCGGAGGGAATCTAGTGATGGGTTGGGCCCGGACCATGTTCGGGCATGTTCCTATGGGTTGACCTATCACAATCAGGTTGAAGAGTCCATTGGTCAAAGGCCGTCCGGTGAAAGTCAAAGGCGTAGATCTCTGGGTTAACGGGGCTAGGGTTAGGTCGGTCGGGTGCCACCAAAACATCGCACCAAGTCCTCTTACATGTCTGAAAGTGTTGTGGCATGTAGAGACGTCCGTCGCACCGCTCCGAGGTGTGGCCCCCTGATCACGGACGGCACCGCCGCAATCATTGGAGGGGGGAAACGTGCGCGTCGGGTCGAGCCGGAGGGAATCTAGTGGTGAGCTGGGCCCAGACTATGTTTGGGAATGTTCCTATGGGCTGATCTATCACAACTAGGTGGAAAAGTCTATTGGTCAGAGGCCGTCCGATGAAAGTAAAAGGCGTACATCTCCGGGTCAACAGAGCCAAGGTTAGGCCGGTCGGGGGCCGAGGTACATTCGCCCCCCCCCCCCCCCGCACCCCCCCCCCCCCCCCGGCTGTTGGTCTCCTTCTTATTTGGTTGCACTAGGCCTACGCATACTGCAAAGACATCATATATGATTTTACAAACCACTTCTGGACATCATTTCAGGTGGCCGTCGTGCAGATCTGCAATTTCCCGCATTGAAACCCTACGGATGCAGTAAATGCCTCAAATATTCCAGGCGGGCCCGAAAAATGCCATGTCCTGGCACGGGTCATGAAATGGCCCCCTTTGAGAGCATGAGAATTTTCGAGGTCAACGGAGCAATGGGCAGCGCATTTCCTTCACAAACCGAAACATTCTCTCTCTATAGCAAGATACTAACTCGAAGATGGTGCAGTTTACAAGTGGCCGCCGGTCAGACTTCTGCGAAACGCGCTCAAATTTTTACCACACACAACAAGGGCCATATGAAGACACCGTGCCAGGTCCCGAGGATTTCCGGCATCGTATGATTTTCCGTGGATTTTTACGGCTAGATCCGACATGTCGTCGAGGTACATTCGCCCCTCCCGGTGGTGGGGCTCCTCCTCCTTTGGTTGCACTAGGCCGATGCATACTGCAAAAACATCATATATGATTTTACAAACCACTTATGGACATCATTTCAGGTGGCCGCCGTGCAGATCTGCGATTTCCCGCATTGAAACCCTACGGATGCAATAAATGTCTCAAATATTCCAGGCGAGCCCGAGAAATGCCATGTCCTGGTACGTGTCATGAAATGGCCCCCTTTGAGAGTATGAGAATTTTCGAGGTCAACGGAGCAACGGGCAGCGCACTTCCTTCACAAACCGGACATATTCTCTCTCGATAGCCAGATACTAACTCGAAGATGATGCAATTTACAAGTGGCCGCCGGCCAGACTTCTGCGAAACGCGCTCAAACTTTTAGCACATCCTACAAGGGCCATATGACGACACCGTGCCAGGTCCCGAGGATTTCAGTCATCGTATGATTTTCCGTGGATTTTTACGGCTAGATCCGACATGCCGCCGAGGTACATTCGCCCCCCCCCCCCCCACCCCTGTGGTTATGGATGCTCCTCCTTTGGTTGCACTAGGCCTATGCATACTGAAAAGACATCATATATGATTTTACATACCACTTATGGACATCATTTCAGGTGGCCGCCATGCAGATATGCAATTTCCCACATTAAAGCCCTACGGATGCAGTAAATGTCTCAAATATTCCAGGCGGTCCCGAAAAATGCCATGTCCAGGAACGTGTCATGAAATGCCCCCCTTTGAGAGCACGAGAAGTTTCGAGGTCAACGGAGCAACGGGCAACACACTTCCTTCATAAACCGAACAAGTTCCCACTCGATAGCCAGATACTAACTCGAAGATGGTGCAGTTTACAAGTGGCTAGATCCGGCATGCCGCCGTGATCCTCCTCTCCCCTCACAGATTGCCGGCATCCGAGTCCGCCGCACCTCGTCCTGCCGCGTCCATCCATGCGTCAGGATCCGCTCCTCCCGTCCACCCACAACCCTACCTCGTGGCTAGGGTTTCGGTGGCCTCCACCTCTAGCGCTGCTCCGATGGCGGCGAGGCCAGAGGATGCCAAACCCTTAACCAGTGTGGACGCGGTTAGTACTTGCCCTCCTTCATCGGTCCAAGATAGTAAACAATAATTAGAAGAAAAACAAAAGGGAGAACACAATTGCATGAGCTTGATTCCTATTGGTGGAAACGTTTGTGCCACGGATCGATGATGTGGCGCATATCCATCCATCTAGCTCTCCACCCCACATCCATCCAGCCATCCATCCATCCATCTAGAGAAAAGGAGAAAAAAAAGAGCCCACGAGATAGAGCCCACCCAACTCCACTGAATACCTCCTCCCTCTCTGTCTCGCGACCTCTCTCCTCTGTCCCCCACGAACCCCTCTCCCTCGCCGGCCTATTCCGGCGAGCTCCGGCTGCGGGAAGCACTCCCCCGAGCTCCCCAAGCTCCACGCCTCCTTCCCCTCCGGCCAGAATCGGCGCTCCCACCCTCCATCGTCCCCCATAGCTAGCTAGGGTTTCGGCCGCCACCTCACCTCCGGCGACGGCCAGGCCAGCGGGCGGCGGATTAGGCACCGGCAGCTCCCCCTCGAGCTGATCTACCTTCCCCACCCGCTCGATTTGGTTATCCTCGCTTCCTGAGGTCGTTCCCATCGACCCCCTCCGCTAGGGTTTCGGTGGTGATGAGCCCCTCGTCGCCGGCAGTCTCCTGCTCGTTGCTCCAGTCGGGTACGCCACCTCCCACACCTCCTGGTGGTGCTGGTGTTGCCTGGGTGATGCTCCTGCTGTGCACGGTGCCCCTCCGCCGGTCGGGACGGCGTGCTGCGCAACCCCGGCGTTGGTTGGCGCCGTGCGGTGTTGTTGCTGCTGTCTCGCCGTGCTGGGATGGTGACGTGCTCGGCATCGGCTACAACCCTAGCCCAGTGAGTTCCACTTCTCCTCCTCTCTGGCCTACTACTACTTCTACTGTCTTGGCCATTGTTGCGGCTCTGTCGATGCATTGCTACTGCTGATTGTTTTAGGACCAACTAAAGGTTATTCTAATGTTGCCAATAATCGTTGCTATCCCTTTAGTTGCTCCTGTGGTCATGCTCTTGCTTATGTATCTGATTTGGTGTTCTGGTTTGTGTAAGAACTTGGATAATGCCACTATGTTATTGACATCCTACTGTATGTAGTTCAAGTGGTTCTAGGTTGTTTCTACTGTTGTTGGCACTATGGATATAGTTGCTGGTTTTCTTGTACTGTTAATTGTGCTATTGTTATCAGTTTTGTAAAACTGTTAGGATCAAAGGCATGAATTACTAGTCTAAGGCTATACTGATTGTGCTCAATACTACTGTCATGAGGCATGCTACTTTTTTAGTTAGTATCCTGCTGCTTTATGTCACATGTACATACAGGGGTCACTTGATAGCTTGTTTATGCTGTTATATAGTTTTGAAGTTTATTTAGGTGTGAACTGTAACTCCTGATTATGGGCAATTATCAATCATCCTTAGTATTGTTTCATTACTGGTGTCATATAATTTCTTATACTTTAATTAAATGTTGAATATGACTGTTGGTTGTTACTGCAGTTTGGTCATGACATATTTTGTATTTCTCTGCTATGTTCCACTTATTTATGACGGTAGTACTGCTATTTTCTGCTACTTCTTTTAACTTGTTGGCTGAACCAATGGAACTACTGTTATATTTGTTTTGTCGCTCAACCAGTGCTGCAATGGTGGGATCGATTCATCTCTTTACTGCAATTACTCTCTGTAGTTCATGATTTGCTCCTGTAGTGGTATAAAATTATAGTTACTCATTCAAGCTGGTATCTTTGTTTGATATATACTAGTCTTTATCTAAATACCATGTAATGGCATTTCTTGTATGGTTTAGTACATCATCTACTGGTTGGTTTAGTTGTATATTGTACAGGTCATAGTCCTGATGGTTGCATGTAGTGATAACTCTTTCTTTGCTTTAGCTATTTCAGATGGTTTAGATGCATGCTTATACTCCTATCTATACCAGGTGCATGTCTTATGCTTGTGTACCTATATACATAATAGTACCCATGTGTAGGTGGGTGTATGTGTTCTGCTTACAGCAGATGTTTAGTAAGTGTGCTATCAATGTCCTATTTCTTCTTGCAGGTTATGGACTATATCTTTCCTTGCCAATTCCCTCTCTCCTAAATCTGATTTTAACAGATGCTACACTGGTCTCTACACTTTCTTTCTTTCTCTCCTACTCTCACTGATAAGAACATGTGCTCCTTAATCTTGCCAAGCCAGTGATGGTGTCCTGAGGCTCTCACCGTTACTTAACAACAGATGCTGCACTACTTGATCCAATGATGCAATAGTCCTAGCACTACTAGGCTGCCTGAGGACAACAATCCCTACTTCAAACCCTACCTCTGGGTTAGTTGGTTAGTAGTGGGTTAGTTGGATTTCATCTGAAACTAACCCAAGCTTAATTGAGGGATCCCCTAATCATGGAGTTAGTGCTAATTTGAGTTGATCTTTGGGTTTGGCTTTGATCTATACTTTTTGCTGGCTTTACTTCTGTGTTGGGTTATTCCTTACTGCCAATTGAACCTGTTCCTTTTGGCCTTGCTGGTTACTGTTCCATTGGCTCCATTTACGAAGTTTTGGCTCTCTTCTACTGTTTCTTTGATCAACTTAATCTGATTGGGGTTTGACTAATGTTTCCAAACTCCTAAGTGCTAGATCCTACAGCAAAGGCATTTCCCCAAGGGGAATGCTACATTTTAACCTTAATCAAGTTTTTCCTATTTGTTGTTTCTTGTTTTGCAGGTTGATGAACTAGAAGAAAGAAGCAGAAGATGAAGCAGATAGTTTAGTATAGGTTTAGTTTAGGACTTTTCCTTTCTTCTTTTATTAATAAAGTCTATTGTTTATGAATATAGTTTCTTTTATTCAGTTTTTGCAATATCACTTGTATTATTTATTCATGAATATATGTTTGCATCTATGCCTACAGCAAAGCCGTCGGCATAAATGCCATGTGGTAGCTCCTGGCCGAGGACTATGCCATCTAAGCCGACGGCTTTGCCGTAGGCATAGTACTCAGCCAGGAGCAACCATGAGCTGCCACGTGGCATGACTATGCCGACGGCAAAGCCGTAGGCATAGCTTTGCCATGTGGCAGCTCCTGGTTGGTTGGACTTAGTGACGGCGCCAGCAGCTGCCGTCTCGTCCTTTTTTTTGCCGAGGGTGAAACTATGCCGACGGCTGTACGGAAGCCGTCGGCATAGACAGCTATGCCGACGGCTTTAGTATGCCGACGGCCTGACAAGAGTACGCTGATGTATTCTATGTCGACGGGGGTTTGCCGACAGCAGCCGTAGGCATAGGACTATGCCGACGGCATTGTGGCCTATGCCGACGGCCTTGGGCCATAGGCATAGCCCCTGATTCCGGTAGTGTGTCAAGCTCGTCGTGTGTGCCTCGCCGGGAGGGGAATTGAGTCGTCGCGGGAGAGAGGGAAGGAAAAAAAGGAGACGGTCATCTCCTGTATCGCGTCTAACGCCGTCTCGCTCGAACTGTCAGGCCACGTCAGCTTTCATGGGACCCCCATGTCATAATCGTCATCAAACGAACCAAAGCCGCCGATCAGTGTTTTTTGCAAAAGATTAGGCACAAAATTAGTGTTTTTTGTCCCAAATCTGTAAACCAATGTTTTCTGCAAACCTACGCGCTAATGTGGTGGTTTTCTGCAATTCACTCTGATACTCGCTGCTATAAGCCTACAACATCTCTTGCACATCTCTTGCTTCAGTCGGATCTCGTATCTGCACTGGACTGCATCCCTTGTCTATTTTGCACCAGTACTGATTAGCCATTGGCAGCAGCAGACTTGTGATTCACAGCGATAAAGGCTTTTACGTTCGCGTTCTGTTCACAGCGGCAATCCCAGCCGCTGGCGCTCGCATGTGGATCCACCCCGGCCGGACCCACAACCCATATGGCATTTCTCTCCGACCCCACCACTAAACTCTTTCCAAACCAATACCGAAGGAATACAGCGACGACTCGTACCCATACCGTATACCCCGTACTACCTCTTCACGTGGTCATGACCCCACCGATTGGGGTGAGCAGCCATTCAAAATTTGAATCTCGTCCCAGTTCCTGACCAGAGCTCAGAGAGAACGCGAGGTCCCTCGCCAGAGCTCGGAGAGAAATTCCCGTCAGATCTGCCGTCCAACGATGGAGCGGCCACCGCCAGGGGTGGAGCTCGCGCTGGAATCGCTCACCCAACTCCTGCTAAGGTATGCTCAAACCCATATTCAATCCATTCAAATCGTTGTTCTTCAAGGACACCAAGAGGTGCTCGTTTTGGCAGATTGGGCGGAGAGCGGAAACCAGGGCGGGAGCAAACCTATCTGAAACTTATTGGACTAATCGAACATGAATTAAAGAGGCTTCAGTCATCTGAATTTGTAGACTGAATTGTTAGGTGTGGTCTGCAGAACACTACGCGTATTTTTCAAGATGGACGGTGGATTCTGAAGTGTTATAGGTTGAACAACCACCTAATCTGTAGACACCAAAATGATTTCAAATGCTGAAGTTTTTTTTCCTCTGAAATACATACCGACATTTTTTGGGGAACTGAATGTTGTGTTTAAACACTTTTCTGCACAGTATGTCACATAGTAACCATGAACCGTTCTTGCTCAGTAACCATAAAGTGCTGACCTCATGTGGTACATTCCATCCAAATTGATTTGCACGCCAGCAAGTTAATTTTCACTGAATTTTTTCATTGCCGACTAGTTCATATGGTACAGTCCATCCAGATTGATCTGCACCCAAGCTTGTTATTCACTGAATTTTTTGATCGCTGACTAGTTCATGTGATACAATCCATCCAAATTGATAAGCACGCCGGCTAGTTAATTTTCACTGAATTTTTTTATCGCTCACTAGTTCATATGGTACAGTCAATCCAAATTGATCTGCACCCAAATTCCTTTTTTCGCTGATTTATTTTCATCGCCGGTTAGTTCATATGATACAGCTCATCGAAATTTATCTACACGCCGGCTAGTTATGTGTCACTGATTTTTTTCATCGCCAACCAGTTCATATGATACAGTTTCAAATATTATATTTGAAAATAACTAATTTCTTCACCGCTATCATCATTGTCCAGTAATAAGTGCGGTTTTGTTTCCTGGTGGAAAGGATTTTTTTCTTAACTGAACTGGAAGAATCATGTATAAATTTACAATTGAGTATCAAGTTGCCTTGTTGCATGCAACCTACAGATCAAAGCCGCTTGTTTCACAATATATTACGGAACGAATAACTGCCAATCCAACTTGGTTTACAAGCGAGGATAGATGGAATGGGAAACGAGCCATTTTGTCTCGCTCTCTTTCTGCAGCCACTTTTTTGTGTGTATATAGTTAAGTTCATAATTCAATCTGAAAATTATAAGATAACTAGTAGAATGCCCATGCGTTGCCACGGGCTTTTGAAATATTTTTGTTGAGTTGTATAAACATAATGGATGTAAATTTTCACATGTAGAGATAAGATAGCACGGGAATATCGGTGCTTTGTCACGTGCTACAAAAATATTTCGCTGAAATTATGTAAACACAACGCATGTCAAATTTTACATGCAGAGACAAAATAGCACGGGCACAATCGGGGTATTTGTTGAAGTCCAATTCAATTGCAATGTAAATTGATAAAAGAGATAAATTAACAATGTATACATATAGAGCGATGATCCAATTAAAATTCTATTACAAATTAATATCTATTGTTCCTCATTGTTGTGTTTAAGCAATTCTCACACAATATTAAAAATATTGTTTTTAGCTTCATTCGCACGATATTTAAGCAAGTATAATAAAAACTTCTTCCTCAGCCTACATTGGTCAGCTACATTTTAATCTTATTTTATATCATAAATGTGCTGCTGTAATCATGGAGTAGTGCTTCTAGCATTGTTGAGAGTACTCACAGAAGTGATCATAATCCATAATACTGTCTACTACTCCTGTGTTACTCCGGTTGCAAATCCCAACCCCCACCCTGCGCTCACTCTCAACCCTCACTCTTATCACAAAGTCCACTGACTCGCGTTCTAAGTGAGCCAGTTTTCGACACCGGCGTGACAGTTAGCAGGGGACAAGGTTGGAAACCGCCTTCAGATGTTATTCACTACATGCATATAGCAATTTTTTCTAAGTAGATAATGCTACCCAAACATGCACTCAATAAAAAGATAATGCTAGTCATCTTATATATATCATCAACATTTTGCCTGCACCAAATTTGCACACAAAAAAAGACAAAAACACCTTAATATGAGATATGATTTTCTACTCCGGCGGCAGCGCCACTCCTTTGATAAATCATGAGCTTGTGCTCTAGATTTACATGCTTGATCATTCTCTTCCCCGTCCGCCTCCGCCTCCGCTCCCCAGCCTTGTTGCCCTCCTCCCCCTGACCTCCTTGGGCGGCGCCTCTCCCATCTCCTCATCTGGTAAATTATCATAGTAGTTAGGAAACTATGGCATCATCACAATTATCCATGCCATTATAGGATCTGTCAATTCAAAATAAGTGAAAATAGTGGGTGTTATCCCAGTTTGCGAAATTGATGAAGTTTTACCTTGGCGCTGAAGCTGCTGGAGAACTACATCGCAAGCAGCCCAGAGGACGAAGTTTCCTTGACTTCCTTTTGATACTCATTTGCTCAGCCCTATGCTTATCAATGGTGGCTGTAGAAACTGGAATCAAGGAGCAAGCTATGCTTTTGCGTCTTTTTTGTGACCCTCCTAAAAAATCAATAAACAGTTAGGCAATTGATTCAACAGGGTAAATGCAGAAAATTGTATGTGATTTTCCTATCCTTGGAGTGAATATCCTAAGTAAAGTCGAAGCAAAGGAGAGCCAATATGCTAACAGTTCATAGCACAAGTTTAACATACATGACAAAAAAAATGTTGTTGCTGCATTTTTGCAGAGCATGCCTACCATGAGATGAATATTAGAAGACTGATTGGGCCGAGCAGGCTGAGAAAGATCATCGTGATGGTGCTGGTAAACATCTTGGGTTGGTTGGCTGGATTATACATTCACTCTCGATGGAAATCCTCAACCAGAATGTACATTTTCTAAACCAGCAGAATATCAAAGAAGAAATTCCGGTTTGTGGTTGGTGGGATATCAATCCACATATTAAATTGATTCTAAACCCAGAACCAACACTACAAGCACAACATTAAGTTTATGGGTCGAAAGGTACATCAAAAAGTATCTATAAACAGTTTAACATCAAAACAAGAGATTGAGATGCATGTCCGTATCTAGGTTTATTTGTTTTCTTAGCAATGAAAGTAGGAGAGACTCTTACTGTTCAATTAGGCTATAGAAAAAACAAGTCCATTTCTCTTGTCAAGCAAAATAACTCAGGAAGCTAATTAATAGTGCAAACGGAGCTACTTTTTTCTAAGGAAATTATTTTCTTCACATGACATTTGTTCCTCCAATATTATAATTATAATTCAATGTATTGTTGGTAACAGACAAATTTATATCTGAACAAAATTCTATGAGAAAGCGACGGGGCTCCCTGAAACTACACATTATACCCTTTGTGTTAGTCAAGATCAAAAAATAGTTAGGCATTGGTAATCATGAATGTACCTTATAATCAAGGTATTTGTTGCGTTGACGTCTGGGTTGAAGTATATCCGAGACTGCTCAGTCGTACGCAAGATAGCATCTGAAATTCAATGCATACAATCAGAGGCATGTTACCTCCAGAAATCTCTGTCAAAAGACACTGGTTTCCTTCCCCGCATTACATATGCCAAAAGATACTAAGCATAACATTAACCCATTTAGTTGTCTAGATAACCAGTTAAATCGTAAGCATTACATGGTTCTTATTTCAGTGAAAAGGAATAACGTTGAATAATGATTGCCAATGCATGTCAACATGCATAATTCAGAAACCACACGTTTAATCATTTAGGGGGTAGATACATTTGTTTTCAGGGCCTGCAACTCATAATGAAATGCTAGACAAGTTTATTGTCCTACTAAAAATATGAGGAAATTACCAATGTCAAAGTTGTTGTGTCTAATGCCAAAACTAACTACTATATCAAGTCTGGTTACTGAGATGGTGTTCGGTGTGAACATTAGTTAACGAAAAAAATATGAGAAAATACTTGTGTAATTAGAACAACAAGAATTGTAAATGTATGGATTTGGATTTCACAACTTAATGCCAACTAACACCGCATTAGAAAGAAGGAAAACCTGGTCCAGTATACTTTGCAATGAAATTTGATTGAATCATTAAATTATCAAGAGCCATGTTGAACAATACCCGGCGAACGTTTGCTGGGGATGAGGTCCCATTGAACACACCCAGAACCACACAATCAAGATCCTGTGGATGGCAGTTTCTCAAAAAATTGCACTTAAATTAAAGAACTGCCATGGCAGTTTATAAAAAAAATGCCCCCTGCCCCTACCCTAAAAACTGCCACCCGAGTCGTTCACATATGCCATTCCTGATATACAAATGGCATCTTGTTTTTTCACTTTCCTAAACAAAAAGCAACATATACTCGCTATTTCAGTTTGACAATAACAGCAAGCTACGTCAAACACTCAGTTTTTAAAAAGCTCATGTTTCAAAATTATGTAGCGGCCTAGAAATTGGAATATATTTTATGCTTTCAGAGCTAGTGATTTGCAAACTTCCCTCTGTAATCTAATTTCTAGTCACATTACAGAGTGACTTTTCTTTAGTTAAATAGCATGTGCTAGCTTTCTTGCAGAGCTAGTGACTTATTGATGATGGTGAACAAACTAAGACTCAAAATTGATACGAGGCAACGGGCATAAGCTAATCAGGATTGCTGATTATGACCGGTTCCTTGTTTAAAAAATTGACATGTCAACCATGTAAGAAGATAACCATAACTCCAATGGGGGCAAAAGATGCATCAACAAAAATGAGAAATATTATTGGGGCAAACAATATGCAAGATGGCTATCTGCTCAGGCTAATGATGCAACTTGGCAAGCAGATGGCATACGACTGCTACGTTTGTTTCACTGTACGGACATTCAGACGGGAAAATCAGTGAGCACACATTGTCTAACAGTTGGGATCAATAAGCTACAACTTATCATAATTGGAAATCCTTTTTCATATAAACCTTGCAGATCACAAACTTATGACTTGAGCATGTAAAAGGAATATTTCAATTGAAAGGGACCAACAACAAGGCGCTTTTTTTAAACCTTGGTGCTACATGGTGGTGTCCCAGGAGGACGCCAATGAAGGGCTCGGCGGTGGCACATGGCCGCTGCGTACCGGTAGAAGAACAGTAGCTGATGTGCATCGCAGTCGCCACCACGTGCTTGTACTTGTCAATGCCATGTCTCATTGCAGATTAGACAAAGGGTGCATGATCGAGATAGTGGAGAAGAAGATACCTGGGTCGCCGACGCTGCGGTCCTCGATCAACTCCCTCTGCCCCGCCGTGCGAAAGAGACAAGAGATGGAGAGTACGGCATGCTGGGAGCTTGAAGAAGAAGACGTCCGATCATCCGGTCGTCCGATCGTCACACACCGTCACTTTTTTTTTCATCCGATCACCATGCATCAGATTCTGAACATTTTTTATCGACCCATAACGATCAACATTCTGAATTGATCCACAGAACAGATAGAAGCACAATAGAGAGAGGTGTCGCTGCTAGTCTGCGTCGCCGTAGAACTCTGAGATCCGTAGAGCTAATATCAGATTGACAAAACATCCCTTGTTTCCATTGATGCAGTATATGTCTGTCTGATCCATTCAGGTCCATCATTTTACCTTGCAAGATTTTCATTGATATAACATCATGCTTGCAAGAACAACACATTGTGAAAAGATGGGCATCTATACACACATAAGTAATTAAAACCAAAAAGGTAGACCTTCGGATTAATTACCAAAACCAGAGACCACCAAGACCATATCAATATAAACATTCAGGAATAGGTCGATTTAAGAAACGAAACATGTCTAAACTGCGAAAAAGAAAAATAGGAAAAAAATTCTCAATGCAAACATACCATGGAGTGTCACTTTAACAGGAAAATTACATCCTAACCCGCAATCCCCATCCTTGTGCAGCTACCGACACACATACCAGCAGCCGTCGGAAGTACCACAAAAGAGAAAAAATATAGGAAAGGAGACGCAACATATACCTGAGAGGAGGTAGAAGAATTGGGGCATGGGTACATGGAGCCTAACGACGGTTAAGGCCACACGGAACCGTCGAGGATCTCTGGCTGCCAATGGGTAGGATGCTCGACACGACGAACATCTCCTGGAGCATGTCCAGGCCGCCATGCCCGTCCAGGAGCACGCAGCCCCAGCACCGGCTCCTTCCACGGGAAATCCTTTTTCATATAAACCTTGCAGATCACAAACTTATGACTTTAGCATGTAAAAGGAATATTTCAATTGAAAGGGACCAACAACAAGGCGCTTTTTTTAAACCTTGGTGCTACATGGTGGTGTCCCAGGAGGTCGCCAATGAAGGGCTCGGCGGTGGCACATGGCCGCTGCATACCGGTAGAAGAACAGTAGCCTAATGTGCATCGCAGTCGCCACCACATGCTTGTACCTGTCAATGCCATGTGTCATTGCAGATTAGACAAAGGGTGCATGATCGAGATAGTGGAGAAGAAGATACCTGGGTCACCGACGCTGCGTTCCTCGATCAACTCCCTCTGCCCCGCCATGCCAAATAGACAAGAGATGGAGAGTACGGCATGCTGGGAGCTTGAAGAAGAAGACGTCCGATCATCTGGTCGTCCGATCGTCACACACCGTCACTTTTTTTATCATCTGATCGCCATGCATCAGATTCTGAATATTTTTTTATCGACCCATAACGATCAACATTCTGAATTGAAACACAGAACAGATAGAAGCACAATAGAGAGAGGTGTCGCTGCTAGTCTGCGTCGCCGTAGAACTCTGAGATCTGTAGAGCTTATATCAGATTGACAAAACATCCCTTGTTTCCATTGATGTAGTATATGTATGTCTAATCCATTCAGGTCCATCATTTTACCTTGCAAGATTTTCATTGATATAACATCATGCCTGCAAGAACAACACGTTGTGAAAAGATGGGCATCTATACACACATAAGTAATTAAAACCAGAAAGGTAGACCTTCGGATTAATTACCAAAACCAGAGACCACCAAGACCATATCAATATAAACATTCAGGAATAGGTCGATTTAAGAAAGGAAATATGTCTAAACTGTGCTCTACATTGTAGAAAAAGAATAATAGGAAATTTTTTCTCAAAGCAAGCATACCATGGAGTGTCACTTTAACAGGAAAATTACATCCTAACCCACAATCCCCATCCTTGTGCAGCTACTAACACACATACCAGTAGCCGTCGGAAGTACCACAAAAGAGAAAAAATATAGGAAAGCAGACGCAACATATACCTGAGAGGAGGTAGAAGAATTGGGGCCTGGGTACATGGAGCCTAGCGACGGTTAAGGCCACACGGAACCGTGGAGGATCTCTGGCTGCCAATGGGTAGGATGCTCGACACGACGAACATCTCCTGGAGCATGTCCAGGCCGCCGTCCCCGTCCAGGAGCGCGCAGCCCCAGCACCGGCTCCTTCCACGGCGTACAATGTATATTCAAGACTCATTTCTAATCGAGCATAGAAAATAGATGCCTGCCAAAATAAATAGATGTACTACCATTTCAGGTGAGCGGAGATGCCACATATATGTCACGCTGCCGAAGCTACTGGGTTGATATAGGAGGACCACATGTAAACTGGCAACGCTGGAAACAGAGTAAAAGCACGGCACACTCATGCTCAGAATGTGATCCCGTGAACAAATTCTATTAGTAATATACCGAGTTAGAAGCTGGTGCCAAATCTAATCTCACGTACGTAGTTCTACTCCTTCTAGCAATCAGTGGCAGTGGCAATTTACAAAAAAAAAAGATTCAGATTTGTTTAAAAACAGAGGGGATGGCTGGTGCCTGTAGATCAGTAGATGGATGGGGGATGGCTAGATCGATGCAGTCATGCAGATTTGGCGGAGGTGGAGTCCGACAGCGACGCAGTCCACTGCAGCGACCGAGGCAGTGCCGGACTGCCGGAAGTGGAGCACTGGAGCCGTCAGCCTTGGAGCCATGGAGGGCGCCTGCGGGTGGAGGGCTGGAGGCCGGAGGCGGAGTGGAGGGCCGGAAGGGAGGGAGAGGGCCGGCTGTCGCCCGTCGCCCGCCGCCCTCGTTGCCGCACACGGAGGCCTGCCTCCTTACCGGATCGGGTCGGAGCGGCGTCCCGAGAGAGAAGATGCCCGTGGCTCCTAAAGGGGATCGCCGGCGGCTCCTGAAGCGGCGAAGGATCGGCGGTGGCGGCGGCGAAGAGAGGCAGCGCAGGGATCGAGGGCGCTTGACGCGAGTGCAAGGGCGGCGGCGAAGGGATCTGCTATGACCTGGATGGGATCGAGGGCACTCTGATCGCCTTGCTTGCCCGTGCGTGCGAGTCGTCGATTTTTTTTCGTAGGTTTTTTTTCGCAGGTTTTTTTTTGTTCGATTCTCTGGCGTGCGAGGGGACTCTCTCGAGGCATAGCTCCCTCCTAACGTGGTTTTGGTTGGGTTTTTTTTGTCGAGGGGATCGTTACCTGCGGGGAGGTGGGAGGTGGGAGGAGTGACGAAAATAAACCAGGCGAATGGTGGGAGGTGGGACGAAAAAAAACCGTGAAACGGAGACTACCAACTGCTCCATTAGAAGTAGAGATGCCACCTATTGTGTATTTTTTGGAGAGCACATGGATAGTATGAAGGTTTAGATTAACTGCACCTTCATGATCAAGATCATACTGCAAGTTTAAATCCCACTAATGATTTTCAATGCAGTATACATCACGGAAAAAATACCAGAGGAGCGCGAGCCCTTAGATGGCAGGGTCAACACACTCAAGAAGGCAATGTGTAACTTCGTTGAACGCAGGACCGGATTGGTCACCGCACTTGAGATTGGGAAAGAGTTTCACTCAGTGTCAGAAGCATTTGTCTTTTACAACCTGATTTTTTGGGAGACTAGGGTTGGTAACAGATATGGACATTGTAGGAGAAATGCACAGAAAAGCAAAACCGTCAAAGAGCCAGTTTGCGATTGCGCGATGAATATAAATATATGGTATCTTAGCACTTGATATAGATGTTAGTGGTGCTTTCATTGCCGCCATTAGACGACTTTATTCTAACCCCTCCCCCGGTTAAGCACTTTGATTCAACACCACTAATACTTAAGTCCTAAATGAAGGAAATATGCCCTAGAGGCAATAATAAAGTTGTTATTTTATATTTCCTTACATCATGATAAATGTTTATTATTCATGCTAGAATTGTATTAAACGGAAACTTAATACATGTGTGGATACATAGACAAAAACACCGAGTTCCTAGTAAGCCTCTACTAGGCTAGCTCGTTAATCAAAGATGGTTAAGTTTCCTAACGATAGACATGTGTTGTCATTTGATGAACGGAATCACATCATTAGGAGAATGATGTGATGGACATGACCCATCCGTTAGCTTAGCATATTGATCGTTCAGTTTTATTGCTATAGCTTTCTTCATGATATATACATATTCCTTTGACTATGAGATTATGCAACTCCCGGATACCGGAGGAATACCTTGTGTGCTATCAAACGTCACAACGTAACTGGGTGATCATAAAGATGCTCTACAGGTATCTCCGAAGGTGTTTGTTGGGTTGGCATAGATCGAGATTAGGATTTGTCACTCCGAGTATCGGAGAGGTATCTCTGGGCCCTCTCGGTAATGCACATCATAAGAAGCCTTGCAAGCAATGTGACTATTGAGTTAGTTGCGGGATGATGCATTACGGAACGAGTAAAGAGACTTGCCGATAACGAGATTGAACTAGGTATGAAGATACCAACGATCGAGTCTCGGGCAAGTAACATACCGATGACAAAGGGAACAACGTATGTTGTCATTGCGGTACGATCGATAAAGATCTTCGTAGAATATGTGGGAACCAATATGAGCATCCAGGTTCCGCTGTTGGTTATTGACCGGAGAGGTGTCTCGGTCATGTCTACATAATTCTCGAACCCTTAGGGTCCGCACGCTTAACGTTCGATGACGATTTTGTATTGTATGAGTTATGTGATTGGTGACCGAATGTTGTTCGGAGTCCCGGATGAGATCACGGACATGACGAGGGGTCTCAAAATGGTCAAGAGGTAAAGATTCATATATAGGATGATGATATTCGGACACCGGAAGTGTTCTGGGGGTACCGGGTACATATCAGGTCACCGGAAGGGGTTCGGGGCAACCCCCGGCAAAGATATGGGCCTATTGGGCCAAGAGGGAAAACGCAGCAGCCAGCATGGGCTGCTGCACCCTCCTTGTTGGCCGAATAGGAAGGGGAAGGGAAAGGGGAAGAGAGAAGGAAGGGGGGCAATTCGGCCTCCCCCTTCCTTCCCTCCTCTCTCCCCCTTCCTTCCCTCTCCGGAAAACATGGAAAGGGGGGGCCGAATTGGACTAGGCCCCCAAGTAGGATTCCTCCTACTTGGGGCGCCCTAGGGCTGTGCCCCTCCCCCTCCCACCTATATATACAAGGGGAGGGGGCGCCTAGAAAACACACCACCAATTGTTCTTAGCCGTGTGCGGCGCCCCCTTCCACCGTTTACTCCTCCGATCATATTGTCGTACTGCTTAGGCGAAGCCCTGCGCGGATCACTTCACCATCACCGTCACCACGCCGTCGTGCTGACGGAACTCTCTCTCGACACTTTGCTGGATCAAGAGTTCGAGGGACGTCATTGAGCTGAACGTGTGCACAACTCGGAGGTGCCGTACGTTCGGTGCTTGATCGGTTGGAACGAGAAGAAGTTCGACTACATCAACAACATTAACAAACGCTTCCGCTTTCGGTCTACGAGGGTACGTGGACACACTCTCCCCCTCTCATTGCTATGCATCCCCTAGATAGATCTTGCGTGAGTGTAGGAAATTTTTGAAATTGCATGCTACGTCCCCAACACTAAAAACCACTGTACTTTGGCAAGTTCGTCAACTACGCATGGTTCTTACTGTATCATTTGATAAATATGCTAGTGGTGCTTTCAGTGCAAGAATTATATGATCTTATTATGAAGTTCCCCTCCTGAGTTAAGCACTTTGTTTCAACATTACTGGTACATATGTCACTAGTGCTACATAACCGTTGATGCTCGCTTCATATCCTCGATCGCATCATCTTATAGACGATCGCAAAGAACAAGGAGATAGTATCCATATGTACCTGAAGTTGGGCCTCTTGCACTGAACCATGAAGAACTTTAATGTTACATTGATCCATAAGTTTTTTCATTGGGGATCTTGGGAAACCAACCAACAATTCTTGTGATATTGTCATCTCTAGACACCACGTCTCATATAATGGTCGATGCACACATTATATCCTTGGTTACAATCATCTTATGGTTGACCGCAAAATAACTTAGAGATAGTAGCCATATGTAGCCGAAGGTGGGCCACTTACACTCGACCACAAAGAAATTTAGTGTTATATAGACCGGTAAGATTCTTCATTGGGGATCTTGGGAAATCGACCTACGATTATTCGAATATTGTCATCACTAGACACTATGTCCAATATAACTGTCATTGTGCGCTACACATCTTCGATTGCGGTCCTCTTTTGGTCGACCATGAAGAACTTTAGAGATAGTATCCATATGTACCCAAAGACGGAACTCTTGCCCTCGACCACAATGAACATTTATGTTATATTGATCAGTAAATTTTCGTTCGGGATCATGAAAAACCAACCCTACAATTATTGTGATATTGTCATCACTAGACACTATGTCCCATATAACTGTCGGCGTGCACTTTATATCCACGGTTGTGGTCCTCTTATGGTCGAATGCGAAGAACTTTAGATATAGTAGCCATATGTGCCCAAAGGCGGGCCTCTTGCACTCGACCAGGAAGAACTTTAATTTTATATCGATCATCAAGTTTTTCATTCGGGATCTTGGGAAACCAGCCCTACAATTATTGTGATATTGTCATAACTGGACACTACGTCCCATATAACCATCGGTGTGGACTTTATATCCCCGGTTGTGGTCCTCTTATGACCGACCGCGAAGAACTTTAGAGATAGTAGCCATATGTACCCAAAGGCGGGCCTCTTGCACTCGACCATGAAGAACTTTAATGTCAAATCGATCATCCAGTTTTTTCACTTGGGAGCTTGGAAACCAACCATACAATTATTGTGATGAAAACTTTGTTCATTCACGTTGCGCACTTGAGAGACCGATCCGGAAGAAATTTACCGTCATCCATAACAATTTAAGAACTTTGCTAAAGTGTGTGGCGCACACTACTGCAGGATGCTGCTAACGCGACACTACGATCAGAGACCCTTCGACGAAACTATGTGCGATGCAATAATCGCAAACGGTGATGTAAAAAAATCGTCAAAAAAGATGCAAAACATTTGCGATGACGGATGCATCAAACACGGTTCAGAATTTAGTTGCGTGTGCGATGAGGGGCATACGGTTCAGTTCAATGAACTATTTGTGATGAGGCAAAAGAATAGAAACGGGCAGCCAGATGAAGGTGTGTGCGATATACAGCATACGGTTCACTTGGATTAACTGTTTGTGATTAGGCAACACAAAAGAAACGGTCAGCCAAATCAAGGTGTGGGCGATATACGGCATACGGTTCACGCGGATGAACTGTTTGCGTTGAGCCAAGAGAACATAAACACTTCAATTTAACAAGATGTGTACGCGGCAAACAAGGTCTGTAATCAGAAATATGTGCGAAGACCGATAATAACATAGACGATTGCTGCTAATAAGACGTGTGTGCTGTGCGTTGGGATTGCATACAGAACAACAACATATATATATACACACTTATAAGGACATGGTTGCATAACCAAATTAAACATCCAATTACATAGGTGGCTACTACACACATGACATTTGCACACACCAAACTAAACTATTACCTGCATAATTACATAGGTGGCTACTACACACGTGACATTTCCACACACCAAAGTAAACTATATATTACATGAATAATTAACTAGGACAAACGATCACCTAATCATCATCTACTTCCTGTGACGCTTGCTCTGCTTGTGGCTCGATCCGGCCTCGTCGATTTGGGTAACGAGGCACTTCCTCATGTCAACGATCCGCTTGTGCATCTCGTAGCATGTGTACACGCTCTTGGCCGCGAACCTGAGGTGAGGTTCATCCAGTTGCCGCATCCAGGCCCCGTGCCAGGATACGGGACGTGTTCTGTTGGCATCCTGCTTCATCTTTTCATAGTATGGGTCGATGATGGCCGAGGCGAGTTCAACCAGGGAGTCCTTCGTGCTGCCCCAGACCCTGTAGTGCTCACGGATTTCGACAAGGTTCTCGGAGGCCAAGCCCGTAACCCTGAGTGCTTTTACATCGTCGGTGGGTTCCACCGTAGCGAACTTGTAGTCGGTGCTGTTGACAAACCTGGTGAAACGGTCGCAAGGCTCTGTGGCCATGCAGTAGTGGTAGATGAGGACATGATGGCGCACGCACAACTGGGCGACTGTAACCTTCCGATCTATGTTGGGACGATCGGCGGTGTACTGTAGGTCGATGCCGAACACCTTGTACTTGTCTCGAGCAAGCAACTGCTCAACGGTGTTGATGTAGTCGTCCACCACGGCCGGGTCGATGGTGTACACCACCGAGAGATCCGTCTCCCTCGCGTGGGTCTCCACTTTATGCTCGCCGAACTCCATTGGAGCGCCGCTAGACATCCCCTCTCTATGTGTCATCGTGGGTGTGCTTGTTGTGTTGTGGGGCGCGATCGAAAGGTTGAAGAGACTGAGGTTATAATGGCCGTGAGAATTAAAGGGGAAGCCGGACGGCCTGGAATATCGGCACACGCTGATGGCAGTTCTAATTTGCAGCGCGTAACTCCATCGTGCCACACGTAACTGTATCGTGTGGCAACGCACGCAGTGCAATCGCATGCATATGGAGCCCCCGACGTGATCGTGCGCAGGCCCAACCGCTGGCAGAGCGCGCGCGGAGGGACGCGAGCAGAGCGCTCCGCGGTCGCCTCAATGGCGAGCAACCATATATATGCATATAGCAGTTGAACGGCGAGCAAACATATATATACTTGTAACATGACATGATTGCAATACCAAATTAAACATCCAATTACGTTATATAACAAATACCATAAATATTGCAAGGTTCAAATTCAAAGATTACAATGCCCAAATTCAAATATTGCAAACCTCGTCATTTCTGCAAAGGGATCAGCCGCTGACAAGTCATGTATGAGTTTGACACAATGACTTCCAATTACTCTGTCATATTCTCTTCCAATACGAAGTTTAGCTTTTTTGGAGCCTCTTCCATTCTGCAGTACGTGCCGGCTCTGATCAACATACCATTCATCTTTTCTAATTAAATGCGTGTTCAACCTCAGTACCCTCAGCACCCTTGCTCTGGCAAAAAAGAACCAGGCAAGTGTAATCTCCGGTAAGGTCCCTCGGTAGGAGTTCAAAGTAATATTTGAGAGATGCAGATCCAGGCATTCGATGTGATTGTCGTTATAAACATTATCCACCTCCGGGCCTATTATTATCTGCAAAAGAAGAGAACGTGTTAGTGCCTACATGCAGTTTTGAACACTACTACACGCCTATTTGGTTTGCAGGATTTGTAAAATGCACCAACGTGCCATCTTCGATCTGACATGATTAACATGGGCATTTGATTACAATCTAGAAAAATATAGCCTTCTTCACAAGAGGTTGGATTGGATGAAAATTTCCCTAAGAAAACTAGTACAGATGAATCCAAAGGAGAAATGCTTATGGATTGTAACCATATGAATCAAGCAACCAATATGGGGTGGGGGGTGTATGTCCTGAAATCCTCCAATATTCCTTCAGAAATCGTAGTACATTGTCATTGTAAACTTGGGAAAAGGTGCAAAAAATTGAAATCCCTTATGGTTAACATTTAACAGGAAAGGAACATCACCTCGATATACAGCTTCTTCAGGCACGGAAAGCATCTCAGGCAACTGACAACTTGGTCCAGGTTGGGGCCGACAGATTCTAGTGCCAAGACCTTCACTGTGCCCAGAATTTGGGTGAAGCTTTGCTGGATGGCAGACGAACATACATCTTCAAAACTAGAAATAATGTTGATATCAAGAAGGAGAGGTATAAGGCGACTGTTGTACCTGAAAGTAGTAGTATTAGACAGACGAGTAGCCCACCGCTGTCAATTTTGGCGCAGAAATGACATTGATTCTTGTTGGACCTTGTTGATCAACTACAAGTAATCTCTCAAGTGAAGGTGTGTCCTCAATGACCATATTGTGGTCCACCTTTTGTGATCTCTCGTTGCAGCACCAGCAACACACATAAATAGTCCGGAGAGTCCTAGAGGTGATGTGGAAGGTACTCGACCAATTCATCGCCTGAAGACGAAGGAACTCGAGTGCAGTACAGCCACGGAGCAGGCGCTCCATGTCATCCTTTGGGATGCATACGGCGACGAGCTCGAGGTGCTTCAGTCGTGGTAGAAAAAGAGCGGGCGCGTCATTAAGGGGGGGATGGCAGTTCATGAACTTGGCGAGGCGCAGTGTGGGCGCAAAGCGGAGCGCGGACGTTGGCAGCGAGCGGATATGCCCATCATTAAAACTGAGCTCCTCGAGCTAATCTATGGCGGGGGATCGGAACCACTCGTCAAGCTTAGCTCGGTCCTTGCCATTGCAACGGAACTTGCTCGTGATAAGGCCTCTGATGTAGGAGATATGCCCTAGAGGCAATAATAAATGTTATTGATTATCTCCCTGTTCATAATTAGGTTTATGTTCCATGCTATAACTGCAATGATTCTCGAGTCTGCAAATAAAACGAGGCTCGGAGGAAGACTCATATGCACGTGTGGGATAATAAACGGTAAAATGTATTCCTAGTCTGGCCTCTAAGACTAGCTCAAGTGTTGCATGATGGTTCTGTTTTCCTGATCATGGGCATGTCTATGCCAGCAACTTTGAGGGCACAGTGTTAGAAGAACATTTGTGTTGAATCGACCCGATTGATGTTATGCTATGAGATTCTTTCGTCACAAGTTAATGGTTAATAACACAGAGATGGTTAATGTTTGCATGATTCCTTAGACCATGAGAGTATCGAGTTTCTTCATGCTTGCTTCATGAACTTTGGGGTTTGTTAAACGTCATCCGTAAATAGGTGGCTATTACAGCGGCTTACGGGTTCATGGAAAAGTATGTCAAGTAACTTGATAGCTCAAGATTGGGATTTGCTCCTCCGACGATGGAGAGATATCTCTGCGCCCTCTCGGTGTTACGGTATCCATCATCGTCTGGCCAGACACTTTGTGATTTGATCACGGGGATGCCGGAACACGGAACGAGAAAAGAGAACAATACCGGTAATGAGGTAACTAGCATAGTGGACAAGTTGTTGATCCACGGGAATGCCAACATGTCTCACCTCGGATATTTGTAACATATCACGAAGCAACAGGAATAGCACACGGCAACTGGAGGTTCACTCGAATATTCATTCGTGTGGGTATAGGGGTCAATATAGGTGTCCACGGCTCCGATGTTGATCATTGATCGGAAGGGGTTCCGTGTCATGTCTATACTTCACCGAACCTATAGGGTCACACGCTTAAGGGTCATCTATCTGCTGAATACTAGACAGGGAGTCTGAGAGAAAATCACCGAAAAAGTTTCGGACAGCGGAAAAGTTCCGCAGAGAGAGGTCACCGGATGAGTTCCGGTGAAACTGAAAAGTTGTTTCAGGGGATACCATTAAGTCAAAATGGTTTCGGCACATGCCTGATAATTCTTGGAGGATACCAGAATCATTCTGGAAACTTCTGGGAATTTTCTGGAAGAAAAACCGGAAATGTTCCGGGGCTGCCGGAACCGCTTCAGATGCTTTTCGCAGATGAAATCACTAAACTGGAATTGTTCCAGAACGCATTGAAAATTATTTTAGTGGGTACTGGAAATGTTCTAAGCCCACATAAATATTTTCAGTTCGAACGGACGCTGAAAAATGTCGTCGTGAATAGTGAAAGTGCTTTTTGGGAATTTTATGGAAAGCACCTTTTGGGAATTTCCCAAAAGGTTTCTAGAATGCCTTAGGCACTAAGGAAGCCCCCTTGGGGGGTCCCCCAAGGGTGTGGCCGGCCAAGCATGGTGGAGCTCCTTGGAGCTCCACATGGCACCCCTTTTATCTTTATTCTTTTGTGGAAAGGCATAAAGTGGGGGTACTTTGGGGTTTTTTTGTATGACATCTTTACCCCTTGGCTATCCTATAAATAGAGGTGGAGGGGCTGCCCTCCACACTCATCCCTTCTCACATACATTCCATTGCAATGATATGGCTTCTCTCTCCCTCCCACGAAAAGAGTTTCGTAGAGCCGAAAGGCTGTCTGGGTTCCGGTGGGAACTAGTTCTGGACGGCGAAGCCCTGCCGGATAGATGACACCGTATGTGTGCAACTCTGTAGAGAGGTCGTAGTTTCAATCTTAGTGCCTGAGGGGCTGTTCGAGAGTGCCTCCCGAAGGGCTGTCCAAGTGACGGTCCGAGTTCTGTGAGTCCTCCCGAAGGGCTGTCCGAGTGACCGTTCGAGTTTCGAAGGTCCTCCCGAAGGGCTGTCCGCGACACCGTCCGGGGGACTGTTCGACCGCCTCCCGGAGGGCTGTCCGAAGGGAAGACGAGGGTATACATCCTCGCGGTTGGGAGGTTGTAAATCCTAGCTGCGGGGATCTGCACCGCCGATCGTCATCGACTCTACTTCCGCTGCGCTACGAGTCGGTATCGAAATGATCAAACCTTGTATGTAGTCTCCATAGTGGTCCTGGGCTGGTGCGTAGGTCGGAAATTTTTTGTTTTCTGCTGCGTTACCCTACAGTGGCATCAAGAGCCGTGCTATGCGTAGATGCAGGTTGCGATCTAGAATACATAGTGATGTATGGGTGTTGCACAATATAATTAGGTAGTAGATGAGTTCTATTACTGAAAATTATTTGTGCGGGTAGCAGATGAAATCTGTTACCCGATGTTCTTGTTGCTTCCCTGGAATTTGCATATTTCTGATCTTGAAAACAGCATGGTGGAGTTTCAATGTTCTGGCAATCCGCGATCCTGATTGATCAACGAAGTGCTAACAGTTCATTGAATTCCACCGTAGTTAGAAAGAAAGATGAAATTTCGCAGACGAAAGGGCAATGCAGATATGATCTGCACGGGGGTCATGCGTATGACGAAGTTTAGTATGGGGCTCGAGATTTTATTATCTCGGTTTTCATACACCCTGGAAAGTTAATCTAGCGACTTGAATTATCATACTTGATGATGGACGTTGGTAGCTTCGGTTTGTTTCGAAACCTTAGAAGCCACGTAAAACAAGTTTTTGCATGAACCGATTAGAGACGTCTAACTTGGTTTTGCAGGAGGGTTTGCATGTGCATATGATGTGGTATAGCAGTGCTCATAATAATTTGATTATGTATGAGATGTCTATATGATGTAAATTGATTAAACATGACCTGCGTGTCATGATTTGGCATGATGGCTGGAGCCATATGATTGCACTTTAAATGACCTGCGAGTCGACCTTGTGTAATGCATTATTTTATCAGCTATAGAGATAGCAATATTATCTGGTGCATCGACAAGGTGGTGGCAATCTTCGCG
The DNA here is from genome assembly GCA_011799875.1 of Thinopyrum elongatum. Classification (NCBI taxonomy): domain Eukaryota; kingdom Viridiplantae; phylum Streptophyta; class Magnoliopsida; order Poales; family Poaceae; genus Thinopyrum; species Thinopyrum elongatum. The sequence continues at coordinate 732,231,369 of CM022298.1, read as the reverse complement.
AAGGTGAACACCGACGCGAATGCCGAAGACGAAGAAATACAAGACTTCTCCGTCAGAAAGGGCTATACCATATCATGCTATTATGAATTGCCTGAGATGTTTATCCCTTATGATGCACCCTTCTTGATTGCGCGGTAGTCGCTTTTATTAGGGTGATCTCTCACAAAAATATCAAGTAGTTAGTGTTCTCCCAAGTGTAGCACTGTCACGGCACCTAACTTTTCGGGGTATCACATGCTACCATGGGTACGAACGATTAGGGATGTGTGAGGCGGGTGAGTTGAGACCTCGCAGCGAGATCACTTGGTTGTCTTGAAGTTCAGGCATGAAAGTCATGAGCTCGGAACACACGCATCGAAAGATGAACAAGAGTCACATAGAGATGTGATTGGCAAGTTTGCCTACCGATTGAGATTTTCGTCATCAGTGATGCTACCATCAATGGCGTTGAATTGAAATGCGGATCTTGAATCACTCACAATCAATTATGAGAGATATTGATTTGAGTGGGAGCGCACTGTTGAATTAACTTGTTTAATTCTCAGTGCAATTAATTTTGAACACTGTCTAAGTGTTATATGCATAATAGTTGTAGAATAATGGCTCGCGTTTCCACCTTCCCTATTAATATTGAATAGCTGTTAAATATCTGGTTAAAACTTTACGGTTGGTAACGTAATTTGAGGATTGTCCTCAAAAGTGCTGAGAAGGACTTTATCCTATCGCATACTTTCGGTATTCTCTCGCTTATGCTATGGATCATGTGACTCACGTCCTTCGACCCAAAAGCTAGAATTCTGTTTTCAGTCAAGTGCAATATGTTTACTTCCATGAGACCCGAACTTCAAAAGTTTGGATAGTTATGTGATATTCATGGAATCTGAAAATCATTTTCAGAGACAGACAAAGGCTAAAAGATATGAGATATCCAAAGCAATGTTTGTTAGCAAACTATTAGTAAAGGAGTTTACTATGCATTAGACTGATAAGAGAGGGATCCAGAAGAACGCCTGTCATATGATGAAAGGTGAAGAAAACAACAACTTAAAGAGAAAGGAAGTGTCCGAAGGGTGTTAGTGAAACTTTCACGCCTAGGAAGTCCGGGGCTAACGCCACTCTTAAGTTGGGTGCTTCTTCTGGAAGTAGGAGAAATACTAAAAGTTAAACTGTTAGAAGTATAAAGGCAAAAAGAAAGAAGACTGGAATATCCAGCTCATGTATGAATGTCATACAAGTTTTTGATGTATAGAAGGCTGGTCAAAGATATAGTCCTTGGGAATTATGATTAAATTGTTAATCACTGATTCTTGGGTATTGTGAGTTAATCACAAAGATACCCGCTCGATTGCTTTCTGTTGCAACTCGATGTAAGAACTACTATGGCCTGAAAGACTAGCCAGAAATGAGTTTTAGGTATACACGGGGAACATAGTAAATGTTACTATACCTTCCATCGGTGTATTACCGTATGTATTTATTTTCATAATTCGTTTGGAGTTTCACAAACTCTAGCCCATTGCATAAGGTATCTTGCAAGAAGGTTGTTTATAAGAGAACTTTTGATGTTCGATGTTATGAATAACATAAGGGCCATACTTTCATTATGAATGAGATGTATGTTATGAATATTGATAATAATACATTACCTCTGGGTTTACTTTCATAATTCATTTTAGAGTTCCATACACTCTAGCCCATTGCACAATGTTTGTTGCAAAAGAGTTGTTCATAAAAACAACAACTGTTGTTCAGTATTATGAATAACATGAAGGGCCAAGCTTCCATCCTAGATGGGATGTATGTTATGAATATTGATGGTAATATGATACATCCATAACACTGACGCTAAATGTCGCAAGACTAAAAGAATACCACACAAGTGTGGCACTGCATTTGGTCACATTGGAGAAACCCGCATGGATAAATTCCATTATGATGGATTTTTGAAGTCCTTTGATTTTGAATCATCTGACACTTGCAACTTTCCTCCGAAAAGTGAAGTGACTGAAATACCGTTCACAGGCCATAACGAACGGACAACAAACTTATTGGTGATCATACATTTGATGGGTGTAGTCCGATAAATGTTGTTAGTAGTGGATTTATCTATCTTCAGAAATGACTCAAGTAGATATGTGGATATTTACTTGATGAGACATAAGTCTGGATCTTTTGATTTCATTCGAAAGGTTTTCAAAAATGAAGTAGATGGTTATTGTAACAAGAAAATTATGTTTCTACAATTCGATTGCAGAAAGGAATATTTGAGTTACAAGTTTAGCGAATGTCTGATGAGTTGTGAAAGTAGTTTCATAACTTGCACCTCCCGGAACACCATTGCATGTGGAAAGTCCGTGAAGATGTAATCAAACCATTTATGACATGGTAAGATCAAATATGACATATATAAATTTGCCATTATCCCTTTTAAAGAGTGATGCTTTAGAGACTACGGCTTTTACACTGAAAAGAGCTCCATCAGGTCTGTTGAAATGACGCCATGTTATGGTACGCCCAACCATGTTATATCTTTTCTTAAACATTTGGAATATGGGGCTTGTGTAAAAGGTTACAAACCTATTCCAAATCAGACAAGTGCTACTTTGTAGGTTATCCCAAGCAATTGGGTATTCCTCCCTCACTATACCAAGGCAAATAGGTTTGCCACAAAGAACGGTATGCTTTTTGAAGAAAATGGTTCTTTCAAAAAGGTGAGTGGGAGAATAGTGCAACTCGACGAGATAAACAGTATCTTCGTCATCAGGTCAAAGGAAAGAGACCTTGGAAGTAATTCCGGAGTTTCCTACTGCGACTGATACGGAAGTCTATACAATAAAATGTATGGACTTCAGTCGAACTTGCAGCTGAACCACGTAGGCAAGGCTCGTGCAAACCTCTCAGGTGCGCAAACGAGATATTGTTGTTAGACAACAGTATACCTACGATACACAAGGAAGCGTTGATGGGCCCTGACTCCGGAATTGGCTAAATGCCAATACAATCCGAGATAGTCTCCATATAAATGTTTCAAGATTAAAACCTTGATACACCTTTCGGAAGACTTAGAGTCTAATGAATTTTATGGAACTAAAAACTGATACGGGTAAAAATGTTTTATCCATAAAGCTCGACTTGTTGCAATATACAAGTTCAAGGAGTTGACTACGATGAGGTTGTTTCACCGTAGCGATGCTTAAAGTCGGTTCGGGTTGAACTAGCAATTAATACATATTTCAAATCATGAGATATGAAACAAAGGATGACAAAAGGATTTCCATCTGATGGAAATAAAACCAAGGACTTGCATGTGTTACAGTCCAAGGTATTTTGTCATTCCAGAGGATGCTAGTAAGTATGCAAACTTCAGAGTTCCAGCAATGGACAGAAGAGAGCAAAATGGAGTTGGAATCTTCGTGTTTTGATGAAATGGTCAAAGGGGTTTGACTTCATCAATGGGTAACGAAGATGCTTATGATTCAAGAAAGTAAGTGGGAGCATAATAAAATTTCTAAAAAACGTTGTGTGCTTGACACATTGTTAATTGGAAATAAATTTCTTGACACGAATTAGGACTTCATTTAAAAATAGTTTTTTGATGAAGTGCCTGGGCTAAATAGCCTTTATATTAGGCATGATGATCTATGGAGATAGATTTACCTAATGGGGCTGAGCAAAGATACATATTGACAAAATGCTAAAACCTTTTAGCATTAAAAACGTCAAGGAGTGATTCTTGCCGAAGTCACATGGAAAGAGTTTTTGCAAGACTCGGTGTCCCAAAACACTGATGGGCAATATACATGATGGAGATTCCACACACTCTTGTGTTTGGATTAATCATGTATTCCATGGTATGTAAAACAACCAGATATGTCCAATACTCCAGAGATGTTGCGAGTATGGATACCAAAGTGATCAAAGTACTGATCATGGGACAACAGTGAAAGATGTCATTGAGTACTAGAGTAGTACTGATGACATGTTTTCTCGCAAGAAGAGATTATGAAGTGCTCGGTGTAAGTAATTACATCGATACAGTCTTCATCCATGCTCCAAGCGATTTTCGATTTAAATTGAGTGTTTTGTGTAACACACAATATGGTGGCACGGTAGTTGGAAATTGTTCCAAACAAGTTACTGTGGCGAATTCTATAACAGAGGCGAAGTATGTTGCCGCTTTTAAAAGCGACAAACAAGATGTTGAATCATATAGTTCATTCATGAATTTAGTATGGTTCCAAGATGGCTTTTGTCAATGGGACACTACTGCAAGTAGTTGCTCCATAACTCAGTCTGAGGAATCCAGGTTTGACCTGTGATTCGCATACATACCAAGCCAAGTCCACACAAAATATGACTTTTGTGAAAGCCTGAAAACGCGAGGATATGCAAAGATACACACGGAGCTGAAGTCGTCAGATCCGTTGGACATTCAGGCTATACCACAAGCGAAGCATATTTACACCGGTGTGCCACAGGTGTAAAGTGCATTAGCATTAACTAGATTATTGACTCTAGTGCAAGTGGGAGTCTGTAGGAGATATGCCCTAGAGGCAATAATAAATGTTATTGATTATCTCCCTGTTCATAATTAGGTTCATGTTCCATGCTATAACTGCAATGATTCTCGAGTCTGCAAATAAAACGAGGCTCGGAGGAAGACTCATATGCACGTGTGGGATAATAAACGGTAAAATGTATTCCTAGTCTGGCCTCTAAGACTAGCTCAAGTGTTGCATGATGGTTCTGTTTTCCTGATCATGGGCATGTCTATGCCAGCAACTTTGAGGGCACAGTGTTAGAAGAACATTTGTGTTGAATCGACCCGATTGATGTTATGCTATGAGATTCTTTCGTCACAAGTTAATGGTTAATAACACAGAGATGGTTAATGTTTGCATGATTCCTTAGACCATGAGAGTATCGAGTTTCTTCATGCTTGCTTCATGAACTTTGGGGTTTGTTAAACGTCATCCGTAAATGGGTGGCTATTACGGCGGCTTACGGGTTCATGGAAAAGTATGTCAAGTAACTTGATAGCTCAAGATTGGGATTTGCTCCTCCGACGATGGAGAGATATCTCTGGGCCCTCTCGGTGTTACGGTATCCATCATCGTCTGGCCAGACACTTTGTGATTTGATCACGGGGATGCCGGAACACGGAACGAGAAAAGAGAACAATACCGGTAACGAGGTAACTAGCATAGTGGACAAGTTGTTGATCCACGGGAATGCCAACATGTCTCACCTCGGGTATTTGTAACATATCACGAAGCAACAGGAATAGCACACGGCAACTGGAGGTTCACTCGAATATTCATTCGTGTGGGTATAGGGGTCAATATAGGTGTCCACGGCTCCGATGTTGATCATTGATCGGAAGGGGTTCCGTGTCATGTCTATACTTTACCGAACCTATAGGGTCACACGCTTAAGGGTCATCTATCTGCTGAATACTAGACAGGGAGTCTGAGAGAAAATCACCGAAAAAGTTTCGGACACCGAAAAGTTTCGGACAGCGGAAAAGTTCCGCAGAGAGAGGTCACCGGATGAGTTCCGGTGAAACTGAAAAGTTGTTTCAGGGGATACCATTAAGTCAAAATGGTTTCGGCACAAGCCTGATAATTCTTGGAGGATACCAGAATCATTCTGGAAACTTCTGGGAATTTTCTGGAAGAAAAACCGGAAATGTTCCGGGGCTGCCGGAACCGCTTCAGATGCTTTTCGCAGATGAAATCACTAAACTGGAATTGTTCCAGAACGCATTGAAAATTATTTTAGTGGGTACTGGAAATGTTCTAAGCCCACATAAATATTTTCAGTTCGAACGGACGCTGAAAAATGTCGTCGTGAATAGTGAAAGTGCTTTTTGGGAATTTTATGGAAAGCACCTTTTGGGAATTTCCCAAAAGGCTTCTAGAATGCCTTAGGCACTAAGGAAGCCCCCTTGGGGGGTCCCCCAAGGGTGTGGCCGGCCAAGCATGGTGGAGCTCCTTGGAGCTCCACATGGCACCCCTTTTATCTTTATTCTTTTGTGGAAAGGCATAAAGTGGGGGTACTTTGGGGTTTTTTTGTATGACATCTTTACCCCTTGGCTATCCTATAAATAGAGGTGGAGGGGCAGCCCTCCACACTCATCCCTTCTCACATACATGCCGTTGCAATGATCTGGCTTCTCTCTCCCTCCCACGAAAAGAGTTTCGTAGAGCCGAAAGGCTGTCTGGGTTCCGGTGGGAACTAGTTCTGGACGGCGAAGCCCTGCCGGATAGATGACACCGTATGTGTGCAACTCTGTAGAGAGGTCGTAGTTTCGATCTTAGTGCCCGAGGGGCTGTTCGAGAGTGCCTCCCGAAGGGCTGTCCAAGTGACGGTCCGAGTTCTGTGAGTCCTCCCGAAGGGCTGTCCGAGTGACCGTTCGAGTTTCGAAGGTCCTCCCGAAGGGCTGTCCGCGACACCGTCCAGGGGACTGTTCGACCGCCTCCCGGAGGGCTGTCCGAAGGGAAGACGAGGGTATACATCCTCGCGGTTGGGAGGTTGTAATCTGCACCGCCGATCGTCATCGACTCTACTTCCGCTGCGCTACGAGTCGGTAACGAAATGATCAAACCTTGTATGCAGTCTCCATAGTGGTCCTGGGCTGGTGCGTAAGTCGGAAAAATTTTGTTTTCTGCTGCGTTACCCTACATCTGATTGGGCCATGGTGACTGCCGAGGATCTGGGAGAACGCATCCAAGCTTTTGTGATAGCCATGGCAGAGCTCATGGGCGTCGAGGAGGTCGACGGGGCTGAGGAGCCATAGGGGGCGCCACCGCCGGGAAAGGGCGGTTGTCCTCGCCCCATATTTGATTGGGAGGAGGGATATGATGACTGTCAACATATCATCGGGGAGGTTGCTGATGAAGTCTAGGCCTGCTAGACTCGCTTGCAGTTCTTTCTCAACCCGCCTCCGCTTGTTGGCAGCCTCGTTCTCCACCTCGTTGGCGGCGATGGAAACCTCTGTCTCCATATTCACGTCGTGCTCCGGTGCTTCAGCAGCCCCGGCGTCGCCACTCCCTCCAATGGGGCGCTTTGGCGGCATCCTCATACACTGACGGCTTTGAGGACTGAGAGCGGCGGCGAGGATGCAGGCGGAGAGAGAGGATTGTGTGTGTGGCGAGGATGGGGGTGCGGCCGCTCGGGCGCGCCATTAATACAGACCAGTGGGAGCGAGGCGGGCAGCGGTCAAAGGCTGTCTCGCTTCCCGGTGGGAGCGACTGCTTAATCTATGAATGAAATCTATGCTTAATTACTGAATTTTATTTGCAAATATTAGATAGTGCTAGTGATTTTTAGCTGCATATTTTGACAAAACGCAGTGTTACAAGGTTGACAAATGGCAATGTTACTACATCAACAAATTTCAATCTTTCCAGTTTGACAAATGGCAACATACCCAATATGACATATGCAAATCTTACCAATGTACGTGGTTGCACACGGGTCATCCAAAACAACCGTTTGCGTTGAAGGGATGTACAAATCCTGCTCGGCACATTTTCTCTTGGCTTAGCGCCGAAGTCTGGCTTTGCATACCGTATTCAATCTGAACCGTTTGCGTTGAAGAGATGCACAAATCATGCGTTGAACAGCTCACACGCTTCCCGGTGAGCCTGTGCATTGAATTTCAGACGAGTTTTGGATTTACTAGAATTTAAAAACAAAGTATCTCAACGTTTTGCCGGCAATCAACAGTGCCCTGGTGTTTGAAATTCATTCCCATTTCCTGCATGGGACCTAAGCATGCACCCAAGGACACAGATTTGATTTTTCAACCAATTTATATGCACTGGAGCATGTGCATGTAATTCAAATTTGAATTATGCACATAAAATGCCTAGAAAACCCAGTTAATGTATAAAAATGTCCAAACGAACCCCGAAAAATTCCAAAATTTAACACAACACTCCTGTTGTTCTATGTTGACACTAGAAATTTTTTGAAAGCAATAAGAGGCAACGGATATCGTTTCGTCCCCAAAGGTGAAACGTTCCCTACCGAAACCATCAGGCTTGTTGTGAGAAGCTCTGGTTTGTGAGAAGCTTATACCCAAACCTGCGCCAAATAAGACAAAAAATTTACCACGACATGTTGATGCCGCTCCATGATAGCATGCCAAGTTTCATGAATTTCGGACGAGTTTTGGATTTACAAGAATTTATAAACCAGGTATCTCAATGTTTGCGGCCGAGTGACGGTGGCAGGGTGTTTGACATTCATTCCCAATTCTTGCATGGGACCTAAGCATGCAACCAAGGACACAGATTTGAATTTTCAACCAATTTATATGCATTAGAGCATGTGCCTGTAGATCAAATTTGAATTATGCACATAAATGCATAGAAAACTCAATTAATGTATAAAAATGTCCAAACGAACCCCGAAAAGTTCCAAAATTTAACACAACACTCCTGTTGTTCTATGTTGTACACTAGAGAAAAAAATAAAATCAAGAAGAGGCAATGGATATCGTTTCGTCCAGAAAGGTGAAACGTTCCCTACCAAAACCATCAGGCTTGTTGTGAGAAGCTCTGGTTTGTGAGAAGCTTATACCCAAACCTGCCCTAAATGGGACAAAATTTTTACCACGGCATGTTGATGCCGCTCCATGATAGCATGCCAAGTTTCATGAATTTCAGATGAGTTTTGGATTTACTAAAATTTAAAAACCAGGTATCTCAATATTTGCGGCCGAGTGACGGTGGCTGGGTGTTTGACAGTCATTCCCATTTCTTGCATGGGACCTAAGCATGCAACCAAGGACACAGATTTGAATTTTCAACCAATTTATATGCATTAGAGCATGTGCCTGTAGTTCAAATTTGAATTATGCACATAAATGCATTGAAAACTCAGTTAATATATAAAAATGTCCAAACGAGCCCCGAAAAATTCCTAAAATTAACACAACGCTCATGTTGTTCTATGTTGACACTAGAAAAAAATTGAAATCAAGAAGAGGCAACGGATATCGTTTCGTCCAGAAAGGTGAAACATTCCCTATCGTAACCATGAGACTTGTTGTGTAGGCCCTATTGTTGTGAGAAGTTCTGGTTTGTGAGAAGCTTATATACCCCAACCTACCCCAAATGGGACAATATTTTTACCACTACATGTTGATGCCGTTCCATGCTAGCATGTCAAGTTTCATAAATTTCAGACGCGTTTTCGATTTACTAGAATTTAAAAACCATGTATCTCAATGTTAACGGCCGAGCGACGGTGGCAAGGTGTTTGACATTCATTCTCATTTCTTGCATGGGACTTAAGCATGTAACCAAGGACACACATTCCAATTTTGAACCAATTTATATGCACTGGAGCATGTGCATGTAGTTCAAATTTGAATTATGCACATGAATGCATAGAATTTAAAAACCATGTATCTCAATGTTAACGGCCGAGCGACGGTGGCAAGGTGTTTGACATTCATTCTCATTTCTTGCATGGGACTTAAGCATGTAACCAAGGACACACATTCCAATTTTGAACCAATTTATATGCACTGGAGCATGTGCATGTAGTTCAAATTTGAATTATGCACATGAATGCATAGAAAACTCAGTTAATGTATAAAAATGTCCAAGCAAACCCCGAAAAATTCCAAAAATTGACACAACACTCGTGTTGTTTTATGTTGACACGAGAAAAAATTTGAAAGTAAGAAGAGGCAACAGATATCATTTCGTCCCCCAAGGTGGCACGTTCCCTACCGAAATCATCAGGCTTGTTGTGAGAGAAGCTGTGGTTTGCGAGAAGCTTATACCCAAACCTGCCCCAAATGGGACAATATTTTTATCACGGCATGTCGATGCCGTTCCATGATATCATGTCAAGTTTCATGAATTTCAGACGACTTTTCGATTTACTAGAATTTTAAAACCATGTATCTCAATGTTAGCGGCCGAGCGACAGTGTCAAGGTGTTTGACATTCATTCTCATTTGTTGCATGTGACCTAAGCTTGCAACCATGGACAAACATTTGATTTTTCAACCCGTTTTTATGTACTGTAGCATGTGCATGTAGTTCAATTTTGAATTATGCACATAAATGCTTAGAAAACTCAGTTAACATATAAAAATGTGCAAACGATCCCCGAAAAAATCCAAAAATTGAACAACACTCCTGTTGTTCTATGTTGTCATGAGAAAAAATTTGAAAGTAAGAAGAGGCAACATATATCGTTTCGTCCCCCAAGGTGGCACGTTCCCTACCGAAATCATCAGGCTTGTTGTGAGAGAAGTTCTGGTTTGCGAGAAGCTTATACCATAACCTTGCCCCAAATGGGACAATATTTTTTTACCCCAGCATGTTGATGCCGTTCCATGATAGCATGCCAAGGTTCATGAATTTCATACGGGTTTTGTATTTACTAGAATTACAAAATCAAGCACCTCAACGTTTGTGGGAGAACCACGGTGCCGTGGTGTTCGAAATTCATCCCCATTTCTTGCATGGGACATAAGCATAAACCCATGGACACATATATGATTTTACAACCCATGTTGGTGCACCGGAGCATGTGCATGTAGTTTAATTTTGAATTGTGCACTTGTAATTCCTAGAAAACCAAGTTAATGTATAAAAATGTCCAAACGAACCCTGAATAATTCCAATTTTTTTGACGACACACCTATAGTTGCATGTTCACTGCTGATAAAAGTTCTAGCAATTCAAACACCGTCCATTGCAGCTGTGACCCCATTATGTAATTCAAATCAAGACGAAAAATCAAGTAGATCGCACACAGTTTATTATCACCAACCGTGTGAGATGCAGTACAAAATATCCTGGAGCACCATCGGTGTATAGTAGGCCTATGGCTTACGCGAGAAGGTGCGTCGGCTATAGTCCACATTCGGCGTGTCAACCACACTAGCTTGCTCCCCAAATACTCCCGCCTCTGCATCCCTCGCAATCTCAAAAATATCTGCTCGCCCTTGATCCAAATTTTCAGTAGCCCCGCCTTGTTACTCCCGCCTAGTAAAATTTTCAGTTGCCGCGGTATTTCCTCAAACACCACCTTGCCCTCCCCTCCACACACACCACACACTCCCCCAAACCTCTGCTCACACAGACACACACCACCCCCGAAACCATTGGTAGGTCGCCGCCATCGCCGCCGCCTCCATCCTCAACCTCTGCCTGTGTGCCGGGGAGCTCGAGGAGCCAATGGCCAAAAAGAGGTTTATCGCGGCCTCTTCGCCCGACGCCGGCAAGGTGGCCGCCGAGGTGTCCCCGTCGTCCTCCGCGGGCTCTTTATCGATCCGCCGTCGCTGGTCCCCCGATCCGCCCGCCGCCGCGCCCCTATGCCGGTTCGAGGACTTCCCCGTCCTCCCTCGGACCCGGCAGCCGACGAGGTCCTACCTCGGGGTTTGGCAGCGGCGGTGGGGGATGTGGGTCGCCGAGATAACAGATCCAGAGACCCACACCCGCCGGTGGCTCGATAGCTTCCACACGGCCGAGCTCGCGGCCATGGAGTACGAACATTGGCAGGTCCGCTACCACGGCACGGCGGCTAGGCTCAATTTCCTCTTTGGCACATGTCCGGTTGACCTCGTTCCGCCGGAGCCAGGGGTGGTGAGCTCGGCTATAGCGCGGGAGGACCGCGAGGCGTGGGAGCGCCTCGAGGCCGATGCCGCCGACGAGGCCTACATGCAAGAGCTCCGCCGGCAGCACCCGGAGCTCGTGGCGGCGGAGCGGGCGATCTTTGCCGGCGCGGAGGGCGGCGAGGTTATCGCACTCTCCTCCAATGACGAGGTCGAAGGCGGTGAGGACGGCGGCGCGGAGGGCGTCGAGGTGGGCGGCGAGGACGAGGAGATCGACGTCGATGAGTGGAGGAGTGTCTTCCCCAACGACCCCGACGAGGGCACCGGCCCGGACCCGGCTCGCGGCACACCGTACCTGACGAGGAAGAATTGGCCCGACCTCCACTTCGATCGAAAGTAGTTTAGCTTAGTTTAAATTTATGTTTTATGTTCGGTTATGCAAAACTATCTATGTTTATGTTTGAATGCATGCTACTTTCGGTTGAACCTGCTTTGAACTTGATCAAATTGAAGTTTACAACGTTAAGTTTAGGGGATCGACTAAAAACAGCCAAAAATTGCTGGAGTATATATATATATATCCAGTAAGGGTTTTAATCCTTTAACTTTTAAAGGATCGGCTAGAGATGGCCTTATGCCTTGTTTATTTCAGTTCTTCACAATGTGATGCTCTATATGTGCAACTATTTGCCGTGCAGTTCAATTTCATCAATAACAGTTTCAACAATACCACTATGAATTACGATATTTGGTTGTTGTTAAGGATATTGCAGTTAACATGCATTTTCGTTTTTTAACAATAACTAGTTTACTTTAGACCTGCACAATACCAGTTTGAATGACTATTTGCTTATTTTTAAATGTTATGCCTGATGCAGTTAACACATATTTCCACTTCTTATTTTGCTTAACTAGCGTGCTTAAGCCTGCACACTGAAACTATGATTTGTAGATTATGTTGTCTACTATGGATATATTTGGTTGATATTTAGCCTGTTGTGTTTAACATGCCTTTATATGTACTCATACAGGACAATATTGAGAACAGTGTTGTTTTCCATCGAGGTTAGTTTCATCGCATTGCTTATATGTACTCACTGTTCAGGATATCGGTAGCTGGTACCATATAGCCTGGGGGTTGATAAAGGATTAATCGTCGAATCGGACATTTCACTGAATATATCTGTAACCCATTTATCAGTAGGTTAACTAGGGTCATATTTAACATATCTGAGGCTACATAGCAACATGCATTGTACTTAATGATTAAATATGCAGTCTCAGGCTACATAGCAACAAGGAAGAGTGTTACCTTAATGTTCTGATGATGTCTAGATATACATGTAATAAAATCTTATATAATGGGATGGAGGGAGTGTTGTACTACATCATTTTGTAATTGTTGTTTAGCTTCTAATATTAACTTGGTGCTTTTAGATACATATGTCATTGCCAAAGATCCACACTTCGACCCTTTCTGCGTATGGGGCAATGAGATATTCATGATCCAGCATCAAGTGAGAAAACTGATAAAGATTGTTATTAAAATGGGTCAAAAGATGTCAATCGAACTATTTGTTTACACTTTATGCAAGACAACAGTGAACTGCAGGATGGTAAGTAAGAACCCTGTAGCCTTCTTTTTACTGCCCGTAATGAGTTGTGTTAGATGACAATGTCTGAATCTTTTTTCCTTTGCAGTGGATCCTGAAGCAGTTTACTCAGGATTACCTCTCAAACTACATGATTGGCGGCCGGCCATCACAAGGGGTTGGACTAGAGTCGTGCGTGCCTTCTGCATCCAGGAGAGCACAATAGGGCCATTCCGCTTCACCTTGTTCAGCAAACAGAATGTCTGTCGCCTCTTTCTTTACCATCTGTAATAGTACAAGTATAGAACCCTGATTTATCATTCTTTATTTGGTGCTTATGTAATTCTTAAACATATGTACCTGTCAATCGAATAATGCATTGGTTGTTTGAACCTGATGGATATGAATAAAGCTATAGCCTACTTTCAAGTTTAAATTAGGCACAATCTTAAATAGTAGCAATTAAATTAGGGCGAAATTATGGTGTGCAGGTCATTACGGCGCACATGGTTAATAAAGCACAGCGTGTGCGATATACATCATAATCCGACACGGTTCACGGAGAGGAAACGTGTGTAACAATGCACACAGTTGCCGTTTGCAAAGCGTGTGTGATGTCAGACACTATCACATACGGTGCGGAAAAACTAAATGTGTGTGACTGTCTAACCTATCGTACACGGTTTATAATCATGAACTGTTTGTGATGTGCCAGGCATCGTAAACGTAGAACCAGTTTGATACGTGCCAGGAAAACTCCCGTGCCTGGAATCTGCCTGGTTTTAGGTAAAACCACAAAACTCCGACTGCGATGGCAATGCGAGCACAAACGAGTACCAAGGATGAAGCATTTGGGATATTCAAGATATCGGAAACGGTTATATAGGGACAACTGTATGCATCAAGGCTGCCTATCCCCGATGGTTTCTGGGTCATGTGGGAAGGACCCCCCTATTGCCCACACTCACTTGGCGACGGTTCCAAATGCCGTCGCGGATAGGGTTCAACTGTATGCGGTTAGACAGAGGCAGGATGATGAGACGTATTACGATAGTTTATTTTTTCTAGTGAGAAATCATATCACATACATTATAATTGCTTGATAGTTTTTTCTACTAAGATAGAGCCCCACCTTTTAGTTTCGCACAGGGCCCCGAATTTTGCCGGCCCGACCCTGAGCAGGAGTAGGGTATTACACCATGACGGTGGCCCAAACCTGGGTAGTTCTTGCGAGCTCTACTTTCTGCTCTTCCTCCAACGACGACCGATGACTTAGGAAACTAGACACATTCAGTCCCTGGCTGAATTCACAAAGGGCTGTAGCTGACAACCCAATGTCTGGTTCTTAGACACAGACAAGTATATTCAAGATCATGAAAATTATCTCTATGATACTCCTGTGGCAATGGAGGTGCTTAGTCTGATACTGATGTTTCATTAACTTGCATACTCAAGCATTCCTACGGGACCAAGCATATATGAAGCTAACGGATTGTGCAACATAAAAGTTGTTCAATTCTGATTTTTTTTACGCCATCAATACCGTGAAATTCTTTTCTTGGCCAAACAATTTACGCGAGTGTAACGGCAAAAATTTCATGATATTTCGACCATTTTTGCAAAAAAAAAAAAAAAAAAACTTTAGCCGCGTCGGACGAGTCATATTGGACGGCAGTAGCTTAAGACATAGCTTGCGCTTAGCCGCGTCGAATTTGTCTTAATTTTAGTACTATGGTAAGAGCACTTTAGACCATATGACAGCAGCACTTTATGCCTGCCACGTCCGCCTCACGTCCTCGCGCCATTGCTATGGTAACTACAAACTGAGTGCTACTAGTGGCAGTTCTGGCAACCGGCTTGATGCAGCGCATACATGCTTTGGATAGGAGTAGTCCTACCACGCGCATGCATCCCTGACACGAATATTGAAGTACACATGTCCAGCCTCCCTGACACGAATATTGAAGTACGCATGTCCAGCCACCGCGTGACCCGGTAAAATCCAATACAAGCCAATACGAGCAGTCACCCTGGCCCCACCACGTACTGGGTTGCATGCAGCGTTTATCCCAATGAATAGAACGACGGTTGTGATACGCGCTACAGACGGAACGCGAACGTAAAAAACCGCGACTACCTGTCCACTGTTTCCCTTAGCAACGGGATACTTTTTTTTTTTTGAAGTTAGCAACGGGATACTGTTTCAGATGATGCTCCGGTGTTGGTCATCTCAAGCAAGTGCTGCTACTGCTTAACTGCTTGTTAATTAGCATGGCGTGTTCCATTTCGATTACACGCAACCTCTTCTCTTCTTTTTACCATGCCTCGCCTCAATCATTTCACACAAATCCACTTTGCTTTCCTTCGGCTCTGCTTTGCGTCCGTTCCCACTAAATTTTCGAAAATACTAACACCCACACGTGTGGTGCGTAGCATCCCGCCCACACGCGTCATCTGTCGTTGGATGTTTCGCACGAATATTGAAGCACAATAAATCGCCACGTCAGCCAACGATGCGGGTCAAGACCAACCGGCCCGGACGACGCCCACTCCTCCCGTCCCGAACGGCGCCCACTCTATCTCACCTTCTCTTCCCCACTCATCTACACTTTCTCTTCCCCTATCCTCGCGACCGCCTCTAATCCGGCAAGCCCCGTGGATCCTGGTGACTACCGGCGAGGTCCGCGCTAGATGCGTGGTGGGGGTCACGGGATGGAGGTAGTTGGCTGTGGAGGCGGGCGGTGGCGGGCGGAGACCACGGCGGCGGTGACCAAAAGTTGGATCCGGTTGAATCTTCCCATTGTCCTCCCCCGACTGCCTCTAATCCGACGAGGCCCGCGGATCCCGGCGACCGCCGACGAGGCCCGCGCTAGATGCGCATTTGGGGGGCACGGGATGGAGGTAGATGGCTGGTGAGGTGGGGCGGAGGCCGCGGCAGCGGTGAACAATAGTTGAATCCAACCCCGACGATGAGGGAAGGCGCCGCTGCTACTGGGCTTCGAGCTCCGCCGCGCCCATTTCGTGCTACAC
This sequence comes from Thinopyrum elongatum, assembly GCA_011799875.1. Classification (NCBI taxonomy): domain Eukaryota; kingdom Viridiplantae; phylum Streptophyta; class Magnoliopsida; order Poales; family Poaceae; genus Thinopyrum; species Thinopyrum elongatum. The sequence goes on along the minus strand of CM022298.1, from coordinate 732,215,160 downwards.
TGGGAACGGAGGGGGAGCGCGCAGCTGGGGTCCCTGGCGCGGCTCATCCTCCGCGGTGGACGCCGACGCAGGGCGGAGCTGTTCGACCCCGAGCGCAAGCACCACGTCGCGCGGCGACTACTCGCGACAACCGGGTGAGCCAGGTCGGCAGCGCGACGGCGACCCCCTTTTTTGTCGTTGTGTGGAGGGGATGAGAAGCAGGCGGCGGCCATGTCGGGGCGGCAACGGCGCGTGGCCGCTGCTCGGGACGGCCGGCGACAACGCTGCTTCCCTCCTGCACCTCCATCCCCGCTCGTCACGCGCGGAGCCCTGTGTGCAAATCCTCCACCCCGCTCATGCAAAGTTTGTTCAGGCAAGTTTTGTTAACGTAGATGCAGCATTTGTTCCCCTAGGAGTATGCAATTCAATTCACAGATGTTTGCCCTTACGCGGCTCCTTTTTGTCCCTCATTAGCATTTAAGTTCACAGATGCAACTGCAGGGGGCAAGTTCGAACAGATGCAAGTGTAGGAGAACATTTTTTTGGAAGAGAGATCATTAGGAAATTCTGCATTAAAAACGCAGCAATTCTGCATATAGTGTATGTAGTCTGTAGCATGTAGTTCCCTGTTTCTGTATGAAATGAGTGTCTCTAGTATGCTTCTCTGTTTCTGCATATTTTTTGTCAGTCTATTTTCTCTGCTGGTTAGCGAGGATCCTCAAATCTCTTGCTTCCAGTCTCACCCAATTGCTGCTGTGCACAGAAAAATTGCAAGCCGGCGATGGAGCAATCTAGAGTAGTTGCCACGGCAAATTTCTCGTAATAGTTGGCGTGGACAGAATTTCTATGAGTAGTTGCCACGGCAATTTTTTTCTATAGTAGTTGCCGTGGGCAGATTTTCCAGAGTAGTTGCCATGGCAATCTTTTCGCAATAGTTGCCATGGGCAGAATTCCTACAAGTAGTTGGCATGGCAAAAAAAATTGGTGTAGTTGCCATGGCACAATTCTGGAGTAGGAGTAGTTGCCATGTCATAATTGTTACGAGTAGTTGCCATGGCAAGTTTTTGCGGTAGTTGCCATGGCATAATTCAACAGCTACAACAAACACATGTCAAGTTTACTTTTGTAGCATGATCTAATTCCAATATGGTAGTTTTAGTTAAATTCCATGGAAATTCTAATATGAATTTTTCATGGCAAATTCATGTTCATTTTTTCATGTTCTTTTACATACATGGCAAATCTCTCAAATAAAACATGTAGATGTTCAAAAGTATGGCAACTTAAGATGTTGAAAAATATGGCAAAGCTATAGATGTTCAAAACATGTCAAAGTTATAGATGTTCAAAAACATGGCAAACTTGCCATGTCAACTTAATATGTGTACATAGCATGCAAAATTTTCTGGATTTGATCACATAGCAAGTTTAGAAAATGTTCCTATGACCTATTTTTCAAAGTTTGCCATGGCACAAATGTCATGTTTATTTGCCAAGGCAAATTTTGGTTTTTTTTAACATGCCCACCACAATCTTTATGCTTTTGTTTCTTACTTAACTACGGCAAATTTAGTTTGTTGATAATGGCAAATTTAGTTTATTGACCATGGCAAATTTAGTTTATTGACCATGGCAAATTTAGTTTATTGACCATGGCAAACTAATTTTGTTTGATCATGTCAAATTTAGTTTATTTGGTTCATGGCAAATTTAGTTTTCAAATCATGGCAAGTTTTAGTTTACGTGAATTTCGCCGTGGCAAGTTTTGATATGAATCTGCCATGGCATTTTTCTTGTTCATACTTGACTTTCAACTTTTTGTGTTTTTTCACACACGGCAAATTCATCATACAAACACATGGCAATTCTTGATACGAATTTGCCATGGAAATTTCCTCCATATTTTTTGTTTTTCAACTTTTTGTGTTTTACACACACGGCAAATTCATCATACCAAAACACGGCAATTCTTGATACAAATCTGCCATGCCAAGTTTTGATACAAATTTGGTTTATTGACCATGGCAAATTTTAGTTTATTGGTTCATGTCAAATTTAGTTTACAAATCATGGCAAATTTAGTTTATTGATCATGACAAATTTAGTTTTCAAATCATGGCAATTTAGTTTACATGATTTTTTCTGCCATGGCAAGTTTCAATATGAATCTGCCATGGCAATTTTTTTTGTTCATGGCAAATTTAGTTTACGTGAATTTCGCCGTGGCAAGTTTTGATACGAATCTGCATGGCATTTTTCTTGTTCATAATTGATTTCCAACTTATTGTGTTTTTTCACACACGGCAAATTTATCATTCAAACACACGGCAATTCTTGGTACGAATTTTCCATGGCAAATCTCTTTGTTCATACTTTGTTTTCATATTTTTTTCTCACACACGGCAAAATCCTCCTTCAAAACACGGCAATTCTAATTAAACTTTCATGGCAATTTTAATTAAAAATGCCATTTCATTTTTGCCTTTTATTGTCCTGTCAAATTTTTGTGTTTTTTTCACATGAATTTTTCAACTATTTGTGTTTTGTTCACATGGCAATATTGATTATTTTGTCATGGCAGATTTGCCATATTTTATTGGGGGGATTAAATATGTGTATATAAACCTTTGCCATTGTTAAAAAACAATATAATGTCAAATAGTTTGGTCAAACTTGAATGACAATTTTTTTGCTATTTTCAAAGTTGATGGCATTTTTTTAGTAGCTGAGCATAACCTGGGCTTTTATTTGTCACAGAAAAAAAATCTGGGCCTTTTTATTTAATTTGTTGTCAGTGGGCTTTTTGTTCCTTTTTTCACAGGGAAAAAGGGCCTGGTGTGATGGAGGCGTGCGGGCTGTGGGTTCTCCTGCCAAACGAATTCGTGCAGGGGATCGATCCCCTCCTACCGAACGAGTCGTGTGGTAGGATGCCACACGTGTGGGCAGTTCTAATATTCGCCCACACACAATCGTGTGGGCTGCCTGTTGGGTATGCCACACAGGTCGTGTGGGCGGATGTCCATTGTGTCACACGTGTGGCAGTTATCGGCGTCCTAAATTTTTGAGCTGTAAAAAAAACCGCCTTTTCATCGAGAGCCTGCATCCCATTTTCATTACCGCGTCTCCCGCATATCTAGGCGGTGCCTTTCCATGCTTGTGAATGATGGCCCAATTCGAAATATCATATGAGCGCTGACACTGAAAAGGTAATGTGTTCAGTGGGAGAGAAGGAATAGACGAGCTGGAGTGGGCCTATTATGGATTTGATTGCTCTGATTTTTTTTTCCGCCTACACATAGCTTCAGTCTCATATGACTTTGCTATTTGTTGCCGTCTTCTTGTGTGTGTTGGTGTGGTTGTCTCACTTGTGTGCATCCTAGCTATGTAGACATCGGATGTGCTCATTGTGTTTGTATCCTCTTGATGCCTCATTTTAAGCCAATAAAATTCAACTTTGTCAAAAGAAAACATATAACGGTCAGGGGAAAACTAATTGAACGACTCGCCAGCTTTGAAGTCATACCATGTTGATACGCATCATCCTTTTCTCACACAAGGTTTTGAACTTTCCACTAGCCATAAGAATGGCGAGCCCGACCCCCACTAGTAGAAAACAGGGCTTTGGTCCTGGGCAGATCAGAGCATTAGTTCCGGTCGTGTTACGAACCGGGACTAATGGGAGCATCAGTCCCGGTTCGTGAGGCTAGGACGCCGGCCGGGCCTCGGCAGGCATCTGTCCCGGTTCGGTTGCGGCCTCTAGTCCCGGTTCTAGACACCAACCGGGACTAAAGAGATGCCTATATATATATATGCTCACCCCTGCCTGCTCACTCCTCTGTTTTTTGGCCGGCCGGCGTGTGGGAGGTGTGCTGCTTTCTGTTCTCACCTCCTAGGCTATTGAGGTGTTCGATTAAATGCCGGAGCCACACTTAAGCTTTCTCCTCTCCAAGCTCGACCTCCAAGCTACATTTTCCTCAAGATTTGTCTAGGTTTGGCGGTGCACCAACTACACAAGTGTTTTAAAAGGTTAGCAACTTCATCGTTTCATCTCTCACTGCTAGTTTGGCTCATTTCCAATGCTCTAGAAGTAGAGTGGTTTGTGGGTTTTAGTGGAGGAGTGTATGTGGGAGTTCTTTTGATTTAGATGCACAATTTGAGCTGAAATTAACTTCTTAGAGTCTGCACATGTGTAGGGTGCCGTCCCCGTCCCCGTCCTCACCGTCGTCAATCGCCCGCGCCGATCTCGTCGCCGGCACCACCGTGGTGAGCCTCTTGTTCTTATCTTCTTTTTAAAAGAAAAAAATTCTTACTTGTATGATTTAGATAGATACTTGTACAATTTTCTTACTTTTATTATTGTTTGTTATTATATAGTGCCATGGTTTTGGTATCCGCCCCCATCGGTCCTCATCTGGTCTATGATTCGGATGTGGTATATTATCTTTTATAACTATTTGTTTCATTTAGTGTTTATCACAATTATGCCGACCAACGTGACATAGATGTTTTTATCTAGGAGGTATGTGAACCGGAAATTCCAACCGCCCCTTTTGTCGAGAGGTTAAATTTGGTTGAAAAAGAAAACAATTACTTGAAGAAAAAATTAAAAATAATTGAGGAGGAGAAAATGGAATTGGTGTTGCATGTTGCCGATGTCGTCGATGATCACAAGATCCAGATGGATGCAATGCGCTTGAAGATTAAAAAGATTAGAAAATATGCCATTGATAATAAGGCTTGGTATCATTATGCTGTTGGATCAATTGTTACCTTAGTTGCGATTATGATCGCATTTGTTGTTGTATTTAAATGTTTTACATAGTTGTATGTTAGTTTCAATGTATGTTTTAATTAGATGCTCTAGAGAGCTATATGTTATTCTATGAGAACTATGTATGAACTTTACGTATTTATTTTTTCAGTAATAACATTTGATCACTACTGTACTTTGGTTTTAATGTGATGATGAACTTGTATTAATTTGGTCACTTCTCTATTCATGATGTTCTGTAATGGTTTTTGATACACTTAATTATATAATGCACGCAGATGAACCGACAATGGATGTACGGTGACTGACGCACCTCCGAGTACATTGAGGGCATGCATAATTTTCTCGAAGTGGCTGAGGCAAACAAGTAGAATGGTTTTATGTATTATCCATATACTGTCTGTGAGAATACGAAGGATTACTCTAACTCAAAAACCCTTCACTTGCACCTGCTTGAGAAGGGTTTCATGTCACACTATAATGTTTGGACCAAGCACGGAGAAAGAGGGGTTATGATGGAAGACAACGAAGAAGAAGAGGATGATGACAACTATCCTATGTTCCCAGAATACGGTGATACTGCAACGGGGGAAGCTGAAGATCAAGAGGCACTAGACGATGTGCCCGATGATGATCTTCGCCGGGTCATTATTGATGCACAGAGAGAATGCAAAAGTGAAAGGGTGAAGTTGAAGTTCGATCGCATGTTAGAGGATCACAAAAAGGGGTTGTACCCAAATTGCGAAGATGGCAACACAAAGCTCGGTACCACACTGGAATTGTTGCAATGAAAGGCAGACAATGGTGTATCAGACAATGGATTTGGGAAGCTACAGAAAATAATGAAGAAGAAGCTTCCAAAGGATAACGAATTGCCTGACAGTACGTACGAAGCGAAGAAGGTTCTCTGCCCTCTAGGATTGGAGGTGCAGAAGATACATGCATGCCCTAATGACTGCATCTTCTACCGCAGTGAGTACAAGGATTTGAATGCATGCCCGGTATGCGGTGCATTGCGGTATAAGATCAGACGAGATGACCCTGGTGATGTTGAGGGCGAGCGCCCCAGGAAGAGGGTTCCTGCCAAGGTGATGTGGGATGCTCCTATAATACCACGGTTGAAACGTTTGTTCAGAAACAAATAGCATGCCAAGTTGATGCGATGGCACAAGGAAGACTGTAAGAAAGACGAAAAATTGAGAGCACCCGCTGATAGGTCGCAGTGGAGAAAAATCGAGAGAAAGTGGGGGGGGGGGACTTTGCAGGTGACGCAAGGAACGTATGGTTTGATTTAAGTGCAGATGACATTAATCCTTTTAGGGAGCAGAGCAGCAATCATAGCACCTGGCCCGTGACTCTATGTATCTGTAATATTCCTCCTTGGTTGTGCATGAAGCGGAAGTTCATTATGATGCCAGTGCTCATCCAAGGCCATAAACAACCCGTCAACGACATTGATGTGTACCTAAGGCCATTAGTTGAAGAACTTTTACAGCTGTGGAATGGAAATGGTGTACATGTGTGGGATGAGCACAAACAGCAGAAATTTGAACTACATGCGTTGCTGTTTGTAACCATCAATGATTGGCATGCTCTTAGTAACCTTTCAGGACAGACAAACAAGGGATACCACGCATGCACGCACTGTTTAGATGATACCGAAATTATATATTTGGACAAATGCAAGAAGAATGTGTACCTGGGACATCGTCGATTTCTTCCGACCAAGCATCTCTTAAGAAAGAAAGGCAAGCATTTCAAAGGTGAGGCAGATCATCGGAAGAAGTACGTCCTCCGTATTGGTGATGACATACTTGATATGGTGAAGGATTTACAGGTAATCTTTGGAAAGGGTCCTGGCAGACAATCTGTTCCGAATGACGCTGAGGGACGCGCACCCATGTGGAAGAAGAAATCTATATTTTGGGACCTACCCTATTGGAAAGACCTAGAGGTCCGCTCTGCAATCGACGTGATGCACGTGACGAAGAATCTTTGCGTGAACCTGCTAGGCTTCTTGGGCGTGTATGGGAAGACAAAAGATACACCAGAGGCACGGGAGGACCCGCAACGTGTGCACGAAAAAGACGGCATGCATCCAAAGCAGTATCAAGGTCCTGCCAGCTACGCTCTTACCAAAGAAGAGAAGAAAATCTTCTTTGAATGCCTGCTCAGTATGAAGGTTCCGTCTGGCTTCTCGTCGAATATAAAGGGAATAATAAATATGGCAGAGAAAAAGTTCCAGAACCTAAAGTCTCATGACTGCCACGTGATTATGATGCAACTGCTTCCGGTTGCATTGAGGGGGCTTCTACCGGAAAACGTTCGATTAGCCACTGTGAAGTTATGTGCATTCCTCAATGCAATCTCTCAGAAGGTAATCGATTCAGAAATCCTACCAAGGTTACAGAATGATTTGGTGCAATGTCTTGTCAGTTTCGAGTTGGTGTTCCCACCATCCTTCTTCAATATCATGACGCACGTCCTAGTTCATCTAGTCGACGAGATTGCCATTCTGGGTCCTGTATTTATACACAATATGTTCCCCTTTGAGAGGTTCATGGGAGTCTTAAAGAAATATGTTCATAACCGTGCTAGGCCAGAAGGAAGCATTTCCATGGGCCATCAAACAGAGGAGGTCATTGGGTTTTGTGTTGACTTTATTCCTGACCTTAAGCCGATTGGTGTCCCTCAATCGCGGTATGAGGGGAGACTGATTGGAACAGGCACGCTAGGAGCGGATTCAATAATATGTAGGGACGGGCGTTCTTGGGCTCAAGCACACTACACAGTTCTATAGAATTCTACCTTGGTGACCCCGTATATCAATGAACACAAGAATATTCTGCGCTCCAAACACCCGGAGCAGTCTGACGACTGGATTATATGTGAACACATCAGGACTTTCAGCAGTTGATTGCAAACACATCTCATGGGTAACAACATTGTTGGAGATGAGCTCTAATCATTGGCCAGGACACCATCTTCGACTATATTGACTTACCAAGGGTACGAGATAAATGGGAATATATTTTACACGATCGCCCAAGATAAAAAAAAGCACCAACCAAAACAGTTGTGTCTGCTTTGATGCAGCAACCAACAGGGGAAATGACACATATTATGGTTACATAGTGAACATATGGGAACTTGACTATGGACATGGTTTTAAGGTCCCTTTGTTTCGGTGCAAATGGGTCAATCTGTCAGGAGGCGGGGTACAGGTAGACCCGCAGTACGGAATGACAACAGTGGATCTCAACAATCTTGGGTACACAGACGAACCATTCGTCCTAGCCAATGATGTGGCGCAGGTTTTCTATGTGAAGGACATGTCTAACAAGCCAAGAAAAAGAAAAGATAAGGAAGCGAATACATCATACGATGAGCCAAAGCGCCACATAGTTCTTTCAGGGAAAAGTAATATCGTGGGACTGGAGGGCAAGACAGACACGTCTGAAGATTATGAAAAGTTTCATGAAATTCCTCCCTTCAAAGTGAAGGTTGACCCAAGCATCATGTTAAACGATGAAGATTATCCATGGTTACGGCGCAATAAGCAAGGGACACACGCGAATAAAAAGTGAAAACTTTCTCTCTAGTGAATAAAAAGTCAAGATAGATGAAATCCCTTTTGTAATAGATGAGTTTTCGTCCGAAACCCTGATACTTCGAAAGAGATTGTCCTGTTTGCACACAAAGTGCATCCAGTTTTTCCCGTAACCCTCTCAACTTTTTAGCACATGCTATGTGTGTGAAATTATGATGCCATGCCAAGTTTCAACCTTTTCAGAGTTCATTTGTAGTGCTTTTCAATTTCAGGGTTATTTAGGTCAAATTAATCATTAAATGCAAGAAAAATAGGAAATGAAGTCGGAAAAGGGTAGAAAATTGATGATGTGCCTTTGAATGGTGCATATTGAACGCACAAAAAGTCTGGAGTTAAAATATGTTAAAAAATGAAATCCCTTTTGTAATAGATGGGCTTTCGTCCAAAACCCTGATACTTCAAAAGAGATTGTCCAGTTTGTACACGAAGTGCATCCAGTTTTCCCGTAACCCTCTCAACTTTTTAGCACATGCTACCAAGTTTCAACCTTTTCAGAGTTCAGTTGTAGTGCTTTTCAATTTCAGGATCATTTAGCTCAAAGAATGAACTATTAGGAAAAAGAATGAAGTAAAAAGCTTTTATAAAACTCTAATAGCAAAAAGAATTAACTAAAAAAATCAATTAATATTTTGTTATGATCAACTAAAATGAAACTATAATATTCTTCAATAGCAAAAAGAATCAACTAGAAAGAATCAAAATAATATTAACTAAAATTATCAAAGTATTTCTTGTTAAAAACTTTAATAGCAAAAAGAATTTTCATAAAGAATTTTTTTGTTACAAACTTTAATAGCAAACTAAAAAGCTTTTATAAAACTCTAATAGCAAAAGGAATCACCAAAAAGAATCAATAAAAATAAAACTTATGCTACTAAAATTATATAAAATTTATGCAACTAAAATTATATAAAATTATGCAACTAAAATTATATAAAATTTATGCAACTAAAATTATATAACTAAAAATAACATTAAAAATTTAAAAACATAACATATGCAAAAAATAATATAAAAATACCCGCCTACTAAGCAACCACGGCCTGCATACGACTAGAAACCCTACATATGGGCTAGGATGCAAGCCCGCAATGCAAGCAGGCCCAACAGGGCGAGAGGTAGGCATTTACTACCTGCAGTAGAGAGGAGCTCGAGAGGGTAGCCGCAGCAGCGCTTATAAACCACTCCGAGCTCCTCTCAACTAGCAAGGTGGGACTAAACTTTTGGCTGTGGCAGCACCAGCCCTTCAGTCCCGGTTGGTGGCTCCAACCGGGACTAAAGCTCCCCCTTTAGTCCCGGTCCGAGCCACCAACCGGGACTAAAGGTGTATTTCGCCAGGCCTTTAGTCCCGGTTGGTGGCTCGGACCGGGGACTAAAGGGGGAGCTTTAGTCCCGGTTGGAGCCACCAACCGGGGAAAGTGGGGGCTATATAACCAGCACTTGGAGAATTTCCAATCCCCCATCCCGTTTTCGATCCTCCTTCCCCCGATGGCGCCGACGACCACCTCGACGCCGCCAGGCTGCCGGACCGCGCGTCGCCCTCGCCGATGCTGCCGTCCCCGATCCCGCTGAACGTTGCCGGTGCGGACCTCCTCGTGCGCCCTCCTCCCCGTCGCCGTGTGCCCCCGAGCCGTTCCTGTCGTCGGCTTCCAGCTCCATCGCCGGGCCCCCGTGAGCTCCCCCCTTTCCCAAGGCCCCCTGGCACTACTCCGGCCATGGTCGCCCCTGCTGCCACTGCTCCATGGTCGCCCCTGCTGCCACTGCCACTGTCCTCGCCCGTGCTGTCTATGTTTGCCAGTAATCCATCTCTCATGGTTGTATATTGCCATGTTGTAATATTTGCAGAAACTATGGACAGAGACTTAGAAAAAGAAGAGTTGTTGGGGGATATAATCCGCGACGGAGGTGATATCACCTTGTAGTTTCTCAACGACACCGATGTTGAGGAAAGAGAGGATGATGACTCAGTTGATCGAATGGAGGAGGAAGGAGATCATGACGGATCGGGTGATCAAATGGAGGAGGAAGGAGATCATGACGGCTCGGTGATCGAATTGAGAAGGGAGCCTTATGTTTCAAAGTCCGGCGAGATAATATATATATAATATAATTAAGCCTCTGCTGACTAGATGCATTAATTGTTTTGTATGTACATATATTAACGCTCTTCTTTCTTTTAGCCCTCCGGATCGAGCCAAACTTCTGTAAGGAGATGATGCCCGAAGAAAAAGTTGGGCCAGGATGAAAGGTTCACGATCGAAGAAGTCGCTTCAGATGGCCAACCGATTGCTCCCAAGCGGAGCAAAGACAAATTTGTACATCAGTGGCGGAGTTCTTGTTAGGGACAGCATCCGATCAGCATCCAAGAATGGAATAAGGGGAAGGACGGTGAAGTTTCTTATGTCGACGATAGACAAAAAGATGATGTGAACTCGCTGATGACAAATTTCAGCTACCGCCAAAGGAGGATCCGAATAACCCAGTTATACAGCGACAAGTCAAGACGTGGGCTCTTAAGAAGATGACAGAACTATTCAAGAAAGGAAGAAAACATTGAACAAGTTTGTGGACCAAGCGAGGACTCCAGAATTCACCGGTATATATGCGAAGATAAAAGATCACTGGCCCGCATTTGTGGCATATAAGAAATCTGAGAAAGCTAAGAAAAGGTCACAGACAAATAAGCTAAATGCTGCAAACAACCAGTATCACCATGTTATGGGGTCAGGTGGCTACAGCAAAGCCCGGCTACGTGGGACAAACTTGAGAACGACCTGCTTGCTAAAGGGGTCCAACCAGAGACATTAAACTGGCCCGATAGGTCAAGGACTTGGTTTTTCGGGGTTGGGGGAACTTTGGACCCAGAAACAGGGAAGTGTGTTTTACGAAAGCTCAACTTGAAACACCCGTCACAAAGATTAAGGAAGCAATCCAGGAAGTGCAGGAAGGGAGGTTCCATCCGACAGAGAGAAGGACGAGCTGTCAAAGGCCCTCGGGAATCCTGAACACCCCGGACAAACACGAGGCACATCAGGCTCCGTTCCGTGGAAGTATGGGTTTCTAGACAACAGTGCCACTTATAGAAGCTGAGGCAGAAAGAAGAAAGAGGAACCAGACCAGATGAAGATGATGGAAGAAAGAATAGCGAAACTAGGGAACTTGAGAGACCAGCGAGCTATCGGCCCACCATCCAGCGGCAAGAAGATCCTTCATTCGACAATGCCCACGAAGCTACCCCACCCTCTCAGCGAAAACAGCGGTGCTTCCACTGAGCTCATTCAGCCTGATATCACGGCTCCTCGCTACCCCGTGGATGGTATCATGGAGAATAAACATTGTGAGTATATGGCGAAATGCCATAACATAACCTTGAAGGTGGCGGTCGACTATGTCTTACCTCCTCGACCTGAGGGAAATTCCATTGCCGTCCGATTCCACCTAGCTTTGCTATTGTCGGGGTGGATGAAATAATGAACAGATTTGAGGGGCTGGAGCTTGAGTACCCTACAGGTGAAGGGGAGATTCATTGGAAAATGCCTTAAAGGACTAGTGTCTATGGAGAAAGGAAAATATCCTGCTTCCAAATGGACACCGCCTCAGCAGACTCATCCGGACGAGGTGCCTCAGCAGACTCTCTCACAGTCCAGCTCTACTATCTCTGCTGCCTCAGTCGTCTCCGGCGGTCAGCTGTCTCCACCGCCTCAGGCGCCGTCTCCGCCGTGTCAGCGAACTCCGACGAGGAGGCCTCAGCAGAATCCTCCTCCGCCTCAGTGTCTCGCCGCGTCAGGGTCTCCGCCTCCTCCGCGCGTCAGCGGACTCTGCCGCCTCAGCAACGACGGAAGAGAGCCAGTCGCTCCGGCGGCTAGCAGTACAACAGGGAAGAAAGTCAGAGTTGGTCCAAGCCTCAAGGCTCCTGCCAAGTTACCATATGAGAGGACTGACGAGGAAAACAATGACATCGTGGCTGCCGAAGTGAAGGTCCATTTTGAACGGAAACGTCCACCTCCGAAGGAAATAATAGATCCGGTAAAGCGAAGCGCTCTCTGGATGCCCTTAGGCGACCACCCACTCGTCCGCCGCTATCACACTATGACCGCTGTATTGAAAAGACATTTGTGAAGCGCAGCGGTCGAGAAGTACTAGGAGTGCTACAAGACGAAGTGGGAAAACAATTCCCCAGCTCGGCGAACAGGAGAGCAATCGTGCCCCCCGCTCAAGGTGTTTACCGGTATCGCTAATCATCCGGGGCAGCGCCCGGTACCACTCTTGGTGATTACGGGGCGATGATGTACAATTTGAAATGGTGAGGTAGTAGCGCCCTTTAGATACGAGCAGGGGAAGCCTCTCATCAAACCTGATCAGCTCCTGCATCTACCAACGATGATGCGAAGATTACATAAATGCTACTTGGAAACCTGCAGCAAGGATGGGACCGACAGTATTTTGCTGGGAATTAAACATGAGCACGACTTCATTGGAGTCGACCTATGTACGTTGAATTTGTGAATATTCAGTTATTCAATCAAGACGTCATCGACAAAACTCTCGTGACTTGCTACTGTCTGTAAGTATTATTTCTGTAATTTAGTCTCTAGCTCAGCTCGTTCATTGCATGTATATATAATAATCCTTACTATATTATGCAGATTGAAGATGTCGAATGCAAAAGAGGACAAATCTATGACATTGGGTTCATTAGCCCAAATACTGTAAATGAATTATGGTACAAAACAGAGTCAAAGATACTGAGAAACCTTGCTAAACGCGTTCCTTCGACATCAAAACAAAAGGAAACTCTTTCCTTACAACTTCAGGTTAGTGTTACTGTCTTGTGCATATTCGGTTTGCGTTACTCGAGGTTATTGTAATGATGAGTTACGTATGCAGCTTTCACTTTATTCTGCTATCCATTAAGCTTGACGCGGGAGTAGTAACTGTCTTAGACTCGAGACGTAAAGAGCCTAAGCTCGGGCGGACATGAGTGAAATGCTCCAGAAGTAAGTTCAACCATTATCGACCACCAATCAGCAACTTTCGTTCATTTCCTGATATCAAGTAATCATTTTTCTTGCGGGCAGGGTTGAAAAAAGTTCACCGGAATGGGTCCGGTCTAGAGAAGAAGGAGCTGCGATTTACACAACCCGAAGTAAGTAGTACTAGCTAGTTCGCGCATCTCTCATTGATTCTAGTTTCATCAATACCATTATCATGCTTGCTTATCAGTTTGATTGAACTCTATTCTCGTAAAGTGCTTGTGGCAGGCACCCGAGAATAATTTATGTGGATACTACATTGCGAGTTCATTCGCCACTCGACCTCTGAGGGGTTATCTGACAAGCAATTTGAAGTACATAAAAATATTCACAATTTATTTTATTACCATCAATTGTGTTGAGTTTCATTCATATATATGTATTGACCCCCTTCTTTAAATTAGATCTGGAAGAAGCGGACCGAACTCCTACCACATGATCGCATACGAGCAATTCAAGAGGAATTGGCCGGATTCTTGTTGACCACGTCATACCTAAAGACGGAGAATACCATCGGGAATTGCAAGATTTGGTAGATGATGTCAGGGATCGTAAAAGATTTATATTGTATATATGTAGACCATCGGATAGATATACGAAACTGTTGTTCGACCAAGCACGAAGAAAGAGAGGTCACTTCTCTCTTATATGTTCATGACGTCTGTGTAATGGTTCCTTCATTGCTATATGTAGTAGCTAGCGTCGAGTTGAATGGAAAACATAATAAAAAAATGAAACCCTAAATTAAAAGAAGTGAAGGGTAAACACAAAAATAAAAGGGGGAAACACAATATGAAAAACCCTAAGCCCTCCAAAACCCCTAAACCCCTCCTTTTTAAAAAAAAAAACCCCAGCGCTGGCAGCTGCTGACGCGTGGCTGCCTTTTAGTCCCGGTCGGTGTTACCAACAGGGACTAAAGGTCCTCTGCCTGGGCGCCCCACAGCGGCCACGTGGAGCTCCTTTAGTCCGGTTCGTACTCCAGCCGGGACTAAAAGTGGTGGGCATTAGTCCCGATCGTTTTGTCCCGATTGCAGAACCGGGACTAAAGGCCTCTGGAACCAAGACAAATGCCCTGTTTCTACTAGTGCCCGAAACTCGACAGTTGGGCAAAGCTCGGGCATTAGATTGGGCTGAAGGCAAACTAGAGTTTCAAAGAAATGTTAGTATGATAATTTATTTATTTACCATCAAATAGTTACAATATTCTTTATATAGAAAATCATGTGAATACACCTAAGTTTGTCTAAATTAGCTTGAACAGCTTAGGCATGTGGCCTAAAAAAGACGGGGAAAGAGATGCAATAAAGCCCTGCATCCCATCATCTCCATGTCCACACTGGGAGCATCTATAGCCGGGCCCCCTACATTGACCAGGCGGACGGCGGTCAGTGACCGGTCACATTTCCCCGACCCAACCGGGCTCCTCAAATGCCCCTATATGATCGGAAACCCTCAAGCGCCATGTCAGCCTGGCACCTCTGGCCCGCACGGACCCCACCATGTCCCCACTAAAAATCCCACCCGGACCAAACCCTAAATCACTCCTTTCTCCCAAAATGTTGGTAAGAATAGAAACGTCGTATAGTACTTTATTTATTACCCTGAAACGATTAAAATTGTGCTTTTTGATAGAAAAAAAATCTTTGAATACACCTAAGTTTGAAAGTACAATTAGCTTGAATATGCTTTGGCTTGTTTGCATAAAAAGAGAAAGAGAAGCAAGAAGCCGAATGCATCCGGACATGGAGTTTCTAAGCCCGAGCTCATTGATCTAGGGTGAACAGTAAAAAAATCTGAATTTTTTTAGTGACAAAAGCTTTCAACGCTTGCAAAATTTCATCATGAAATGACATTTGTAGAAGCCGTGGGCTTAAAAACAAAATCGATGCTCCAAAATATCATTTCCAAAAGCATTTCGGAGTGATGATTTTCGTTTTTTTTTTTTTTTGCCACGGCTTCTACAAATGGTCGTTTCACGCTGAAATTTTGCAAGCTTCGAAAACTTTTGTGAACGTTTTACACTAAAAAAATCAGAATTTTTTGAATTTTTTCTTATTTTTTCTACTGTTCACCCAAGCTCATTTGACCTCGGGACTAGAAGAGCACTTTAGATGCATCCCATCATCTCACATGACCACATCCGCATTGATCCGAGAGCATGACTTTCTTCCTCCATGTCTGTTGAGCCTGCAGCAGCAGATTTTTCTTATATATATATTTTCAAAGGGGGGTGCAGCCGCAGCTAGATAGCGCAACAACACTGGATAGTCCTGGGATGGGCTCACTGGCCGCACGGAGGAGGGCTTTTGGGAAAAGATGACGTGCTTTTTGTTGCAACCAAGGCCATCCCATAACGGTGTGTTGTTGTGTCACGAGGAAACAATCTCTCAAACTCTCTCTTCTTGTGCTTTATCTATGGACGCAAGCAAAAGCGAGCAACCGGGACTAAAGGGGGAGCTTTAGTCCCGGTTGGAGCCACCAACCGGGATAAAAGTGGGGGCTATATAACCAGCACTTGGAGAATTTTCCAATCCCCCATCCCGTTTCTTCGATCCTCCTCTCCCCCGATGCTGCTGTACCCCTCGAGCTCCTCTCTACTGCAGGTAGTAAATGCCTACCTCTCGCCCTGTTGGGCCTGCTTGCATGGCGGGCTTGCATCCTAGCCCATATGTAGGGTTTCTAGTCGTATGCAGGCCGTGGTTGCTTAGTAGGCGGGTATTTTTATATTATTTTTTGCATATGTTATGTTTTTAAATTTTTAATGTTATTTTTAGTTATAAATTTTAGTTGCATAAATTTTATATAATTTTAGTTGCATAATTTTATATAATTTTAGTTGCATAAATTTTTATAATTTTAGTAGCATAAGTTTTATTTTTATTGATTCTTTTTGGTGATTCCTTTTGCTATTAGAGTTTTATAAAAGCTTTTTAGTTTGCTATTAAAGTTTGTAACAAAAAAATTCTTATGAAATTCTTTTTGCTATTAAAGTTTTTACAAGAAATACTTTGATAATTTTAGTTAATATTATTTTGATTCTTCTAGTTGATTCTTTTTGCTATTGAAGAATATTATAGTTTCATTTTAGTTGATCATACAAAATATTAATTGATTTTTTTAGTTAATTCTTTTTGCTATTAGAGTTTTTAAAGCTTTTTACTTCATTCTTTTTCCTATTAGTTCATCTCTTGAGCTAAATGATCCTGAAATTGAAAAGCACTACAACTGAACTCTGAAAAGTTGAAACTTGGTAGCATGTGCTAAAGTTGAGAGGGTTACGGGAAAACTGGATGCACTTCGTGTACAAACTGGACAATCTCTTTTGAAGTATCAGGGTTTTGGACGAAAGCCCATCTATTACAAAAGGGATTTCATTTTTTAACATATTTTACTCCGACTTTTTGTGCGTTCAATAGGCACCATTCAAAGGCACATCATCAATTTTCTACCCTTTTCCGACTTCATTTCCTATTTTTCTTGCATTTAATGATTAATTTGACCTAAATAACCCTGAAATTGAAAAGCACTAAATGAACTCTGAAAAGGTTGAAACTTGCATGGCATCATAATTTCACACACTAGCATGTGCTAAAAAGTTGAG